>VZTD01004937.1:145680-172125 GCA_013397725.1 Rhagologus leucostigma
TACATATACAAATTGGATCTCTTTGTCTACTGAGTTCAGACCCTCAGTCTGTCCAGTGAGGATCCTTGGTTTCCAGTCTCCCCAGTTTCTAGCTTCCCAGGTCCCAATAGCCAGACAAGTGTACTGACCACAAAAGCATTTGCATTCAGCTGGCCTATTTTCCCCCATAGCTCTTCATTTTCCTTCACTTGTTCTTCCCCAAATCACCTAAGCCCCTCTCTTTTCCTGCTTTTGGTTCTTCCCCTAAATATCCCATAAGAAGTTCTCTGCAACCATAAACTGCTCTTCCCCTGCATTCCATAATGTGTCCCACACCCTTAGACATCCCATACTTAGTCTGACAGGTGATCCAGAGTGTTGCTCCTGATGACCTGATGGATTTCAGACCTGAACAACAGGGCTGGTGGGTCTCGTGCAACAGTTCTGGGAGATGTCTGGATAAGGTGTTTGTTCATCCTTTATGAATTCTTAATATGGGATCCTGCCTGCCACCGTGCATAGCTGAGCTCCTTTGAGCTTGTGGAGGTGGGCCTTGGATGGCCTTCCCACGATAAAAGGCCTGTGTGGAGTCAGGTGAGGGCATTATTTGGGCTCCCACTCCTGCCATTGTTTATCTGAACCCTACTGTGGGTGTGAAGATGAGTTTGTGAGCTTTTATTACATAACCTAACACTGTCCCACACACAGGCCTACCCAGAGAGTACCACCCCATCCTCTCTCCTTGCACAGCACTTCCCATAGATCTGTTTCATGTCCTGGCAGGGTTTTGCTGCCAGAGCAGAAGTTCTAGCGCTCTCCCAGGTACATTCCTGAGAGCTTGTAGGCCTATGTGGCTGTGGTCTGCTGAATCTTATAGACTGTTTATACTTCCTATTTCTGAAAAGAAGGGAATCAGAGACTATAAACAGAGGTTTATCCCTTTCAATGAAATGCTGCATAAGAATAGAATCCTATATTTGTGTGAAGCGAATGGAGTCTCTAAAAAGGCTATATTTTTAGTATGGAAAATGGGAATTTGACATTAGGTAATACTAATATATGACATCTGGTTTCCGTATACTGTGGTGAAAATGTTCCTATCAGTGTCCTTAATGACTGTGAAGATTGTCAGCTCAATCATGAAACGGTTTCTATTTCCTTTCCTGAGAGATAATGGTCATTTTTGCTTTAATATCACAATAAGCCTCTAGTTTTGCTACAACAAATCATAATGGATTATGTTGTTACAATATCTGTCTGTCCAAGAAAAATGAAGAGAACAATGTATCTTGCTCAAAACTGTGCTGTTCATTCATTTCAGTTTGTCCATCAAATACAACTCCAAATTCTAGATTATGAGGCAGGTCCAAACAAAAAACAAACATATTTTATGATTTTACATGAGAAGGAGTTCCATCAAATTTTGTCTTTAAGCTGCTATTGAAAATTAAACTACAGGAAAAAAATTAAGACGTCAGCACTGTGATGTAGAATAACATTCAGTCTTCAGCCATGCATATATGAATAATATCTTTCTGTTATTTCAGGATGTTTTCCTATTTTTTTATTTTCTCGTGATCAAGACCAATCTTAACTTCTTGTATATCTAAAAGTATGTGGACCTTATAACATATTTAGTTAAACATATCTTTTTCTAAGGCAGTTCTGAGTTCTAATATGTTAGAATAAGTTTTTCCTGTATTTATTTTTGCTGAAAGAAACTCCTCAAATGTCACTGGCTGATGCCAGTATGTCCCCAGAAGACGAATGAAAAATCTTGAATAGGACTTGTTCATGTTACACACACTCCTGATATGACAAAAAGGAAGAGTTTCTCTATCTTATCCTCCCAGCCTGTGATACCAGCAACTCTGAAAAAAAGGAAAGAGGATTTTTTACTCTCTCAGTAGGTGTTGAGGTTCGTGGGTTTCCTGCAGTGGCATGGCATGCCACAGCCTTCCCAGAGAGTGCTGCGGCTTCGGGGTCTATTGGGGAGAGCAGCTATGTCACATCCCGTAGCCTCTTCCAGGCTGCCCCTCACTTGCTCCGGCTCGCTGTAGGCCCCACAACACTGTGACAATAAAGGAGGCAAGAAGGCTCCCCGCATGGGGACTGCAGAGGATCTTTATTCCATGGTGACAGGCTGATCTCCAGAGGCAGAGAGCCAGCACATGGCTCGGTTCCCCAAGGCAGAGAGAGTCACATGGCGAATAGCCCAGGGTCTTACCTGGGGATGAGGGGGGCGGAGAGAGCACATGGACTAATGATTTCGGGGCATGGGGGCGGTACATGGGCAGAGTTGGGGTAACAGAACCAATAGGAGAAACCCGAGGGAGTGGTTAGGACTAGGAGCGGGGAAGGGGGGGATTCTGTGTGGGAAGGGCAGGCAAGAGTGGGGAGATACAGTGCCACAAATAGGCTGCTGAACCAGCTGGGTATCTCAGACACAACATTTACTACTGAGCAAGCCCTGAGGTACAACATTAATTATCTGAGACAAGAAAAAGCTATACTAGTTCACAGAAACTGATCAAACCCACAAGATTGCAACTATATATAACTATATAGCATCGGTGACTTACATTTCCCCCATTTTGTGATCCTGTGATTCTGTCATAGGCTAGAAAGAAGCCTGTAAGTTGAGACAGACCTTATGCTGGGAGAGAAAACATTATAAGCTAGCTAGCTAGCTAGATATATAGAGATAGATATAGGTATAGCTTATATACGTTTTGCCAGCCCAAACCATTAAGCATGCCAAAGCTGCTCTAGTGAAAGCTTTGGCTTTCTTTTAGCCATCTGAATGCTGCCAGACAGTGCACTTCTTATCTTCCTTGACATCTTCTTGTTCTCTTGGTTGCAAATCAAATCTCAAGGAACACCAGCACCTATGACCATTACAGAGTTTGCTGAGCTGCTTTGCCAAAGTCCTTAAAGAGGCAAATGCACATGTGGAGAAGTCTACAATATTTCAGTAAAAAAACTTCTTGTGACAGAAAAGCTTGTTTTCACTTACGGTAAGAATTAAAGTGTATACCATGGCAACCTGTAGAATGTTTAAAAGATGTCTTTTTCACAAAAAAAAAAAAGCAGCTTTCAAATAGATAAAATTAAGAGGAGAAATTAAACATCTTTTATACTAAAGTATTACATATAGGCTTCTATAGAAGCCTACCAAAATATCTCCTCCTGTCAAAGAAGCAGCCAGTGTAATAAAACAGAGATAAACTGAGTATGATAACCTTATTTAAGCTGTGGAGGAAGAGGGTACAAATGCATAAGCAAACAGAATCATTATGTTGAACGCTTTCACATTTTGTCACAATAAATGATAAGGAAATATAGAACAATTACACTCTAAAAAAGGGAACAGAACTGTATCTTTTGAAGTGCTGAACACAAATTGGGTAAAACATTTGCAGGTTTATTTTAAAAATACTATAGCAATCTGCCTGACTATAAAATCTAGTAGGATTTCTTAATTTTCTTTGCTATTATGCTGTCATTGGCGCTATGTTGTACTCTAAACAAGCTAAAAAAATTAACATACAGAAATATAAAAACATCTTTTAGAGACAAACGTGATGGCTATATCATATTTAAAACTGTATTCCGGTATTTATAAAATAGCTCCTTACCTTTTGATTTGCTATTATACTCTAGCTTTTCTTTGAGTTCAGTTAGAATAGAATAAAACTAGAATAGGATACAATGCAAATTGTTCTAAATAGTTTAATTAAACTTGTTTTCTCTTAGTACTGAATAGTTTCCAAGTGATAAAAGAGGTTGCAGAATACCATTAAAAAATGATTCAGAGAATTTCTATTTTCTTGTCTTTATTTATTCAGAAGTTTCCTACTATTCACAGGTAAATTTTGTGTGCAAATTTTGATGTTCATTCCAAGTCTGTTTCAGATTTCAGAACACTCAAGTTTTTTGTGTAGTCTCAGAACCACGTACAATTCCACAGTCTGCCAAGCACTTACAGAGCCGATTATTTTGACATTGTTTCCCTTCTAAATGTTGACTGAGTCAAATATGTTCTGCTGGCCATCTGCAGATAGTGTTTATTCTGTAAATTGGAAATGTATTTTACAAATTTACTTTCAAGAAATGTATTAAATAAGGCATTTCATAACAATTATTTAAGACAAAAGCAGTCCTTGTTAGGATGCATATTTTAAAATGAAATCAAATTTATTCTGGTTCATACCAGAACAAAGTCAGGACAGAAACCGGAACAGATTTTGATACAGAAAGATAGATTTTTTTCACAATGAAGATAAATTATAATACCAATTTGTATAGTTCAGCAGACTCCTCTTTAGAGTCTGAAAGTCTTCTACTACTTATCTTCTCCCTGTCTTTCATTAGGAAAATGATAATGCTTTTGTTTACTATTTCAATAATATTATTTAACCTTCCTTATATTTCTGAAAGTTAATCATATTTTATTACTAGTTTTCTTCCCACAAGACTTAATCACCTATATGGAAACTGCTGATTTTAGAGACTTAACTAAAAGGTAAAAGGCATGATACATTTATTCTTTACTTCCAATTCAGCTCTAAAATTTAAGTAAAAGGGGCAGCAAAGAAAGAATACGAATCTTTGTCAGTGTATGACACAAAACTGATAGCAAGTTTGCGATTCATATGCTTGAAACGAATATTAGACCATGTTTAAAAATTACTCCATATAACACTACCTTTGTGTTACTTACCAGTACGGATTTCCAACTCTTGTTCAGTTTATGTCAGGTTATTTCTATTTTCAGGTAAAAGTCTAGTTACGCTAAAATGGTTCAGCATAAAAGAAAAAAAAAGTAGGACCTGCACTCCTATTGTTGAAAAATATTCTGTGTTCCCTGATGTACAGTCTTGATGTTTTTTGTGCTAGAATAATGAAGACATTTCTGTTGGTTTTTTTTTAACATTACAAATTAACAATTTGGAATGTAATTACATGTTAAAAGAAATGTAATTCTATTGGTTTGTGCTAGCTACACTTTGACAAGGGAAAAAATGCTATTCCATGTAATTTCTGTTCTCTGCGGAATTTAACAGAAGTTAGGCGGCTAGCAACTAGATCCAGGTAGACTTTGCATAGGCTTAGTAGCTTAAGACACTTGACTCAAGTAGCATTCTCAGCCTGTGTCTCTAACACACAATTATGGTTCATAAAAAACCCTTGCATAAACCCTACTTTTTTTTCAAAACCAAAAGATCAGGAGTGCCACCTTTTGTATCTTTTGTGCACGTAGTTAGAACAACCCATACAAATGTTTATATGTGCAGAAACTTAAAACTGTTATGGAAAGTGACTACTAGCTTCAAATCCTAGGGGTTCCTTCCTTTGTTCAGAAGGTCCACTTAGAATGCATTGTTTTTCAGGTTTTCTTTTCTTCTTCCCACTCCAATATTTGCAACAATAAAGCTGTGAAATTATTTTTCTGGGAATAGAGAAAACATCCTCTCCAGAAAGAATGGTTGTGTTGTCATGGAAACAGATAGGGAGGGATTTCAGGAAAACTGTATGCAACAGGCTCCCAGTGAATTTCTCCTTGATGTCAATAACATATTGGACTGAAATCTCTGGGAAAGATCATAAAATAGGTCAATAAAGAGACAACTGAAAGACATAATTTAAAATAGAATAGGAGGTCTATGTTACCAATTTATTGTTTCAGTTAATATTTACTTAGCTGTAGGTTAACTTTATTAATGTACTTATTATGCGATTATTTTCATAATTCTACTCAGTTTTTCTTAACTCAAGGCTGACTGTGTCTTATAAAAATGTCTACTAAATACCTGTACATATCACTCAACTGACTGGTTTAAAATTGCTAATTAGGATTGGAAGCACGCTAGTAATGAAAGATTTTTCTGCCTCTTTGAAATACTCAGTGAAGCAATGAAAAGTATTTCTGCATAAAATCTAAAACGGCTTCTGGCATGAATTTATACTTAAGTTTGATGCTGGAAGAGAAAAAGAAAGGAATAAGCTTTGTTGACTTAATTTCTGTGGATAATTCAGTGTTACTGGCACCAGCAACTCACCAAGAAAGATATTGTACCAGCAATTCTCTATAAATAATTTATAAAGCCATACTTACCAGTATGGCTTTTTAAAAATGGTCCTTGCAAAAAAGTTGAATTGCATCATTAAACAGAATCATTGAGAGCGGTCAGGATGCTTTTTGAGCAGAGAGTTTTCAGGGAGTGCAGAATAAAGCAGTTAATCTGCAAAACTCTCTTAAATCATTGCCTTAGAAAGGTCATGAGCACATAAGTATGATTTAAACATGCTTTTCTAACACCTAGAAGAATTACTATTCTGCAGTAGCCTATGCATTACATCCACGCAAGGAAATTATTTTCTGGATAGACTGACGTCAAATAAAGCCATTAAAGAGAGGTCCAATCTGGCTTTACAACCAAAATTAAAGAGCAGCAGCAAGAAAACCGTTTCATTTAAAATACAAATTGGTACAGTACAAGACCTGATTTAGTTTTACAGCAAGCAGTTCTCACAGTAACTAATAAAAGAAAAGTTGTTCTTCACAAGAAAAAAAAATTAAAAATCCAGCATTAGTTTTCAGGGAGGGACAATGAGTTCAAAACACAAATTAACACTGTAAGGTCCATCCAAAAGTAGCTGCCGTCAAATCTACTGTAGACAGAATGCATTAGGAGTACACTCGCAAAAGGCTGATAGCATTTTAATTAATGGAGAACACTTGTGGGCCATTTATTGTTGCTAAAAATTAGGCAAGCTAATTGATCCAGTACAGGTGCATGTAATTGAGAGATATGCCTAAGGTTCACAGTTAATTTACTCTGGGAATTTTGCAGATACAGTGAAAATTTAGTTTACAGAAGTCTCTAAAAGGAAATGGGTGAAAGACAATAGCACTAGATGAAAGACAAAAAAGAAAAGTTTCACTAGGAAGAATAAAACTAGGAAGAAGTTATGTAGCAAGTTCAGTTATACAACACCATGCAAACGAGAAATATTCTTTCTTATTTATTTATTTTATTAATTCATGCTTAATCTAATTTAGGGATACTGAACTATAAAAATTGTATAGTAGAACCTTGAGGATTCGGCTAAATACTTTCATAATATAAAGAACACTGGGATAGGGATACATAATGTATCATTAGCAATTTTAAAATACACTTCCAATTTAAACTTCTGGGCAATTAATAATATTTCTTTAGGAAATAAAAAAGTGTATTTTCCCTGGTTATTTTTTCTTTGGTAGCTTTTTTCTTTTGTTACGAGTTTCATTATTTTTACCTTTTAAAATAGAGACAAAAGATACAAAAGAGTTTCAAAATGAATGATTTGATTTCAGATTTCTAAATAAATACCCACACCTTTAAAATCACCAATTCTGTACTTTTTGATTTTATTGTTGGGCATTTCCATTGAATTCCTTATCATCAGTTGTTCTTTTCTTCAGTAGTTACTTACACATACAGTCTATGTTTAGGAAGTCTTTCTCTTCCCCATGCAGGACTAGGGTCTAGTGCTCTTACATAATATCTAAGGAAACTACTTACAGTATGTTGCAGAGCTCAACCTTTCTTTATTTTGGCAGCTGTTTGTTTTCCAAATAAAATCTGTAGGCTCCTAAGTGGTAAAACAGGAACTTTAAACTGCATGAGGAAACCTCACAATAGTCAGTGCTTAAACTAGGCAACATAAAATGCCCAGGAGAGGTGTACAGATTAAGCCCCAACAGTTTGGAGGGCTTAGGCTCAGATTCCCAGTGTTACTTAAGCCTGTAACTTCAGTAGGGATCAATGCAAGAGAAGGACCTAAATCCCGCAAGGCTTTAAGTATCAAATCTTCTGAAAGATGTCTTTCATGTAAGACCATCAATGCAAGTAACCAAGTCCAGCAGTGAAAACCATTCAGCTGCTATCAGCCTGTTTACGAGAAAAATTAACTGAGAGCAAACTCACCTACAAAGATTCCAGAGTTTAATGTTCATCTGCAAAGAGAGGTTACAGAATCAGGCTAAGAGAAAAAAACACAAGAATGAAACATGGCTTTAAAACATACTGATGTCTAACACTTGAAGGAGTAAGGGGCAGCCCTTTTCAAGTGGTAGGAAGGCTTTTTTGTCTACTGGGACATAATCTTCCCAACTACATATAAAAGCCATGGAAAGGAGGATCCAAGGTCGAGGATTTGCCAGTTCTTACTGAATGGCAACCATTACAATAAAGTGATCAGGAAAAAAAAAACAACAATTCTTTACACCAGAGTAGAAAAAATGGAGAAATAAAGGCATGTAACACCCTCAAACATAGTATGTAGTATAGCTCTGAGCTATAGCAGCTAGCTCTCATGTTTTCAAAGAACACTTCCTCTTTTTCTATTCATTTTCCTGGAAGTTAATTTACTATCTTCACGGGAGAATTTTGAGTAATATGCACCATTTTACACTGCTCTTGGAGGATTCTGAAAGCAGCTTTAAAATTTTTCCAGACTTTTCTCCAACTTTTCTCTGTTGCTTAGCTCCAGGCAGCTGTGTGCTGGGAGTGCCTTTAATTAGTTTCCTGCTTAGCAATCTAGATTTTTTTGATTCTGTTCTGTGACACTGTCTTCTTAATTGAATAACAATGCAAGACACTTAACTAAGATCATATTTAATCAGTGCTAAATTTTTGTCATGCATCGGTCATTGCTGCAGTAAGCTGAACTTTTATCAATACCTGCAACTGTTTGTTCTCTTTGTCCATATTATAACTGTACTGGGATATACTGAGGTAAAACCAAATATATCCTATCCCTTGTTTCTTTCCATACATTCTTTTCTTTCCTCAGAAATGTGAGAAGGTAAAATGGAAGGTAACCAGTAAAAAGCTCCTTATATGTATAATAGCTTATCTAGGTGCAAGCAGAAAAACTTAGCTGCATATCAAGGATTTACATTCTTTCTGGTGCTGTTAAATATACTATTAATGGTGTTTCTAAAATTAGGTATAAACTGTTGTCTCAGTATGATGCTGATTTAATGTCTGAGGCCTTTTTATTTACTTTAAAAAATAATCAAAACAATTTGCATGTTACTAGGCTTTACTCTAATGTGTAGCTTTAAGATTGGGATTTTTTTACTATTTCTGGTGGGTAAACTTTTCTTTGCTGTTTCATCCCGCTGAATTTCTCTGGTGTAACCTCTACATGAAACCATCTGTTGCTGGGAGAAGCAAGCTATTGATGAAAATTTCAAGAAAATGTCTATGCCATTTGCAATGCCTCATAGCCCTCGAAGACATGTGCAGCTCATAGTACATAAAAATAACAAACAGAATTCATTCTCTGAAGTATTTCTCCTTGCAGTTTCTTTAAAATAAGGGAGACATTGTGGGTCAAATCTTAATGTGGAAGGTATGTCTCCAAGGGCTACCAAGATGTATAAGCCAAAAATTTTTAGAAGCACTTTTTCTTTATTGAGCTTCTCTATTCTTGACATATTGCAAGTGCGTTTCTAACTGTTAAAGATAATTCAGAATTATATAGGTCATTAGCTCTGCTTTTGCTATGATTTAGAACACCTTTCTGTTTAAAGGTCAACCATTCTGAGTGCTCTGAAATTTGCATGTTTACTCAGATTCTTCTAAAACTTTCATCACTTGATTTAGCTGCAGGAAAGAGTTGGCAATCAGATTTGGAGTCTTTGAGGTAAAAGTCTTTATAATATAGTGCTCTGAATAAATTGCTTTCAGTCCTTGTATTCTATCAGTGATCTTCTAATGGATACATTGGGCTTAAAGAAGATCATATGGCAGCTGATCTTGGATACTCAGAATTCATCTCTAATAAACATGGTACTCAGCATCCTCCAAGCAAAAGTAGTATTGCAGTCATTTCTGTAGTAATAGTTATACTTTCCAGATCAATGCATGTCAAACAATCACAACCAAGACTGATGGCTATGTATTTGAGAAGACACCCTTCAGAGAATTTCTGGCATTTCAGAGTTTCCTGTGTTTTGGGTAGTGGAATGGATGTTTTGTTGCTGCCATAAATCCTGAACACAAGTAGTGATCTTGAGAGTCTCTGACATACTATCTACTATGGCAGTGGGATTCATCTAACCAATGCTTAAATCTTGCAGTCTTGTCATAGTTTCGTCAGTGTTTGCGCAGTGAATCAAATCTTTCAAAATAGATCTTGGGTCACTGCCTGGATGTCAGACAAGACATGGGTCTTTACAATGGCATTGTCAGCTCATTGTCAGTGAGACTCCCCAAACCACTGTTTTGCTGAATTATGATACCTGATTGGTCAGTGCAGTCCAGCACTTGCATGATCTATTGCTATATGTTATTTAAAATTGTATAAAAAATATCTTCTCGCTATCTTACCTATGAGACTGTCTGATACAATCATCTACACCTTTGGGGACAGTTTCTATTTTTCCTGAAGACTCTTATCTTCTTGTTTCTGAAAAGAGCTAATCTTTCTATGGAGGTCAATTTTGTAAGCCTGGGGAGTCTCTGCAATGCCCAGATTAACCTTGCAGAATGCTAATTAACACATGTAAGTATATAGATTAGTCTATGTACATCCAGAACTGCCCAGGGGAATATCCTAAACACTCAAGTTCCCAACTGGAAAGTTCCTGTAACAATTAGTCAAACACCTAATTGTGAAAATGGTTAGGAATTCAGTCAATAACCATGTCTCAGGCCCTCCACTATTTCAAACTGATCCATTAACTCATCTATGCAGATGACTAAATAGAGAGTGTGACCACACAGGGAGTGACTAAACATCCTGGGTGTGCATACAGGCAGGCTCAGGTGCAGCATGGGACAATCTAGAGCTTATACATTAAAGTTCCATCTCTTGCCACACAGGCTCTCTTTGTCACGAGGCAGCATAGCTTATTCTACTCTAATATAATTTTCCTTTTCTGGAATTATGAACCTGCACTTCAGCTGTGGAGTTTAAGAGAACTCTTCACTAAGAATAGCCATTTCTCTCCAATGACTATAAACATCTACAAGGAAAGATGTCTAGCTTGAATGTGACCATCACTCTGAAGAATCACTTTCATAAATAGAAATAGGCTAAAATTAAAATATGCCAGTACTGACTTCATTTAGAAACAGCAAGTTTTAGATTTGCCATTTTTTAGCATCTGTGTTAGTCTTTGTTAACAAGATCCCCCACAAGAGAGAGACCAGAAGGGAAATCTGGAGCAATAGGACAAGGGGTTAAGGTTTTCAATTAAAAGAAGATGGAATTTGATGAGATAAGTAAGGCATTCCAGGCCCCATCCCTGGTAACGTTCAAGGTAAGGCTGGATGGACCTCTGAGCAACTTGATCTAGTTGAAGACATTCTTGCTTGTTGCAGGTGGTTTGGATGAGATGGCCTTTAAAGGCCCCTTCCAACACAAACCATTCCATGATTCTGTCCTACTAAGATGTACACTTGGTGGAGGAGGATCAAGTCAGGGAATACTTAAGCAAACTGGACATATATAAGGCCATGGACTCTGATGGGATGAATACTTACGAATTGGCAGATGTTCCAAAGTATGCCAGGTGGCCTCATCTTTGGAGCATAAATCAAGAGTGAGTATTTCATACCAATGGAAATGTAGCAAAAGTAAAAAGAGATATAATTTTAAAGAAAAGATTTCACATAACGTTTCCTGTTTTATATACTCCCACCCCTATTTTATATAATCCCATCTTCCTCACCTCTGATGAAAGCATTCATAAACAGAGGACTGTAATTGTACTATTTATCAAGAGAATGTAAGTTACCTCTCCAAACATGCTGAGCCAGCACAAGGAATGTCACAACTCACACTGATCGAGTGTTGGAATGTGTTGGAGAAACATTTAGACTTACTTCCAGTAGTCTCAGAATTCTTAAAATGTTTTAAAATAATAAAAAAATCATCAATCCACTGCTACCATTGCTTCCACATTGTTTAAGATAGTTTATGCATATTTGGAGACATAATTTTTGTAGTCCTGGTCAGGAATGGTAGGCAATTATGTGATGAATCACTATGAAAATGTGTTACACTACTTATTAATACAGGTGACAGCTATCTACAGCGAAATAGAAACATGTCCCTTTTGATAGTGGACATTCAGATTTCAAGGTAGTAACAGAAAATACTGAGCTGTAAAATAAGTAATAGTGTCTCAGTACACATGTATATTCACAGCAAGCTACAAGCTTTCATCTTCTAAGATCTTGCTGCACAATTCACAGTAACCTCTATAGTGTACTGCAAAGTGCTTGTCATGCAGATAAATACTCTGCTGTTTCTTTTGGAGCTAAGATTTCAACTGAACTTCAACATGACATACTTTTGTCCCATTATCTCACTTTTTCTGCACTATTATAAATTAACTAGGATATGTTATTATGTAAATTTACAACACTAACAATGAGGCTAGCAGATAGTACTTTAAATATGATCCCTACACAGGATTTCTAAATCCTAAATAGATATAGATTATAAATGATGATATAGAAGGATTAGGATAAAAAAACAGATCTAAAAACCCTGAAATTTAGCAAAGCTGTGAGTACAATATTTTATTGATAATTTTTCTATTTAAATTTTAGTAATGTTTAAATTAATAAATTTACATTAAATATTCATGCAAAGCTACCTTGGATAGGATTCCTCTCCCTTATCTTTAAACATAATTACTGAGATGTCTAGTGAAGCTGCTTAATCTGGACACCTCCATCATAGTCTCTTCTTGAACGTGATTAATCTGACCTATCATGGATATATAATTAGGCGTGAGAAGAAACATCCTCTGGGTATGTCTACATCTTTCTCCAAGGGGAGCCTTGGCTAGTTAGCTCACATACAAACATTTATCTTTGAGGTGCTTAGGGAAGGGATAATAAATTCCAGCAGACTGCATTCTGCATATATGATATGTGAACAGGAACTTGTAAGCCAATTTTTTCCCAATAATATCTTTCAACAGATACTGACCATTTCTTTACTACTTGTTCCTTCAAAACCATTTTATTTCTTTTGTCTCCTTATTTCATTTTGAGCAAATTTTAGGACAATCCCAAAACATTTCATCACTTGGTATTTATATCAAGAAAATATTCCCAGAGGTGTGTTCTGTTTAGGGGTTGTTCACTTAGCATGTAAAAGCAATCTCACCATCTTTTCAGTTGTTGTGTGTGTGATTTTTTCTCATCTTTATTTCAACTTCTGTGTCATTTCAGTAGCAAAACCTCAGGAATGTACCTACTATTCTCGTAGTGGTTTCAAAAGTGCTCATACAGATTATGACACACATTTCCTGTAGGTGCAGCCTAAGCTTAGGTGGTCTATTTGTGCCTTCCTATTACACTGCAAGCTCAATATCTAATTTACTGTCTACTATCCATCATCTTTAGATCTTTTTTAGCATTACAGCTTTCCAAGGCTCTCCCCCCCTTTGAATTGTATTTGAGGGTATTTCCTCCAAGATGTATTATCTTGCATCTTCTATTCTGAACCACATTTCATTATTTCTCAGATGTCTCTAACTTCCCTACATCTGCATTATCTCGTTCCTTTTATTCTTGCAAATCCTAATGTGTGACCACGCACATTTGAAATCGGGAGGTAGATTTAAGTAGAAATATAAAAATGTCTTTGATTACATCTTCCTGTTGTCATGAATATAAAGCACCATATTGCAAGTTCATGGTGCAACAATATCCATGTCCACAGATTGAGCTGCTGTTTTTTACTTTACTAAGTTGCTGCTTTTTACTTTACATAGGTTCAGGCGTATAGCTTCCATTTTCTTTGAAGAAGATTTACAATGATTAATTTAGGTATGTTACTTAGATGCAAGAACACCTACAGTTTTGTACTCTGATAAATGTGAGAGTGGCCCAAAGGACTTTTTTTAAAGTAAGTATACTTGGAAAAAGAATACATGAAGGTCTCCAGAGTTACAGGTCAAATTCTCAAAAGGTATGCTTTTTTTTTGTAGTTAATCTCCTTGAAGTCTTCAGTCAATGGCATAACTTTGATCCTTCAAAGGACTGACAAGAGTCAATTGCAATTTTGGTTTTGTGAAAAAACCCCAGACTCATGAGGTAGCATCTCTTTAACGGAAACTGTGGCACAAAACTGGGTGATTTCAAAGCTTCTAGAATGTTAGGAGACTGCTCATATACCATCTCTTAATAAAATCACTTTATGACAGAGGGACTAAGCCTTTTCTTACAAACAAAATAGCCAGAGTGGTTTGATGACGAGTTATATCAAAGCATATACTGTCTTTCCATCAATTAAAGAAAAAAAATACTGAGAATAAGAAAGAAAACAAATGCTCTTAACAACTATGGAGTTTACTTGTTTGCCAGGGTAAAAGTATAATAATATTCCTTTTCCTTCGCTTCTAGTTCTCATGCATTCCTTGATCCTCAGGTCACATAGTTTTTAAGGGCTCCAGATAAATGTTAGGATATGAGCAGGTTTGAAGTTTAACATATTTCTGTTGAGATTGGTAAAATGAAGACTGCATTTTAAAGGCAATGGAAATATATCCCTATTATAACTCAGACAGCACAGAGCTTAAATGACTTCTCTACTTTAAAAAGTGACAGCACCACATCAAGATAAAAGTAATTGCTTTAAAACCAAGCCCCCAGACGTTTAAGGTTTGCCATGTAGAGTATGTGGAAGCATGCAGCGTTCACCTGTTTGATGTTTGCAAAATGCTGTGCAGGGATAATATCCAGAGAAAGGATAAAAATCTACATCTCCAAGATGCTTAAAATAGCCCTGTGTATTATATATTTAATAATGAAAAACTGAGACAAAATGTACTGTTGCTGAAGAAGACTGTACAAACACACAGATGCAAACTCTGAAATCAAACAGGGAGACAGAAAAAGAGCTCTCTTTACCTTAATAATTTTTGGCTGCATAGCACAGAGTTAGGATTTGAACCAGCACTGAGAGTATTTACAATTTGGAATGTTTTCCATCAATCTCCTTATGTAGGTGAGGAAAAAAATGCTGCGGAATAGTCAGAACTTTAAACAAGCCAGATGTACTTCATTCCATTTAATTCCTTTCAGTTGATATGGGCTCTGTCCAGCCCAAGTGACAATGGTAGGCCCCCTCCCTCATATTCATTTTTTTAAAAGGATTAGAAAAAGTCAATGCATTAATGAGGATCTTCTCCTTAGACAAAAAAGCTTCAGAAGATAAATGTATATTTGTTTCACTTTAAGAAAACAAGGATAAGTGCAAAAATTAAAATATTTAAGTACATTAAGTACATAACTTCTAAATTCTTAATTCTTCTGCTATATTTAATGTCAAAGCAAGAAAAGGTCTCATTATGGCTCATAAGCTGTTTCAGAGAAAAACATAGTATTTTCTCTTCCTTCTATGTTATCTGACTTAACATTTGCATCTGCCACTGACACTTCAGCATCAGTGAAATATAACTCCTTCTGCCCTTCCAGATGGCCTGGCATACGTTTGGATTTTCTTACTCTGACCATCAATGGCAGTACCCCAAGTTAAAGTTGATGCGGACTTACCATAAAAAACCCAGAATGAGTTATGACTATCATCAGCATGCTGGCATTAAAATACTGAACATGCATCTCTTACTAACAGTAAACTATCAAACAGAAAGAATAGCAATATTTAATCCTATGGGATATGCACTGAGAAATATCCCTTGGAGGTTTCACATTTACTCAGGGAAGGAATTACCCATATCATGGTTAACAGAGAGCACTGATCCAGCATACATCTGTAGCAGCAAGTGGGTGGCAACAGCGACCACTAAACTACTGCAATTCCATATATGCATGGATGAAGAAACCAGTTAGCATTCATAATGCCTAGTGACAGAAGCTTCCTGTACAAGATGTTTTATATGCTTATGTGGTCAAAGTACGTAGAGAGAGCCACCCACAGTGTCTATTTCATCAATTAAGCAGAAATGTTTTGTAGGTTTAAAAAAAAATCTGAAGAGGTAAAAGGAGAGAGAAGAAATAGAAGCAAAGAATAAAGAGTAAGTACCATTCTGTGTAGGAAAGATAAAACAACGGCATTGAAATCAGAGAATCAATTCTGCTATTTTAAAGCACATTGATTCAGTCAGGGAAGTTATGGCAAAGATCCAAGCAGACAAGAAAAGCGACTGAGGCACTGTTGTTCTCTTCTGGCTGGAGCCTAGAGGGAAATAATTTTTCGCTGGAGGATTCCAAGGCTTTGGCAATACAGCAGCATCAATAAAGACTGAGTGGTCTGAAGTAAGAAATTAAGACTGCAACCTTGCAGCTAATTCAGAGCATTTTTATCAATTATCAGGCTATAATTAGCCTGTGTGATAGTGATGATTAAAACTGTGCAGCACCAACTCTTAAACCATGAACTGATCCTTTTCAACATATTTTCCTTGCATAACAGCCATTGTAGGGGATTTGCACAATGCATAAATTTAAGCCCTTTTTTTTTACTGATTGCTCAAATATTTACAGCATGATCGGCCAGCTTCTTCCCTTCAGATACAGTCATGGAGTGTTTACTGCTTTGTATGCTATTTGGATATACAACAACAGGAAAGTGAGTGCATGTGTTAACAGCTGTTAGAGGCATATGGCATTTTCAAAGCTGGTGCAAATATTTACACACATGTGGATGGATGTATGCAGATCTCCAGTTGACAGCAGTCATAGTCTACAGTTTTTGTTGTGCAGAGCTTATGGAAAAAGGCAGACAGTTTAGAGTATACTCAAGTCAACAGAAGGAAATAAAAGTATTCACTTGTCTTTCCTTTTTAGAAGTATGTCCATTTCTCAGAATTGTAATATACCAAGAATGCTGCTATATTGATGTCTTAGAAAATGCATTCAAGACTGCAGGTTAGAAAGGTGCAAAATATCAGAAAAATCCAAACGCAAAAATAAGATGAAGCTGAAGCAGCACTCATGAATACACAGAACAAATAAATTAGATCAGTAAAACAATTTTAAAGCAAGCTCATAGTAACTATGCTATCAATAGTGACAACCATATTTACATTGAAATTTTTACTAATGTCTATTTCAATCACTTTTTTCAACTTGATACCATTTAAAGAGAAACTGGATTATTTGTTCATCTTCCTTTTGGTGTACCACTGGGATAATGAGTCATGCATGAAGCTTAATAAGCCTTGCTAATTTTCTGTCAATTCAAGGGGCTATTGATTTTACCCATTTTGCATATTTGGCTCAAATTTTAAATAGGTCCATTTGTGAAACTGAAAAGCGTGTCATTCATTAAAATGGAATGCTAGGCTTTACTCCAAGCAAAACAAAACTTATCCTAAATTAACAACTGTTTCATGACCCAAGTGTGACTGGTCTTCAGATTATACTACAGAGTTATTCTGAGGTTTACTTAGAAATTATATCCATTGTTTATTTCTCTAAAACAAAATACCTCTATTAAAAAAATTTGTATTTTTATGGTCAGAAATATGATAATATAAACTCAGACAGTTTCTTTGGGCTTTGACATTATCCGTGACACCAGCTGTGATATGATTAGATGTGTTTATCAGTTGTTGGATGTATCCATATATCCCAGTGCAGACCTGATTTAGTCTACTGCTGTTTTGAGAAGCCAGTGTTTCAGTCCTAGCTGGGATTGTCAGTACAGGGCCTATAGGTGCAAATGGTCCAACAAAAGGGGAATCTTAATCATAAATACAATGTCATTCTTTTTAACACAGAGAACAGACTAGAAACTGTATTCTAGTATAACCCTTCTGTTAACCGCACCACAGAAAGCAAAGTCCTAGATATTTCATCTCCAAGAGGGGGAAGTAAAAACAGGAGGAGACCTATTTTCCACTGAAACTTTAAAAGGCATCTTCATCAAGCAAAAGTTTTCACATTAGTGCTTTCTTTGAAAAAAGAAGATTCATTTTTTATAAGAAAAATGCATTAAGTCATTTTGTAAGATGATTTGACTGTAAATGACAAATGCATGCGTGTAAATTGGTGTTTTCAAAGTAAGGTTGCAGTGAAAATTTTCCTGAGTGCTCATTTCAAATTACTTTTATTGGCTTTAAAGGGAATTTAAATATGTTAGTTTATGTCTAGTGTTTTACTATTACTTTTAATTTTTCTTTGACAAATTGTAGCCAACTGGATACTTACAATATCCATTACCTCATAGGAAGAGAAAGTGAGCCAAATTTTGCCTTCTTTTAATTGTTTAATGTTTTACTGAATTTTAGAAATTAGTGAAAATGTCATAATGTGGGGGTTTTTTGTTGGTGGTTTAAGCTTCCCATTATGGAAGCTTTTCCCAGATGTGCTACTTTCAAATATTATAGGAAAGAAAATTTTTTTTTTCAGTTACATTACTGCTCATTCATATGGAAAGACTAGAACTCCTGAGACTAGTTCTAACAACTTTCCTCACAAAAAGAGTCAACACTTTTCCAGTGTACTTCATCTGTGATAATGGTTACTCATCTGACTCCTGAAATTCTAAAGAGTGATTGAATTCAAAGTCTCTTCATGAATTCTCTCCATTTATCTACTTATTTGCTATACAGGTGAAGGCTGTAAATCACAGTCCTGAATTTCATTTGTGTTTAAGTAGCTCTTTTGTTTTTTCAGTCTCGGGAGGGAATGGTGCTTCTTTTTTTTCCATTTTTTTTTCTTATGGGGGTGACATTTGCTCTCAAATACACTGTCTGCTACAAAACCATTCTCACAAGGGCATAGATAGAGCAGATCAACAATTAGAAACAAGAATTAGAATTACAGTTTTCTTTAAAAAAAATTCTACCTCACCTATCCTCATCTATTATCATAACTGCTGTGAAGAACACTCTTTCTTTCTTTCCTGCTCTTTGCTTCTGTAACATAAGTGTATATTTGGTCTTCTCTGTCCATAGGTTTTCATATATTTTGAAGGTAGAGAAAGACAGAGTCCTTGAGCCAATTAAAAGTCTTGCTCCTTTAAGATATGTTGTTATACTTCATCTCTTCTATGCAGAGTTGTCTAGATTTCTTGTTTTAAGTACACATAGGGGAAGCCCTCTAAACAGGACTGGTTTCATAAAAAGCTTCCTTTTGAAAGATATATTTGACAATATGAAGGACAGAGATTTTTTTTCTTGCTCCTTTTTTTCCAGATAACAAAACTAGTTCAGATTGATACATCAATTACAAGGTCTTTTCACACCATAGAGTTTGATTATTTTTTTCAGCTGTGAATAAATATCATGGTGTCTCCAGTTCCTGGTGTCAGAGAAACAATTATATAATATGCATGCAGAATATGAATTCTTGCAAACCATTTTACTAAAAAGGCTTTTACTGTGAAAGGATGAAAAATAAAGACATCTGGAGACATATCACCTACCGAATATAGCTGGTGATGATATTTATTGCAGTAAGAGCAGAACTAGGTCTTTAATATTCACTACTGAAATGTTTAGATAATGATCACCTCTATGAAATGGTTTGCTTCATGTCACAGATCTGCAGTTGCCTTTTTATGACTTATTTGTGAATCTTTCATAGACAGATCATAATTTCATAAACCCATGCATAATATAATATCCTATTTTCAAACAAGTGTTTTAAGAAACCCAATTCATTATTCTTTTCTGGTTTCTAAGTTGAACAGAAATGACACATTGAATACATTCTAACTAAGAAAAAACTTTTGAAGGAATACTATATTTTGTGTAGTCTATCAGTCCCCAGAGTACAGTTAAGACATTGGGTCCAACATAAATAGTCTCTATTATACTTTCTAGCCTGCTTAAATTCCAAAGAACAAAATCCCCATGCTCCCCTGATTACCTTTGGAATATTAAGAACTCTTAATCAAAATGTCTTTATGCTTCAAAGAACAGAATTAAAGTACCTGGCATCTGCTATGTGGCATAGGCACATGTTGGAGTTTGACACTGACTAGAAGCCAGGCACCCACAAAAAGCTATCCACTTATTTTCCTCTGCTATAGCTGAGCAGAGGAGGGGAAATTAAAACAAAAACTTCATGAGTTGAGAAAAGTATTAGGGGAAAAACACTTTAAGGCAAAACAGATTCAAAACTTGAATAGTATAAAGAAAATTTATTATTAACAGAATTAAAAGTAAAAAGGGTAATGAGAACTAAAATATACCTTTAGAACACTTATTTTCTTCACAGTCCCCTCCCTCTTTCCCATCAACAGCACAAGGAGACAGACAAAACATGGGGTTTTGGTCAGTCTTTCTCACTTTCTAAGAATCTTTCTTCAGTTCGTTTAGGGAAAGGAGTTCTTTTTTTTTGTGCTGGGGGGTCCTTCCCGTGGGAGACAGTTGTCTGTGAATTCCTCTAGCATGGTTCTAATTTTCATGAAATAGGAGTCCCTCCTGACCTGCTGTAACCTGAGTCCCTCCCATGGGCCAAGCAGTCTTCCCACAACTGCCTAGTGTGGGTCATTTTAGTTTATGGGGTTTAGTCTTTTAAGGATAAGCTGTTCTAGTTTGGAAGCAAGGGTTTTCTTTCTCTATCTCCAGAAGCAAGGGTCTTCTCTCTCTGTCCAAATTTCTCACAAGATTACAGCATTTCAGTATCCAGTTGCTCCAGCGTGGGCACTTTTCTTCACAGGCTGTGAGTGGATCTCTGCATCTCCCCCATGCATCCCATGAATTATAGGGAAACAATTTGTTGTATTATAGTCCTCACCACAACTTGTAGAAAAATCTCAGCTCTGATGCCCGGAGCACCTCCTCCCTCTCCTTCTTTTCACTGACCTCGGTGCCGCCATGTTGATTCTCCTCACGTGTCCTCACTTCTTCTTTTTCTCTGACTTGGAAGAAAATTGTTGTCCGTAGGTATTACTGTTCTCAAGTTCTATCAACTGAAAAATTCTTATAGACCTTTGCTGTGCTGAAAAGGTTGATCCTGTCGGTGCTCTGTGTCGGGGAGTTGTTCGCCAAGTTTTCGTCGCTGGACATGTGGTCTCACCAGCCCTGGCCTTGGGAGGGCCCTGGCGGCCATGCCGGGATGGGCTTCAGCAGCCCCTGCTGGGATGGTCCCCAGCGGCCCCCTCACCACCCCTTGGGAGAAGAAAGAACTTCCTGCGTTTTTTTCTTTTTCTTAAATATGTCATGACAGAGGCGTTACCAGCTTCTCTAACTGGGCTAGTAACCTGCCCACTGTCAGACCCTTCAGCGATTGGCTCTGTGCCAGACATAGCAGAAGCTTCGAGCAGCTCCACCCACCCACTAAAACCAGGCTGTGTTAAGCCAACACAGCGCACTAACATGGATAGGCTAAATAGTCATCCCAGACATGGGCCCTTGCTTCTCCAAACATTCTTTCACAGGTGTAAGTGAGCCTCTTCCTTTTCCTAACTGTTTACACTTGTTCTCTACTTTTGACAACAGCCCATCTGTGCTCATGAAAATGGCAGAGACACAAAGGGAGCTACCCATGCATATTACTGCTGAATTGCTTTACGGTAAAATATTAGTAATTCTAGTTATTGGTAGGCCTCTATGGAACAGCACTATTTCTTGGGAGTTGTAGATTCCAGAAGGAGAGATACTGACTTAAATGCACATTTATTCCTGTGAAAAGGCATAGAACACTCTTTAAAACTGTGTTTTGAGAGAAAGATTTTTTTTTTTTAGTCAAGAAAACAGCTCAATAAGAAACAGGCTAGCATTTATTTTATGAAGCCTCAGATAATGGTCCTTTTACTTTGTAGTTTTCCTTGTCTTTGCTTCGAGTTTCACCCCCCCCAAAAAAGTTTTAAAATTATTCCATCAATTATGTATATGTATAGAGAGATATATAATTATTGGAACTCTGCAGGTAAGATAGGTGAGAGAAATATAGTTAACATTTTGAAGTCATTTGCGAGTACTGAAGAATATATTTCTTCTCTCCTTGGGTGTCACTAAGCATCACCTTCACTATAAAGAGAATAGTTGTTATCTCAATTGCTAACAATAAAGCAGATTTGTTCAGGACATTTTATGATTATTTTCAGACATTATCCCACTCACATTCTCTTGCTTAAATTACTTTTTCTGGTTTTCGCTTCTACCTACATATTAACATAGCTGATTTTGCATATGCTATTTTGAATAATAGAACACTTTAAAAAATTATACAGGAAAGACTTTTTTCTTAGTTGACTAGTTTTGAAAGTATAAACTTGCAAGTGAACCAGTGGGAAACTCCCTTCTCTTTCCCTGTGTCCCTTTTGTCATATTTTCAGAGGTCTTTCATGCCTGCTTTTGAAAGAAAATCTGCCAGTAAACAAGGTAGAGATCCATGGACATTTTCCAAAATTTTACATCCTAATGATGACAGCAAATGAAGGAAACTTGTATGCTGTTTTGAAATGGCAGTCTTGAATATATAAAGAACTGTGCCCAAAGTGAGACAAAATGCCTTCCTATGAATTATAACCAAGTGTTCTTCCTTCCCTAGTCACACTGCTCTTCCAACAGCTATGGTTTAATCAGAAGGTTCATTAGGTAGTTTTTTGTTGCTGAATCATGTGGTAAGTGAGGAGGACTGGAGAAAGATCGTCTATTTTTCCAAACTATATTTCCCTGATAACTACCCACCTTAGAGGTTACTAGTTACCATACATTTCTGCCTCATCATGAATCTAAAGAGTTATCTTATACCTGGCATAATAACCCTTGACTGGAATCAGAGTAAAAGAAAAGGTTTAAATAATTGCAATACAACTGCTTAATTCAGATTTTTAAAGCCCCAAGAAAGTTTCCATTTAGTCTTGGAAATATGTAGTAGCTGAAGTTTCCCCTATGACATTTCACTGGAAGTTGATGCTACTTTTCTTTACGTGGCCAAGGGCACACCTGCTTGGCAGTGCTGATAAGTTCAGCACCTACAGGTTTCTTTTAACATATAGTTGGTTTTGTAAGAAAACCCCATCCTGTAGTCACAAAAACAACCTACTTATAAGAGTAATCTCTCCACAAAATGTGTCTGACAGGTGTGGCAGCTTTTTCCCAAAGCTCAGGAGCTCTCCAATTCCATGTTAGGTCTCTGTGTAACTGGATTGCAGGATGAAGAATAGTATTTTATGTGGGATAAATCCATGTACACTTTGTCAGAGAAAATGAATCATGGGTTTCAGTGAGGTAGAAGAGTGATGTGATGGATTCTCTGATTCAATGAATAGTAGGAGTAAACCAATAAAATGTCACCATTGTACAAAGAGGTGAACAAGTAATATCTGAGTTTAAGGATCTTATACAAAACATTTATATATGTAGATATATATTTCTTCATAGAAATCCATCTGTCTGCTGAATGAAGAGAAAGATACAGAAAACGGCGTGAAATCTGGTAACCTATAGCAGTTTGAGTTTATTTAGCAAAGCAAAGTAGTAGCATGAAGTTCAGGGGATTCAAGACAAATTCAGATACTGTGTTTAATTCCTTATCATTACAATTAAAAGAAAGATGAAAAATGTAAAACTATGGAGTACTTTGCTCATTCTTAGTTGATTCTGAAATGTCACTGAATTAATAGCTTCACCATTTTTCTCCTGTGATGAAGCAAATTTTCATTTTATTGCCATGTGATTTTTTTTCCATTTTCTCAAGCCTTTAAATAAGACGTTTTATTTGTGAGAAAGTAGAACAGCAAAATACTTCATTGCAAACTTTCCATGTAAAATGCAATTAAAAGCAAAAAAAAACCCAACCCAACATGAAACACCAAACAAATCTCAAAAAACACAAGCATTGGTGGATTATTTCAGAAGAATAAGAAAAAGAAAAAGAAGGACAAAGAAAAAAAACAAACCACTAAAAAGAAAACCTTAAGACAATCAGCAAGTTACTCTGAATTATTTATGCATTCTGAAAAACGAACTTACTGCAGAATTTTTTTATCTCTAGCACAGAAATATGCTGTATGATCAATGTAGGAATTTCTAATATTAAAAATCATGTTGAGACATTAGATCTTAAAGCAAAGACAAAATACACTAAAATAATTATTTTAAGCTCTTTGTTGAAAAATTGTTTGAGCTGTATGCCTTTGAGATATGAATAACATTTATTTTGAGTACTGCCTAATAATCCAAATTTACATTCATTTCAGGATAATTTATTTTAAGTAGGGAAATCTCCACCTATGCAGGGCTTTTTTTACTCTTTCGTACTAAACCTGAGTGCTGCCAGATCAGGCACAAATACATAGTTAATCTTCATGTGACATCAGAACATAACCTTTTTGTTCAATCAGCACAACATACTATCCTTTGCAGATGTGATCTTTATGTACTGTTATGTGTAATGTGGGAAGACATAAAAATGGCTCTGAATGCAGCCTAGCCTAAAGACATAATGTCCAAAATCAATCAAATAATCAAACCATTCATACCCTGTACTAAGCTACACTGTAGATGTACTTGCCTTCTGTCTCTTTTTTCTCCTGACCGGACCTCCATGGACTCACCTAGACCTGGCCATGTTGACTCCCCTTGCATTGTTGAGGGTTTTGGATGGACCCTGTGACCAGCCCCTCATGTGCTTAGACCCTGTGCGACCCTACACAGCTCTGCCCTGTTGAGACACTGCTGAGATCACAACTTTGTGACTGGGAGTTACCACAGATTTAGCTTAGTTGAGTCCACCTTTACTTAACCAAGCGAGATCCTGGTTAAATAGAACATGCTGCTAAATATGTTGCTGTCTTTAACATCCTTAGAGGTACTCTGTAATACCAGCTATAAACTTTCCAGTTTCATAACCATTAACTTAATCTTGAGTATTGTCTTTGGCGTCTTCCAGATTTAAGATGAGTATTTGGGGAGAAGAATCAACACTAAATGACAGTGACAACGTTTATAATTTTTATGTCCGATCCAGGACATTTGAAAGGAATATAAAAACAGAGGCCTGGAAAAAACCTCATAAATATTATAATCTAATCTTTTGTTATTGAAAGCAACCAAGTTATACATTTCTTCCAGAAATTTTCAGGTTTGATTGATTTCAAATGGCTTACAATGACTAGAGACCATGGACACAACACCAGCTAAAAGGATAGAATTTAAAACATGAAACATGGCAAAACATTTTTTACCAGTATTACGTAAATCAAAGAATAGCATTAGGAGTATACTAAAATGACCTACACAGAAGCAGCAGGCACTGAAGTGCAGTTTGATTTTTCTTTGGTAAATCAAAGTTATGTATTACTTTCCTTTTCTACATTATTCTTCTCCTAACTTATCTCAGTGCTGAAGGTGAGAACAGAAACATTCAATACATGTTGAACATTGTAAGCTTGTTTTCACCATTTTCTATATTTAGATATCTTGAGCTGCTTTAACCCGAAAGTCATATAAAATGTGTATACACTAACATGTTATTTGACTCAGTTCTAGACTGAAGTTTTTAGCTCAGTAAAACAGCAAAGCAGCTCTTCAATCTTGAAATTCCAATTAATAACTTATTTTGGTGTGGTGGTTTGAACCTGAGTTGATGGACAGTCGTTTAGACCAATAGCGCTTCTCAAAATTTACATATTTAAACCACGTGGAGACATGGGAATTTTCTCTTGCTTCCGGCCCTTGGACAGGTAACAGGGCTGCCTGCTCGGTCCGGCAGGGGCCGGGCTGGGCCTGGCCGCTGGGGCCCGGCAGGGCTGAGGCCACAGCGCTGCTACGTCTTGGCTTGGTGGGGGCTGGGCCACGGCCTGCGGCTCCGTGCGGGGCAGCATGGGCCCCCTTCCCCAGTGCGGCCAACGAACTGAAACTTTACACCAGAGACCAGCTCCGGCCGCTGCCCGGCAGAGATCATGTGATCAACCAGCTAAGTTCAAAGCCCAGGCCTGGGTAAGATTAACTCCTTCAGTGCTGTAAGTTCCCCAGAAGAAATGAAACCTGCAGACATCAATCTTCTCCCAGGTCAGAGGAAAGGGAAAGGCAAAGTCACATAAATAAACACCATGATAGTGACACCAAAGTCAGTGAAGAAGAAAGAACTGAAACCCAGAGGGAGGAGATAGAGGAAATACTTCAAACCTAACGTAAAAGCTGAAATTCTTTTGTAAGGCTATGGTGATGGACTATGATACATCAGAGAACCCTTTTGTAATGTCATGAAAGCATGGGGGGCGGAGCGTTCAAACTGCGGCCATGAGCAAAGGTGCCTGTGCTGAAATAAACAAATGTTGAAGTAGCTGTGATCCAGTGAGAAACCTGAACAGAGAGAGACAGTGATGAAGTGAAGACCCTTGCTCCCAGGGAAGAAGACCTCTGTTCCTAGAGATGAGGATGATCCCAGAGATAGATGAAGGGAACCTTTGCTCTTGAATCTCATCCTTAAAATAATACCCCATTAGCTAAGATTGAACCCTCAAAAACAGTTGTGGGGAAAGTTGTGAGTCAAGAGAAGGGACTCACACATGCCA
>VZTD01004938.1:9886-53256 GCA_013397725.1 Rhagologus leucostigma
TTTTTTTTTTTGCACGTTTGTTTCTCCCCTACCACAAAAAAAGTGAAGGATGTTGGATAGAGACCATGCTATAACTGTTTACAAAAGTGAATAAAATGTAGTTCCTCTTGAAGCCTAAAAATAACTAACTGGGAAAAGAAATAAGTCTCACTACAGTATTTCAGCAAACACAAAGGTAAGTTCATTAAAAACACAGAAAAATGAGAAAAATGCGGAGTAATTACAAGCACTAAATATTTGGGCTAGGAAGCTTTGGAACTCTATTTACAGACATAAATACAAGTAACTCTGGGGATGCAACCCTTTCAGGACAAGGAGGAAAAACGCCGAGTGGTTGGGACTGACCCAGCAAGGGGAACAAAAATCAAACGGGAAAATGTTCCAAGGCAGGAAAACAAGGCAGAGTTTTGCTCCGAGGACAGAAAACGGATCCACTTCTCCCTGAATTTCAAACACACCCATGGAAAAGGTCACCCAGGAAGCAGCAGGGAATGTTTCAAGAGTGCGGGAAATTTGGGACACTTTGGCAAAGGCTCTGGGCCGTTTGGAGGAGAGGATTTCTCTCCTTCCCGGCAGAGAATTTGGCATCATCCTACAAATCAAACCCTTCACAGCAGGGATGCTCTCTGTATCCACTTCTCCCCGCACTAAAGCTCCTCTCCAGTGCCCTGGGAGCGAGCAGGAACTCTTTAAATGAGTTGAAATGTTGTTGGAGAGGGAAATATTAGTCCTCAAAGCCAGCAAAATTCACTCTGAAGATGTTTGACGTGGACGAGGAGTTTTGTCTTGTGAAAGGAGCACCCAAGCTGAGAGTGAGGACTGCCATGAGCTGAATTTTGGGAGGGCAAGGTACCTAAAGCACTCTGCTGACTGCAGCTCCAGAGCAGAAGCACAATAATTCTGTTTTTTCTGATTCCATTCAGCTCTCGGGATGATAAAACTATATAAATATATATATTTGATATCCGTATAAAAATAGATACTTGTACACTCTAATTTGGGGATGGGGATGGGGGAAATGTTTTATCCAAATGCCTTTTTTCTTGCCTGTTAAGTGCTCTTGTAAGATACAAGAGGAAAGTTGTGAGAGCATTTTCACAGCCTTGAAAAACTCTGCCATCCTTGGTGATGGCTACAAAACCAAATATTTGAGTAAACTGTGGTTTTTTATGAGTGAATACACTGAAACCTACAGTGATTAAACAGATTAATCGCCAGGGAGAATGAACTTGGATTTTCCTTTCCTCTGTGGTGCTGGACATACCCAGAGAGGCTGGACTTCAAAATTTGGTTGCTGGCAATAATCACATGGGAAACACTGGGAAATTCCAGAGGAGTGGCACTAAGGACACGGGGAAATGTGGTGGTGACCAGTTCTGTATTTCCTCCTCCTGTTCACACCAGGGAGAGCCAAATTAAACCTCACCTTCAGGATGAGAGGAGACAAAGTAGAGGCACAGACATAAGAAATGTTTGATTTAGGGTCTGAGCTCCAGGCTGAGAGGTGCCAGCTCCCCGTTCCTGTGAATCCCTGATTTTTTAGCTCCCAAGGTGGGTGGGTTTCAATAGTGGGGGCTAAAAGGGGCAAAGGGCTGTAGCAGGAAGGAGGCTGTGGTGTCCCACAGGCCTGGGAGAGTGGTGACCACACTGACCTCACCTCGGTGACCACATTGACCTCACCTCGGTGACCACAACAACCTCACTTCTGCCACTGGGCTGAACTCACGGAATCATCAAATCATGGATTGGTTTGGGTTGGAGGGCCCTTAACCTCATCCAGTGCCACCCCTGCCACGGGCAGGGACACCTTCCACTGTCCCAGGCTGCTCCAAGCCCCAGTGTCCAGCCTGGCCTTGGGCACTGCCAGGGATCCAGGGGCAGCCACAGCTGCTCTGGGCACCCTGTGCCAGGGCCTCACAACTCTCACAGGGATGAATTTATTCCAAATATCCCATCTAACCCTGCCCTCCTTCATCTTAATACCACCCCCCTTGTCATGTCACTCCCTGCTTTTGTTAAAATTCCCTCTCCAGGTCACCTGGCCCTTCCTGGCTCCTCCAAGCTCCTCTCCTCCCCCTGCTGTGTTTCCACTCCCAGCTCCGGGCACCTTGGTGGTCCAGTCACAAGGCAGATGTGAGAGCTGTAATCCATTATGATTTTAATTGAGAGCTGTAATAAATTAGGATTTGAATTGCACAGAATGTGTTGGATGGATTCTGCAAGACAGCTGCTGCTCAGTGATGAGGGACTTTTTTTTAGGGTACTGAAAAGGTGAGAGTCCAACTATGGAAATGCTACAGCAGGGGGGGGTCTCTGTATTTCTATATTCAGCAGGGTCTCCAGGCTTTCAAAATATAACTTTAGTATTCTGATAGAATTTGGATGTTTTCTGCTTTTTTTAGTTCAGAGCAAACTCTGGAAAACCATAAAGGATGTTCCATTAAATGAAAAGCACGAGGCCATGAGTTTTAACAAGAACATTTTGGGCTTTTGCTGAGACCTCTTGAAACACTCCCTATTTTCTGCACAAAAGCGACCTTATTGACAATGGAAATTCTTCGATTCTTTTCAATACCAAAGTGCTACTGCATCCGACTCGAACAAAGAAGCAAAATCATATATATATATATAAAAAAAAGAGCAAACTTGAAAAACAAATGGTTTTAAATAAGTCCAGCTGTTTTGCTGCCTGCAGCCAAGGATCTTTTTAATTCGAATCCTTTTCACTTTTTTTTTTTTTAAAAAAAAAACATCAAACACTGATCTGAAGTCCTGCTTTCAAATACTCTCTGAGTTGACCTGCAATTGTTTCTCTCGCTTGAGAGGTACATTAAATAACAATCAGCTCATTTGGGACGCACACGTGTCAACATCAGCAGTTTGGAGAGAAGGAGTAGTACAAGAGCTGCGTTCAGAGCAAACCTCCAATAAAATAGTGCCATAAACGTTACAGTGACATCTGATATGTTTGTGCTGGAGCGATGGGCGGCGGTGACGGCTCCGTGCTCAACCTGCTCCGAGTAAAAGCCTTGTAGATTTGCTACAGGGCACAACATCAGCTACACCAGCTTTAAATACCCCTCCTCTTCTCCCACCAGATGGAAATGGAAGGATTGTCCAGGCCCTGGCTTTTCTGGAGCTTTCCAGGTGAGCTTGACAGCCCTGTCCGGGAACTGATCTGTTTTCCAGCAGACTGGAACGTGGCTTTTGTGCTGCACAGAAATCCTGGGGGCAAACCTCACCCAGACTCCATCAGAGCCAGGACTTCCCCCTTGCCATGGGAATCACCGGATCAGGGAATGGTTTGGGTTGGAAAGGATCTTAAAGATCATCCACCATAACTGCCGTGGGCAGGGACACCTTCCACTACCCCAGGGTGCTCCAAGCTGGCCTTGGACACTTCCAGGGATCCAGGGGCAGCCACAGCTGCTCTGGGCAACCTCCCAGGGAACAATTCCTTCCCAATATCCCATCCAACCCTGCCCTCTGGCAGTGGGAAGCCACTCCCTGTGTCCTGTCACTCCAGTGGGCAGGTATTTAATTAGGGAATATCGAATTTGCCTTATGATGTACCTACATCCTGATCCCTGATCCTGAGGGTCACCACTGGTGACGAAGGAAAAGCGTGGCAGGAGTAGGGAGAGATGACTCCACCACTTGGAAAGGTACAGAAATTCCCAGGGATTTTGGTGCCTTCCAGCAGGAACTGGGCACCTCAATGCCTTTGGGGATCTAAGCTGAGTAAAATGAGAGTGAGATAACTGTAAACAATATTTTTTGGGAATTAGGAGGTCACTTTGCCCATCGTTATTCCAGCCTTTTTCAATGTGAGAAATTTGACTTTGGCTGCTACCAAAAAAAGGCAATTGCTGATATTTTTTTTTTAATATAGGCATATTTAAATAATAATAGTATCAACAAATAAGAAAAGTCTAAATATCAAGCATAAATATCATTGAACTCATCAAAGAAATACAGTAGTTGAAAATGACCCAAGGCTGTAGCCGTTGTGTTAAAAAAAAAGTCCAAGAGATAAAAAGTTAAATTAGGCATTGAAAAAGGGACTGATTCTTTCAGTTGACAAAGCAAGAAAGAAGCAAGCATGATTAAAACAAAAAAAAGAGCAAAATCTTTTTTTTTTTTGCAAATTATAAGGTGCCAAGAGAAATAAAACAAATTAGATGCAAAGCAGGATGAGCTGCATCCTAAAAAAAAACAAAAAACAAAAAACCGCCAAAAAATCTAAACCCAAAACAAAAAAAACCCCAAGTAATAAAAAAAAAAATCCGTATTCTTTGGAATATACAAACACAACAAAGAAAAGAAAGAATGAAGTCCAACATATAAAACCTCTCATTCACAGCATTGCTAAAACAGAAGCGTTCACAGTTTCCCTCTGGGAATCTTCCTATACTTCCTTACACTTAAGATGTCCACAAGATGCAGTAAACTCGCTAAGATTTCTTTTTTGGGGTTTGGTTTTTGGTTTTGTTTTTGTTTTTTTTTTTAAGGTTTTAAGTCTTAAAAATAGAAGTGAACCGAAACTCTCTTTTAGGGCTGTGGAGACCTTCAAGCCCAGGCACGCTGGGAAGCCACAGGCCTGGAATACGCTGGATACCCTTCCACCCACCCTCGCTACCTCTGCACCACCAACTGGGGCGTCCTCCTTTCCAAAAGCTCGTTCTCCTGCCGGGAATACTTTGCCGGAGCGACGTGGCTCCACCAGGGCCTGGCAACGAGAGCCACCACTCCTGGGAGCGCCGACTTCTGAAGGGTTCGCTCCTGAAACTCGTGGATGAACGCGGCAGGGCCCATAAGGAAGTTCCTGGGATCCCTCCGAGCGCCGGGAAATGGGAAGTCCGTTAGTCCTGACCCTCGAGCTCCTTCCGACCTCCTCAGTACGGCCTCCACACGGCCTCCTCCAGCCTCGCCGTGCTGGCCATGTTGGTGGGGGAGTTGCTGTGGCTCCCTTCGGCCTCCACCACGTCGCTCTGGTTGGGGAGGTTGGGGTTGAGCAGCGTGGAGCCCGTGGAGGCGTTGGTGCAGGGCGGGTGGATGCGCGGCGGGGACCGGTCCCCGCCGGAGATCATGGAGAACTGATAGGAGCCGGCGGAGGTGCCGTAGTACAGGTGGTAGGAGGGGGAGCTGGTCTGGAAGGGGCTGCCCTGAGCCTGGGAGGAGCCGGGGTAGGGCGGGGGGAGGTACGTGTGGTATCTGGTGGCCGTGGACATGGCCGACATGCCGATGCCGATGCCGGAGCTGACGGGCGTGGGCGTGTAGGTGAAGGCTCCCGGGTAGTGCATGCGGGGGTCGGAGATGGACGGGAGCGCCGAGAAGGAGCGGTCGATTCCCACCCGGGGGTCGCTGAAAGCTGTCAGGTCAGAGGCACCTGGGAGGTGGGGAACGGAGGCAGAGAAATGTTACAGAATCCCAGAATTAATCAGGTCAGAAAGAACCTCTGAGCCCAGCGAGGCCAAGCTGTGCCCGATGCCCACCTTGNCCTCCTTTGCTCCAGCCTGAGTCCCTTTCCCAGCTCCCTCAGCCGCTCCTGGGGCTCCAGCCCCTTCTCAGCCCTTTCCCCAGCTCATTACAGAACCCCAGGATCCCTGAGGCTGGAAAAGCCCTCCCAGCCCAGCGAGGCCAAGCTGTGCCCGATGCCCACCTTGTCACCAGCCCAGAGCACTGAGTGCCACGTCCAGGCACTCCTTGGACACCTCCAGGGATGGGGACTCCAAACCTCCCTGGGCAGCCCTTCCAATACCTAATCCCCCTTTCCATGAAGAATTTTGAGCTGACAGAACAAGGTTATAACCAACATCCAGACTCTGATCTATCGTTAACCAGAATGGCCAGAAGCTATCCATCCCCTGCTCCCTGGCGGAGTCGTTGCACTCTGGGAGATGTGGATATTTTGGATTAATTTCAGTAAAGCAGCAATTACAGAGGAGTGCCAGGCTCTGGCCCTGCTTTGTGTTCCCTCTCACAGACCTTGCAGCACAGGCAGTTATTTACACTCGGAGTGTCCTCGGCCTTGGGCGGGTGGGGAGCGGTGACACAGATCTCAAACTCCCCTCCCAATGTCCTTTGACTCACCAGGGACACTGATGGGACCTAAACAGGACCTGTGCAGCTTTTGCACAGCCTCTCCCTGCAGCCAGTTTCATTTGCTGTGTCAAAGGGGAAGCTCCATGGAGCTCTGTGGATCATCTTTGGGGTGCACAGCCACGCACAGAGTGACAGCTCAGCTCAGCTGTCAGCACTTAGGAGTGCTGACATGGAGTCCCCATGGCTCGAAAAGCCCTCAAAGTCAAGATTAATCAGGTTCACTCAAGGTCTTGGTGTCTGTGTTCTCATTTAATGTCCATGTCATTGTCACTGACTCCTGGACGCTTTGGCTGTGATGAGTAAAAAAGGCCAAGGGAATGCTCTGTTTGGAGGTTGATGGTTTTACTTCCTTCCATGTGTGCCTTTCTCATCCTGCTGAGTGAAATCATGGAATTCTTGAGGTTGGAAAAGCCCTCCAAGATCCAACCTGTGAACTATTCCCACCTTGTCACCCAGCCCAGAGCACTGAGTGCCACGTCCAGGCACTCCTTGGACACCTCCAGGGATGGGCACTCCAAACCTCCCTGGGCAGCTCTTTCCAAGGCCTGACCTCCCTTTCCAGGAGGAAATTGCTCCTGGTGTCCAACCCGAGCCTCCCCTGGCCCAGCCTATGTCCTCTCACTCTGAAATGTTTCACGGGACAGTCAGATCCTGCTCTGCTCTGTCTGACATCTGTGGAATTATGTCCAGTCCCATCCTCTCTTTCCCTGCACGGATTAAAGAAGCGGAGCAGATCCTCTTTAGGAAGGATCTTCACCGTGACTCAGGTTAATGGAAGGTCTCATCCCCAGAGCTGGCAGCTCTGCCTGGTTAAGATAACAACAATAATAATTATGGAAAAATCTCTCCGGGAGAAAGACAACTTCTCCCGGCAGCCAAGGCGTGGAGTCTGCAGCGGAGGAGCCGCGTGCTGAAGGAAATACTCCTGAGGAGGAGCAGAGGGAAAACAAAGCTCTTGGCTCTCCCCAGATTCCAAGCTGGAGCAGACTGAGTCTGGGATTCTTGGAGCAGACACACTCCAGTGCCAAGCTCTGAAAGCTCATCAGGACACACCAGCCCACCTTGACGAGGTTCTCTTAATTTCGTAGAAGAGCTCTGAACTTGCCGTTTGCCTCCTTTTTGACTTCGCCATCCGTTTTTTTCCTGGAAAATTATCGGGAACACATTTCGTTCCCCTAAACCCTGTCACCTTTGGGTTTAACATGGCAAGACACACGATGGAATGGAGCAGCAGGAGCTTCGGAGGAGCCAAGGTTAAGGTGGCATCTGCCAGATTTTAAATGGCACTTCCACACCTTATTGCTGAGAAACTCCCTAAAACCGCCTGGGTACATCATTAATCAGATGAGGGTTCGTTCTGCCCTGGCAAAAAGCAGAGTAATGACATTTAATGTCAGGATGGTTCAAATACATCCCATATTGTTGCTTTTCCCTTGGAGACACCGGGTCTTTAGTTGGGAGGGCCTAAAAAACTCCTCAAATTTGCTCTTTGTTCTGCCAAGGAGGAATTTCTTAGTGAGACACCAAGTGTGGGTGACAGAAAACGTTGTGACAGGTTTTTCCAGGAATGCTGAATGACATTTAATGTCAGGAATCAGAGCAGGACAAGAAAGGATGCTGACACGGGAACAAAACCTTTCTAGCTTCCTTCACAAGGCATGGGGAAACTCGGCCAGCTCCAAGGAAAATCCCCGTGGCCATGGGCAGAAGCAGCAGCTCTGTGGAAAAGGAGTTGGGGATCCTGGTGGAAAACGAAGGGGTATTCTAATTTTTTTATTTTCTAATTTCTAATTCTGTGTAAATAAAGAGTGAGAATTTTTACAGACTTTTTTTAAAAAGAAGAAATGGCTTTTTTTTTTTTTTTTTCCTTTTCTGAAAAGTTCCCTGTGCTTTCAGCCCTCCCTACGATGCAATTATCACCCAGACCCAACAAATAATTTAGATTTGGTGTGAGGCTTTCAAAGCAAGCTCTACATGACAACAACAGAACAGGCTGGAGCACGTTCAAGTGGATCCCTCTGATCTCAGAAGAAGCCCTGAGTCTTCAAATGAGAGCAAGATGTGGAGTTAAAGGAGGGATTTTCACAAAAGCTGTATGCAAATTAGAATTATATGGCTCTCACTCATTTACAGAAAATTCCTGCTGCTGCACACACAGATTGGTTCCAGATGTGCAGGTCAGGGACAGTTGAGCGTGGTGGAACCAGGGGGAGGCTTTCACTTCCATTTTTCTGGTGGCTTCTAAAGCTCTGGAGGACGATTTGATGGGTGTGTAAACCAAGAAAATCCAGTGGAACGTTTAAAATGTCCAACCTCACCATCCTGCAGCCAATGGTCCACCCAAAACCTGCTGTGCTCTGGTGTGGATTTAGAGCGAGGGAAGGAAACAGAGCTGGAATATCTGTGGCATCCATTTCTTGGCAATGTGATAATTCCTCAGCAATCCAAATTATTTTAATAGCTCCGCAGACCTTCAAAGTGCTGCTTTCCCTCTTTTTTTCTTCTTTTTTGACAGTCCTGTGTTGGGCTCCAAACGCCAGGAGCAAGCTGGGATAGTGGAAGGTGTCCCTGCCCCTGGCAGGGGGTGGGAATGAGATGAGCTTTAAGGTTCCTCCCACTTCAAACCAGTCTGGGATTCAGGTTGGACACCAGGAGGAGTTTCCTCCTGGAAAGGGAGGTCAGGCCTTGGAAAGAGCTGCCCAGGGAGGTTTGGAGTGCCCATCCCTGGAGGTGTCCAAGGAGTGCCTGGCCGTGGCACTCAGTGCTCTGGGCAGGGTGCCAAGGTGGGCATCGGGCACAGCTGGGAATCAATGACCTTTGAGATCTTTTCCAACCTAACTAATTCTGTGATGGGTTTATCAAAATGCAGCTAATCTATTAAAATTCCCGATTTCCCTACTCTTCCCACAAATCCCCCAAAACCTCGGAACGAGCTTTGCCCAGAGAGCCTCCAAAGGCCTGGGGCGGCACCTGGGCCACCCGTTGGCCACCGGGGAAGTGTCCCCTTGTCATGGAGGGCCCGGGGGTGGTGTCCTTACCTGAGAGGCGGCTGGAGAGCTCGGCCGTGAGCGAGGTCATGCCGCCGGCCCGGCCAGGTGAGATGGGCGTGGCCGGGTGCACGGCGGGCGTGGCGATGGAGCCCAGGTACTGGTAGGACTGGTCGTAGGACCAGGGCGGCGAGGGCTGCACCTGCCTCGTGTCTGCAAGCACAAAGAGACCCATGGGCCGCTTGGAATGGCAAAACCTGGCAATCCAACACGGGAACGGGGTGGAAATAGAGGCTGGAAGTGTCCCGATAATTAAATTGCAGTTCTGTAAATCCCCCTTGTCAGGAGGGTTTCAAGTGAGTTTCTGTAATATTGGGGGTTTTTTTTGTTTTGGTTTGGGGTTTTTTTTGTTTGTTTTGTTTGGTTTTTTGTTTGTTTTTTTTTTAATTTTGATTTTATTTTGTTCCCTGTGAAGCTTTTTTGCTGTTTCCTGTTAATAGCAAGCAGGAAAAAGAAGTCAGGGAAAACCAGATTAAAATTTCCAAGGGGAAAAACTCCTCCTCAGCCTTTGGGGCTGTGTGTTCACAGCTCTTTTAGCCCAAAAATTGTCACGCAGGGCATCAAGGAGGCCTCAAAGCCCATCACATTCCACGGACAGGGACACCTTCCACTATCCCAGGGTGCTCCAAGCTGGCCTTAGACACTTCCAGGGATCCAGGGGCAGCCACAGCTTCTCTGGGAATTCCCTCCCAGCCCCTCCCCACCCTCCCAGGGAACAATTCCTGCCCAGTATCCCATCCAGCCCTGCCCCCTGGCAGTGGGAAGCCATTCCCCGTTGTCACTGCAGTTCCTGAGGGGATGCAGCCTCCGTATAAAACCCACCAAGGGATTCTTTTTTGGCCACAGGACCAGTTTGGGTGCGGTCTGCAAGCAGAGAAGCCCAAAAAGGAGTTTGTCCAAGTCAGTTGCCTCAACTCTTTCCTGCTTATTTCATTTTGCAGGTGAAGCTGGGATTTTTCACTGCATTGAAATGTCTCATTTTTGTGTAAATCAAGGAGTTTCCTCTCCCCTTTACGCACCCATTTTTTTTTTTCCTATTTTTAGTAAAACCTTCTCTATTTTCTTCAGCTTTAAGAGCATCCTCCTGCAGCTCCATCAAGATAATTGCCTTTATTGAAAAAAACAAATGCTGGATGAACTGCATTCAGATAAAACTGATACCAGCAAGGAAGGGAAATTTCCCAAGTCTGAGAGGAGGACTTTGATCTCCCATCAGAAAGCCCATCTGGAAAATATTCTTTTGTTGTTCTTTACGGAGATGAGTTTTACATTTTGTTTGTTCCATCTGTTTACAAGGCAGGATTTATACAAAACTCCCAGCTTTTAAAAAGCTACAGACTGAAGTAAGATTTTTCTGCTGAGTAACAAGTTCAAATTCAGATAGATTAATATTTAATTTTTTTTTTTTGCAGGCAGCCTTCCTTCAAAATAAAATCAGTTGACTCACGTTGGTAAAAAAGCAACATCCGATGGCACAAAATGGGCTTCAGGGGGAACAAAAAGAGCACAAAAGCTGTCGTGTTCTGAACTGCAGCATCACCTGGTTGTTCATATATGGCCAGAGATTACTGAACATCACAGGGAGGGACAGGAGGGAATTCGGTCTCCAGGGGTGGCATTAAAATAAACACCTCAGAGCATCCACGGAGTGAGCCCTGTACTGGGGTGACACTGCAGGGCTCGCTTTGAAACGGGGTTAATTCACTCACTGCTCCCTAATTTCACCAGGCAATCCCAGGGATTTCAGGACCTCATCCGAGTGCTACAATCCCCAGGACTAGAATTCCAATACCAGAATTCCAGCCAGGGGATGGGAACTGCCTCGTCCAGTCCTCCTGCCCGGGGAGCCCTGGCTGTGCTCTGCACGGGTCCCTGTGTCACCCCCTTTTCGAGGGCTCTGCTCAGCTGCATCCCGGAATCCCATGGACACCGGCAAGAAGATGCATAAAAAGATGGAGGAAGCCAGATCTTGTCACAGGTTTAGTGAATACTAAGAGAGAATTGAAATCCGGTTTCTTTCTTTTAATGCTACTAAAATGAGCATCACAGGATGGGTCAGGCTGGAAGGGCCCACAGCGGTCACCTGGTGTCACCTCTGGCTCAGCACAGAGCACAGGGCACAGGAGCATGTCCAGAGGGCTCTGGAATATCCCCAGGGAGGAGATTCCAGCCCCTCTCTGGGCTCTGTCCCAGCTCGGTCCCTGCCCAGGGCAGAAGTTGTGCCTCCTGTGCAGGGGAATTGCCGGGCTCAGCCCCTGCCCAGGGCAGAAGTTGTGCCTCCTGTGCAGGGGAATTGCTGGGCTCAGCCCCTGCCCAGGGCAGAAGTTGTGCCTCCTGTGCAGGGGAATTGCCGGGCTCAGCCCCTGCCCATCCCTCTGGTGCCACTGCTGGGCCCCGGAGCAGAGCCCGGGCCCTGCTCGGAGCCCTCCCTGCAGCCAGGGACACCCAGGGCCGAGGGCCCCTCTCAGCTGGGGCTCCTCTCGAGGCTGAGCAGCCCCAGCTCCCTCAGCCTTTCCTGGGCACGGAGATGCTCCAGGCCCTTCCTCAGCCCCGCAGCCTCCGCCGGCCCCGCTCCAGGAGCTCCCTGGCCCTGCTGTGCTGAGGAGCCAGAGCTGGACACGGCACCCCAGAGGTGCCCCCAGGGCTGGGCACAGGGGCAGGATCCCTCCCTGACCTGGAAATGCTCTTCCAGAAGGAAGGACGCCAATGCCCAACCTTGACTGAAAACCAAATAACGAACCAATATGTGTGGGAACATCCACAAAAATCCTGGAAGTGCCTGACCCACCTCATCCATTTGCTGTTACCATTGACCTCTGGGGTCCCTGCAGCAGTGCCAGCCGCCCCTGAGACCCCCTTTATTAATCCCCTCATCCCATTAAGTCTTTCTTAAGTGAAGGTTCAACCAACCAATCAATTTTCTGTCTTGCATTCCCAATCCCTGAATTTGCTCTTAAAGATTCCCTTTTTGCCATCAGGCTGGTTAAGGAGCCGCAATCTACTGAGAGATGTTAATATAGTGAATTATAAATGTACACAGATGAAAGCAGGTCGTGCTGATAACCCCAGGCATCACCCTCCCGGTTTCTTTTTAATAATAAGTGGAGAAAAGTATCCCTGGAATTGCATTTTTATGGCCCAGTTTGAATATCAAGAGGCAGACCCAGCTCCCAGTAAAGTCAAGGTTTGCATTTCCAGCTGCTGGATCAGGGGCCTCAAACGCCATTTTATTTTGGGGATATCTGCTTTCCTTCAGTTTTCAGGTTTCCCAAAATTAAACTGGAATTGAACACAGGATTAGGCTAAATTAAAAAAAGCAACAAAGTCTTTCCTGCTTTCCAAATAAAGAGGGGCTCAGGAGTTGGTAGCTTGGCACGGGAAACCGAAGTGGTTGAAGTTAATTCGGTGGAAATCTGGTGCGAATAAATGGGAGTTGCTTCCCAACTGGGAATATCTGTGAAGAGATTTGCAGGGAGAGCTGCTTCAACACAGGGAAATAACCCAAAGGGCTTTGGCTCCACACAGTTTTCAAGCCGAACAGGATCCCCCAAACCTTTTAAAAGCAGCTCAAAATAACACGAAACCAAGGAAGCTGCTGCCCAGTCCTCCCAGCGCTTCTCCCACCAGCGATTACTTTCCATTTCTGCTTTTTACGGTGTGAGAAAAAGCATTTCAAACACGAAAACAGTTATTAATTGCAGCCGAGCCCTGCAGGGCCAGAATTATGGTGCAATAATTCACACCTCTCCGCGCAGTCACGAGCTCTCCCGGCCCCTTCCCTCCCGCCTAACACCCCATTAAGCACCGACTACTGAACCATCTTTCGTGCCTCGTCTTGTTTTATTGCCCCGAAATCGCGGCGCTCTCCCGGCGCTCGGCAGCTGTAATTAACCCGTGCGGATGTTGCGCAACCTTTAACGATTTAACGAAACGCGCTCCGGGGAGGGACGGCGTGAAAAAGAAACCCCACGAGCGGGTCTCGCCTTCGCGGGGTGCTCGCTCTGGTTTGGCGTGTTGCCGGCTGTTTTCCCGGCTGTTTTCCCGGCTGTTTTCCCGGCTGTTTGTTTTCCCGGCCGCTCGCTGTCCCGGCGGTGCCCGCGGGCGCAGTTGCGCGGTGCGGCCGCTGGGTGCCACTGGCGCTCCGGGCAGCGCCGGCCCCGCGGTGCCCCCGCACCCCCCGAGCCCCCACAGCCCCGAGCCGCAGCTTCCCGGAGCCCTCGAGGCGTTTTGGGAACGGCTCCTGCTCATTCCCGGCCGGGAATTGCCTACAAGTGCATCCCCGCGGCTCAGGGAACTGTGGGTGTCCAAGGGAGGGATGCACAGGAGGGGCATGGAATCATGGAATGTGCTGAGTGGGAATGAACTCACAAGCATGATCCAGTCCCACCCCTGGCCCTGCACAGACCCCCCAACAACCCCACCCTGGGCATCCCTGGCAGCGGTGCCCAAACGCTCCTGGAGCTCTGGCAGCCTCGGGGCCGTGCCCATTCCCTGGGGAGCCTGGGCAGTGCCCAGCACCCTCTGGGAGAAGAACCTTTCCCTAAAATCCAACCTAAATCCCTCCTGGCACAGCACCAACCGCTCCCTGGGTGCTGTCCCTGTCCCAGAGAGCGGAGCTCGGAGCTGTCCCTCTGAGGAGCTGCAGTCCCAGCGAGTCTCCCCTCAGTCTCCTCCGCTCCAGCCGGACAATCCAAGCTCTCTCAGCCTCTCCTCACGTGGCCTCTCCAGGCCCTTCCCCATCCTCGTGGCCCCGGTGCGAACACAGCCAGGTGGATCCGGCCGGACCCGAAGTCATCCTTGCTGAGCAGAAGCTGCCGGGGAAGGAGGGCAAACAAACACCTGCCGGCCGAGGGAGCCGTGCTCGGTGTGACAGAGCAGAGTTTGGCTCCAAAGTTGTTATTGATGGCCAAGGACAAAATGCAGAGAAACCCCATCCACTGAACGGCGTCCGTGCCCAGGGCAGGGGGGTGGAAAGAGATGAGATTTAAGGTCCCTTCCAACCCAAACCGTTCTCTGATTGTAAGAACTTCCTTCACGCATCGCAAGAGGAAGGGTCAAGGCCTCTGTCAAAAGCACAGCGCAGCTCCTGAGCTCTCACAGAACCTCCTCGTGGCTGGAAAACTGCTCCCGAGCACAGAGGTCACAGAAATCACTGGGACATAGAAACAGAACGTCCTGGGATTTCGACGGGATTCTTGTTTGGAGGGAGCACAATGCAAGGCACATCTGTGCTTCTCATGGAATCAGAGAATCCCAGACTGGGTTGGGTTGGAAGGGACCTCAAAGCCCATCCAGTGCCACCCCTGCCACGGGCAGGGACACCTCCCACTGTCCCAGGCTGCTCCAAGCCCCAGTGTCCAGCCTGGCCTTGGACACTGCCAGGGACGGGGAATCCACAACTTCTCTTGGAAAAAGAAAAGCTCCCTCCAAAAACGGTGTCATCCTGTCAGGGTCTAGGAAGCCATAAATCAGCAAGTTTCAGTGGGCGATTCGTAAACCCCAGGTCAGATTTTCCCTTGAGGTCACAGCAAAAATCCCCTCCCTGTTTCAATATAACAAACAAACCAATCCCCGCCACGCTGCCTAAAAGGAAGCCCCCTCAAGACTTTTATATTCTGACCAGAAACCACCGCGTTAAAAGCTCCGAACCCAAACCAGGGAACAGATCCCGGAGGGAGCTGCCAGGGAAACGTGGATGTGGCTGAGCGCCGCTGTGCCCCTGGAGCGCAGGGAGAGCTCCGTGTGTCACTGCGGGTCACACGCTGCTGCTGCTCCCAGCCAAGCGGCGCTGCGAGCCCGGATCCCGGGATGATCCAGCGCGTTCCTGGAAGCTGCAGGAAGCAGCAGCAGGATGTGAGTCAGGCCCTGGAGCGGGGCGGGCCGGCGGGGCCGGCGGGGGCAGGGCAGGTACACCTTGGAATGGGCCAGGCTGCCACCGCCATCCTCCTGTCACTGCCACCTTCATCCTCTTCTTACTGCCACCCTCATCCTCCTCTCACTGCCACCCTCATCCTCCTCCTGTCACTGCCACCCTCATCCTCCTCTCACTGCCACCCTCATCCTCCTCCTTTCACTGCCACCTTCATCCTCCTCCTTTCCCTGCCACCCTCATCCTCTTCCTACTGCCACCTTCATCCTCCTCCTTTCACTGCCACCCTCATCCTCCTCTCACTGCCACCCTCGTCCTCCTCTCACTGCCACCTTCATCCTCTTCTTACTGCCACCCTCGTCCTCCTCTCACTGCCACCCTCATCCTCCTCCTCTCACTGCCACCTTCATCCCCCTCCCATTCCCACCTTCATCCCCCTCTCATTCCCACCTCCCCTCCCTGCCAGGCTGCCTGCCCCCCCTCGCCTTTCTGCCTCCCAAATCACACCTGTCCGCTCGAAACTACGATTTCCTGCACCAAAACACCTCGTACAAGTGATTTTTTTCCCGGCCAGGATGGGGGCAGGCGGCGCAGGCAGCCCTGAGTGCCGAGCAGTGAATTAATGAGCCACGATTTATGTCAGCGCAAATCCCCCCCATCCCCGGCACGGCCAGAGGAGTTGCGAAATCGCCGCTGCTGCTGCCGCTGCCAGGCTTTTCTCTCTCAAGTTGCACAAATTTCTGTCAGTCACACGCAACAAAGCCCGAAAGTGGCTCCGCAATTCCTGCCCCGGCCTGGAACGGGAGAGGCAGCGGCTGACAGCGGGCACGGGCTGGGTGAAAGCTGGGATCGGCTCGCTGCTGTCAAACTTGAGGCAGACGAGGCTCCTTAATTGCTCCGCAAGGCTTTTCTGAGGCTGGGATTTGTCCCCCTCCCCCTTTCCCCGCTCTTTCCCGGGTGTGATTTGCTAATCTTCCCAAAGGGAAACAGCTCTTCTGGAGCGGCTTTGCCTTCCTTCGGAGTGGGAGGCAGGACTGGTCTTGACTGGGCTTGTTCATTCACCGAGGTGCCTTGCCTAATCGAGGAAATGACCTGTGAGCACAGAAATACTCCGTGTACTTTTGTGCTCGGCAGAAAAGATGCCAAAAGCTGCCCAAAAATTCCGGTTCGGCCTTTCCTCCTCTCCCCCCCCTTCTGCCATCACCTCGCGCCTGTCTCTGCCTCTCTTCCCCCTCGTTTTCCTGCCCCAGCAGCTCCAGGTGGAGGAGCGGGAAGCACAAAGGATCGGGAAATGGTCGGGAACGGCTCTGACCTCCTCTCCCTCAGGAGCGAGGCATCCGAAACGACTCAATCCGCCCTCCCTCCCTCGCTCGGGACCCAGCAAATCCTCAGCCTCACGCAGCACCGTGAAAAAGGTGTGGCACGGCCTGAAGCTGCAGGAGTTAGTCATTAGCATAAATAAGGGGGACTTTCCGAAGGCCGAGCCCACCCCTGGCAGGGCAGCGGCCGCGCAGGGCTGGCCTTCTCAGACCTCTCGGCGCTGGAACACGAGCAGCTGGAAAATTACCGAGCGAACTGTAAAATTCCACCGGCGGCTCCTCTTGCCCCCGCAGGGGTGGTTCCCCTCCAGGTGCCAGCCCCTGGCACCAGGGGCGCACCGCGGAGCCACCCCCGGCACCACGGGCGATTTTTGTGTGCCCGGGTGGCTGCGAGCTCCGCTTTTGCCCCCCGCCCCCTCCCCTCCAAGGGAAAGTTTTCCAAGGGCTTCTCCTTTCCACTGGGAATTTATAGGAAAGGAGCATTCCCTGCTCTCTCCGTGGCCTTGAGAAGCCCCTTTTAGGCTGCTGACAGGTGACAGGAGCCATTCTGGCTGGGAACGCCGCGTGGCTGGGCCTGAGCTGGAAGGAGGGCGTGGGGTGGAAGAGGCTCCCAAATCCCCGGCTATTCCCTGGGAGAGGGATCTTTGGCAGGGAGCTCCTGCCTCAGTGTTTGCTTTCGTTTTATTTCACTGTTCCTGTGGTTTTGGGGAGCGTTGCGAGGGCTGGAGGAGTTTCAGAGCTTCTGAAAAAATGGGAGAGTGAGGGAGTTTCTCCACGCTAAGGCATCACCCTCCGGAGATTAAAGAAGACAAATATCAGCCTCGAGCAGAAACCTTTCAAACAAGGTGGCTGAGGCTGTTCTAGCCGTGGTGGTGAAGACTTTTTTTGCCAGCTTTCCTTTAGAGAGAGCTGCCAGGGAAGGAGGAAGACCAAAGGAGTTCATCCCAAAGGGTGTTTTTTTAAATTTCCTTCAGTCTCTTCACATCCACGTCAAGAAAGCTGGTGCTGCAGTGATAGGAAGATCTCTACGGATGATGTTGAAGGCAGCAGGAGAAAGCAGCTGTGGGTATTTTGGGGATAAAGGAGGGGAACGTGTTTCCCTCAAGTTTAACGCTGCCCGAAAGAGCCGCTTAGAGCTTTACATGCACAACGCGCCCTAAAGAAACGAGCAGCATTTTATGGGGTCCCCTAAAAACCCCTCTCAGTGCCGGCAGCAGGAAGCGCAGCCAGCTCCGAACTGTGAAAACTCGGATTTCACAATCCCAGCGCGCGTGCTGCCCTAGCAGGTCGGCACACAAACCGCTCCGGCGAAACACAAACCATCTCTCTCCTCCTCCTGGGCTGGCCTCGCTGCTGCTGCGAGAACGCGATGGGCCTTTCTGGGCAAACTGCAAAGGTGCCGGTGACAGCCCGGCTCGGAAAGCCGAGTTTTGCGAATTAAGGATGCATTGTTCTTTGTCTCGCAGGTGTGAGTCAGCCCGGAGAGCCGCAGGTATTTGTTCAAGAGGGAGACTCCGTTCCACCCCCGTCCTCCTCTTCCCTCCCTCCCCGCACCGGCGAGGAATGAAAAGAGAACAATTCAGCCTTGACCTTCCCCCGCCGTGGCTGCCCGGGAGGAGCCGCCGGACTCGGTGCCGCTGCCGTGCCCTGCCCTATCTCGGAGCTCGTCCCACAGCCCAGCCGGCCAGCGGGGATTCGGGGACGCAGCACACGGATGGCGGCACGGAGCTGGTGTCACCCTCGGCCGCGTTGTGCCCAGCCCGGGAGGTGACACCCGCGCCCCTCCGCCGCTGCCCGGCGCTGTGGGGTCCTCTCGCTGCTGGGGGCGGGGGGACAGGGACAAGGGGATGCCACCTCTCCCTTGTTGTCCCTGTAAATCCACAGGGAGAAACCTCATCTCTCCGATCCGGAGGGGAATCACCTGCGGGAGCTTCCCCGGTGCCAAACGCTGCCGGGTGACAGCGCTCCTGTCCCCTGTCCCTCCCCAGCTTTCAGCTGCTCCAGGTCCCGCTCGCTGCTCTCCTCTGTGCCTTTCCCTGCGCCACTCCAGCCACGGGAATGGCTCCCGGCTGATGAACCCCTTGATCCGCACGCTGCCCCCCGAGGAATTCCCGCAATCCCCGTTGTGTAGCTGGAGCACGGGGGAGGCGAGGCTCGGGTTCACGGAGCTGAGCCTGGGCTGAGTCAGAGCACGTGAGAATTACCCGGTGTCACCCGGCAGGGAAAGTTCACCCGCAACAACAGCTTGGGGGAGATTTCTCTCCTTTTGTGCCGCTCCGTTCCCATCCCGAGCTCTCCCCGAAGTGCCGGGCTCAGCGGGGTGCAGGGCTCGGGTAAATGAGCCCAGGCTGGCCCGGGCAGGGGAATCGTGCCTTGGAAACACAGACACCGGGCTGGGTAATGGTGCACAAAGTGTAATAACGCTGTCTCCCGCTGCCCCAGCTCCCGGCGGAGGATCCAGCCCACCTGAGAGCTCCACACCGGAGCTGTCGACCTCTGAGCTGCCTGTCTAGACTGCAGGCTTTTGCTGCCAGACACTTGTGGGGTTCGAGTTGTTTCACCCTAAGGGAGACAACCGAGCCGAGCCAGGAGGGTGAATCACAGCCCGGGAACAGCTGTTTTTCTCCTCGATGGCAGAGATACCCGATGAGTGTGTCAGACACAGACACGCCGTGTACAGATGGCTGGGGCTCAGTGAAACGAATCCCAGCCTGGTTACACCTCAGGAGTTTCTCTTTCATGGGGTGAAGCAAGACTAAAGGAAATGGAGAGATATTCCCTGAGCCAGCACCTGGAAGTCACACTGAGTCACTGTTTGCAGACGTATGATTAAATCATGGAATCATGGAATATCCTGAGCTGGAAGGACCCACAGGGATCATCAATCCAACCCTTGTCCCTGCACAGACCCCCAACAATCCCAGCCTGGGCATCCCTGGCAGCGGTGCCCAAACGCTCCTGGAGCTCTGGCAGCCTCGGGGCCGTGGGTCCTGTCAGGTCACAGGGAGCAGAGATCAGAGCTGCCCCTCGGGAGGAGCTGCAGCCCCTGAGGAGTCTCCTTCAGTGTCCTCTGCTCCAGGTGGACAATCCGAGGTCCCTCAACCTCTCCTCATGTGGCCCGTTTAGACCCTTCACCACCCTCATGTTCCTCCTCTGGACATTCTCTAAGAGCTTTAAATCCTTCTTATATTGTGGTGCCAAAGCTGCACCTTTCTCTTGGGCAAAGCCTCCATGCCCCTGGGCTGGGCCCGACCCCGCTGCTCCTGGAGGGGGTTCTGATCCCCTGGAGCCCAGCCCCAGACCTTAAAGCCCATCCAGTCCCACCCCTGCCGTGGGCAGGGACACCTCCCGCTATCCCAGGTGGCTCCAAGCCCCGTCCAAGCTGGCCCTGGACACTTCCAGGGATGGAGCAGCCGCAGCTGCTCTGGGCAGTCACGAGTTCCTGTCACAGGAAAACATTTCCAGCTCTGTGTCTACGCTTCGAGACAAATATGAGGCTGAAAGCTCCTTGGATGTGTTATTCCCACTGGAAAATCAATGCCTTAAAGAAAAGGAGAATTGAATGAAGGAGTTCCTGCAGTTCAGTGGGTGACAAATGGGTGAACGCAGCGTGGCCTCAGGTATCTCACAGGTTGCTCCTGATGACGTGAACTAATTACTCCAATAAAGGACTCGTGTCCTTTAGCCTAAAGATAAACAAAAAATCCTCATCAATCTCTTCTTTTCCACTTTGACTGCTCCCTCCTCTTTCCCAGCATGAAAGCAGCGGAAGAAAAACTTGCTCTCTGGAGCTTACAGTCATTTTATCCCCCACCAAACACTGACCTTGATGTGAACTAATTAGGATGGCAATAGATTATTAATACGAGTGGGTAAGGTGAGGTTCTGTCAGTATAAAAGAGGCCTTTGAAGATAACAGCCATTTCCACTTTCATGATGCCATCCCAAGTGCTCAGAAGAAAGCCTATAAACTAATAAAGGAGAATTCATCCAGGGGCACCGAGTCACCCCCTCAAACCCTTATTCAGGCTGGCAAAGGAAATCTGCTTGGATTCTTTTAAATCCCATCACAGATCAGGATTAAAAACAACTTTTGGTAACGAGCAGATCTCTGATGATCTAAAGACACCCTGGCTCGTTTCACTGAGGAAGTAAGTGACATATCAAATGCAACCTTCAGACTCGAACAGCTGAGGTCACCTTGACAGAAATGCTGCTGAGCCCCGTGGAATGAAACCTCTCTCCAGAGGGCAGCTTTGATTTACAAGGGGAGGTAAGGTCTTCTCCACGTGAACATCTATTTGGAAAGACAGTCTGACTCACAACCGTGCACAGATTGTGTTTTAGAAGGTACCTGAGGAACTGTGGCTCGTTCTGGTCCTAAACTAAACCAGGCTTGTTGAAAGCTCTCCGAAGGGATCTGCTCCCCGAAACTGCCCGGCTGCTTTTGAGGAGATCTGCAGAACCCAGATGGAAAATGAGTCAAGCCCAGAAGTATGTGCTGAAAGCCCCAAGTCAGTGGCTTGTCAGGGGCATTCAGGCCAGAAATCCATTTAAAATACCACTGAAGAAATGCTTTGCTTCGTCTCCGAAATCCCTCGGCACTCGGAGTGCAGCTGAGGAATGCAGCGGCCTCATCCACCCGACCCGCGGCCGCGGGAGGTGTCGGCAGGACCTGTCCCCTGGGCTGCCCTGGAGCGGAGAGGCTGGAGGGGCACAGCCCAGGGGAGAAGGATGGGAGGAAGGTAAAGACTCCTCTCCATGTTCAACCCTTTGCCACAGGCGTGGGAGAAGGGCTCAAGACACGCACTGGGGCCAGCTCAGCTTGAACATCTGCCCTGCAGGACGCTTGGAAATGTCCTCCTGCTGGATTTCATGGAAACACGGAATATTCTGAGTGGGAATAAACCCACAGGGATCATCCAGTCCCACCCCTGGCCCTGCACAGACCCCCAACAATCCCACCCTGGGCATCCCTGGCAGCGGTGCCCAAACGCTCCTGGAGCTCTGGCAGCCTCGGGGCCGTGCCCATTCCCTGGGGAGCCTGGGCAGTGCCCAGCACCCTCTGGGGGAAGAACCTTTCCCTGCTCTCCAGCCTGAGCCTGCCCTGGCCCAGCTCCAGCCGCTCCCTGGGTGCTGTCCCTGCTCAGAACAAGCTGGTTCTAAATCTGAAGGGGAAGGGAGCAGGACCTTTGAGGGTCAAAGTGCTCCTCTGGTGTTTCTGAAGGTGACAAGGAGAAGTAAATCAAATCAACCCACACAGAAGCCCTTCAGGGTCCTTCCAAAGCAAGGTGCCAGAAGTGACAGCCCTGAAGAAGCAGGCAGAGGGCTGGGAATGATCAGGGATCAGCCAGCAATGCCCTGGACACAGACTCTGCATCAGGGTGCTCAGGGCGGGGGCTGCCCCAAAAAGGGGAGATTCACCTGTGCTACCTGTCAGTGGTGCTGGGAGGAGCCCTGGGGGCAGCCTGCTGATGTACCAAGTCCTGGACACATCCCTGCTCCTTCTCCTGGAGCTTTTCCTGCAGGGTGCTTGGGACAACCAGACAGAATCCCAGGATCCCTGAGGTTGGAAAAGCCCTCCCAGCCCATCGAGGCCAAGCTGTGCCCGATGCCCACTTTGGCACCCTGCCCAGAGCGCTGAGTGCCACCTCCAGGCACTCCTTGGACACCTCCAGGGATGGGCACTCCAAACCTCCCTGGGCAGCTCNAGCTCCGTTCCCTGCCCTGGACACGCTCCAGCCCCTCCAGGGCTCTCCTGCAGGACCCAGAACTGGGCACAGCCCTCGAGGGGCCTCTCAGTGCCCGGCACAGAGGGACAATCCCTGCCCTGCTTGGAAAGGACTGATCGGAAACTTCCCCTGCTTCCCTAAACATTGTGTCCGTCCACCCCTCTCCCGATTCCTGGTTTGTGTGCAGGGAGGTGTGAGCAGCAAGGGTGGAGTGAGGAATAACAGTGTGGAAGGAAAGTTCTAATCCTGCAGAGAAAAGAAGTGTCAACACATGTCAAATGTTGCAAAATGTCCCGGCGCGGAAGAAATAAAGTAATTCCCAGCATTAACCAACAAAGTGCTGTTGTTTTGCCAGGCTGAGGAAGATTTCTTGTATGGAATGGGAAACACTGGGTGTTTTACACAAACAGGAGTTTCACTTTCTGTATTAAACGACTTAAAAATTGACCTTTAGGTACCAAAACCTGACCTTTAGCTACCGAAAACTTCTGGATTTGAGACGTCCGCCTCGCTAAAATCTCTTTTCAAACACCACCCCATGCCCAGGCTGTCTGGCCCGAAATATCCTGCAAACTTCTTGTTCTCTCTGAGCAATTCCGAACCTCTGAAACATCAAAAAGTTTTTAGAAACTCAGCTGAACACATCCGAATTGCCCCCAGTGTGCTGAGCCGAGCAGTTTTGGGCAGCTGTGGCAAGGAGAGTCCCAAGTCATCATTACGAGTAAAAGGAACTTTTTCCCGTTTAAGAAACGATCCCAAAGCTAAACATAGTCTTGATATGTTAGCAAATATTATTTAAATAAGGGCAAGACCAAATATTTTTATGTTTAATGTAAAAACCCAACGCGATGGCGAAAAACCAAGGTTACTGTGGATTATGTTGGTGACTTGGTCGGGGGGAGGATAAAACTTCAAAAACTGAATTATTATTATTGAATTTAAATATTTTTTCCATCTGCATTTCCACTATTAAAAAAAACCCCCAGCAACATTTGGAAATAATCAGCTCGAATTCATCCAGAATTTTACATTTGCTGGTGTTGTTTTGCAGATGTTGATATTTTGAGGCCGTCAGAGAAACAAAACAACACCGAAAAAAAACCAACCCTCCATTTATTTGTGCAGCTCTTTCATCTGTTCAGATTAAGACGCTGCATTACTCATCTTTTCCCCACCGTGATCCCAAACTGATTTCTGAGCTGCCAGGGGATTAAATAGGAAAGGGTTTATACCCCATCCTCCAGCAGCTCTTCCCCATCCTCACCCCCTCGCTGAGCCAGGCTGAACTCCCAGATAAGCTGAGCATGAGACACAAGGAGGCAAAGCCAGACAATTACCCAGGCAAATGTTGGAAGGATTGGGGCCCTGAGGCAGAAAATGCTGTTTGTGAAGGCTGGAGGAGCCATTTCTGCTCCACACGAGCCCAGCAGTGCTGGAGAGTGGCCACCAGTGGACTGGGAGTGAGGTTTGGAGATAACATCGAGCTGCTGTCTGCGTTTCTCACCTCGGGGCCTTTTCCCGGGTGCTGGAACAAAGGCGGGCAGGCACCGGCAGCAGGAGCTCTGCCTTGGTGTGCACTCCTCGCGGAGTTCATCCTTCATTCTCCTGCTGGAGACCACCCCAGCAAGGTGCAGGGCCAGAGCCTCAGCTGGGCCAGTGAGGAGAGCAAAAAGTGGTGTTTTGGTCTAATTCTGACGCTTTTCTGTCTCGCTGGGGACAAGCAGGGTAGAGGACCCTCACTCTCCTTTTCCCCTCCCTACTATTCTGCTCAGGAAGAGGTTTTGGCGCAAAGAATGGAGGCTGCAGCACGAAGGACACAGTCAGAGAATCCCGGGATCGCTGAGGTTGGGAAAGGTCTCCAAAATCGTCGAGGCCCAGCTGTGCCCGATGCCCACCTTGTCCCCAGCCCAGAGCACTGAGTGCCACGTCCAGGTGACACCTCCAGGGATGGGGACTCCAAACCTCCCTGGGCAGCTCTTTCCAAGGCCTGACCTCCCTTTCCAGGAGGAAATTGCTCCTGGTGTCCAACCCGAGCCTCCCCTGGCCCAGCCTGAGGCCGTTCCCTCTCCTCCTGTCCCTGTTCCCTGGGAGCAGAGCCCGACCCCCCCGGCTGCCCCCTCCTGTCAGGGAGTTGTGCAGAGCCACAAGGTCCCCCCTGAGCCTCCTTTTCTCCAGCCTGAGCCCCTTTCCCAGCTCCCTCAGCCGCTCCTGGGGCTCCAGCCCCTTCCTCAGCTTCCCTACATGAACGGATTAAATGGACAAACCTGCCCAGGACGGGTCTGCAGCCCCTGCCTCCCTCTGCCATGAACTCAGCAGCAGGAATGACACAACAGAAAGGGCAGGAAAAGGTTCTTTACCATTCCAGCCTCCACAGGATGCACCTCTAAGAGATCTGTGCCGCAGAACTGGAGGAGGAAGAGCGGCTGAAGGGAGACCACGAGGGCAAAGATGAACAACCACGGCAAATATCTGATATTGAATCCAAACCTACTCTAAGTGTGAAGCCGTTCCCCCTTGTCCTGTGACTCCATTCCTTGTAAATAACCTCTCTCTGTCTTTCCTGTAGGCTCCCTTCAGCTCCATAAATCTATTTTCCCACAAAGAAAAGAGGGATGTGCTCCATCCCGCCGTGCCTTGTGAGGACACAGCGCTCCCTCAGTCCTCCCTTTATTTTTTTTTCCTCCTTGCAACGTGAAAAATAAGTGGGATGACAGCCTTCGGAGGAGATGCGTGCAACAAGGCCCTCATTGTCTCAGACAGGTGTGAGATTGGGATTGACTCGGTGCCAAGAACCCCGGTATCAGCGCCAGCTCTGCGAGCTGCAAACACACCACAACCATCCCGTAATCCCACTGCAGCCAGCCAGAGACTCAACAATTTAAGGCTTAAGACACACACACACACAACATAAATCAGATGAGGATGTACCAGCCAAGCGTCAGCTCCTTGGGCAGATGCCTGCAGACCGTCTGTGCTCATCAGACCTGGCCTCTCTGGCTCATTGGAAACATTTCTTATTTTTTTTTTTCTATAAAGATGAGAGGCTGGGTGGAGCAGCCAGCTCAGACACATTTCCATTTGCCCTATCTTGCCCCAACAGCCCTCCTCTGCTTGCTTTTTGGAGGCAGCTCGGCTCGTAAAGTCTCTTTATTCCGAGTGCAGGAGGGAAGGAATTACATCTTGGGGAAATGTTTAATGTACAAATACAGAAATCACATGGACGTGCCCTCAGTAGGCACCGCCCTCCTGAAACAAAACCGTGCCCTGCCATGGGAGTTTGGGAGCCTCTGAACATGATCAAACAAGCACAGGGATTAGCACAGCTGTTTGTCTTTCTTTCTTTCTTTCTTTCTTTCTTTCTTTCTTTCTTTCTTTCTTTCTTTCTTTCTTTCTTTCTTTCTTTCTTTCTTTCTTTCTTTCTTTCTTTCTTTCTTTCTTTCTTTCTTTCTTTCTTTCTTTCTTTCTTTCTTTCTTTCTTTCTTTCTTTCTTTCTTTCTTTCTTTCTTTCTTTCTTTCTTTCTTTCTTTCTTTCTTTCTTTCTTTCTTTCTTTCTTTCTTTCTTTCTTTCTTTCTTTCCTTCCTTCCTTCCTTCTTTCCTTCTTTCTTTCTTTCTCTCTCTCTCTCTCTCTTCCTTTTTCTCCCTCTTTTTCTCTCTTTCCTCCTCTCTTTTTCTCTTTCTCCCTTCCTTCCTTCCCTCGCTCTTCATGTCTTTCTCCCTTTTTTCTCTCTTTTTTCTTTCCCATGGATATTTTCCCTCCAGTTTCCTAGGAAAACCCATTTCCACACTCTCCTCTTTGCCTTGACTTCCCTCACGTGCTTCAACCCAGTCCCTGCTCTACAGCTTGCCCTGTTAATCACCCCAGAGAGGGCAAGAGAGGGCAGAGCTGGTGGCCTCCTGCTCCTCCTCCAGGCTCTGGATGGGCAAGGAGACATTCCAGGGGATCCTTCCACCACCCTGGGCTTGGTGACCCATGGATGCCCGGCTGGGGTGACTCCTGGAGGTGCCAGGCTGGTTCTGGCCCCATCCACCTGCAGCTCCTGCTGGCCAAGGCAGAGGAAGGTGGATGCTGGAGACCACCCTGGACATAAGAGCCCAGCACGAACAGCCGGGGATGGGTTTCCCTCACTTCAAATGTCTCCCTCCCTTTTCATGGAATCCCTGAGGCTGGAAAAGCCCTCCCAGCCCAGCGAGGCCAAGCTGTGCCCGATGCCCACCTTGTCCCCTGCCCAGAGCACTGAGTGCCACGTCCAGGCACTCCTTGGACACCTCCAGGGATGGGGACTCCAAACCTCCCTGGGCAGCTCTTTCCAAGGCCTGACCTCCCTTTCCAGGAGGAAATTGCTCCTGGTGTCCAACCCGAGCCTCCCCTGGCCCAGCCTGAGGCCGTTCCCTCTCCTCCTGTCCCTGTTCCCTGCGAGCAGAGCCCGACCCCCCCGGCTGCCCCCTCCTGTCAGGGAGTTGTGCAGAGCCACAAGGTCCCCCCTGAGCCTCCTTTTCTCCAGCCTGAGCCCCTTTCCCAGCTCCCTCAGCCGCTCCTGGGGCTCCAGCCCCTTCCCAGCTCCCTTCCCTGCCCTGGACACGCTCCAGCCCCTCCAGGGCTCTCCTGCAGGACCCAGAACTGGGCACAGCCCTCGAGGGGCCTCTCAGTGCCCGGCACAGAGGGACAATCCCTGCCCTGCTCCTGCTGGACACACAATTCCTGATCCAGGCCAGGTGCCAGGGGCCTCTTGCCCACCTGGGCACCCCTGGGCTCGTGTCCAGCCGCTGTCACCAGCACCCCCAGGGCCTTTTCCTGCTAGGCCACTTTCCCACTTTTCTCCTTTTTGAGTTAACACAAGTGTTCACTTTTATGATGTGTGGCAGAGCAGCTCTCGTTTGCCGGTGGATTCCTTCCCCCATGAACTAATTAATCCTGAATTCAAATTTGCCAGCGGTTTTGCATGGAAAATTGCTCATGTTTACGGAGCTCTCAAGGATATCAAAGGCACTGTGCTTTGGAGCAGTTATCCACAGGCTGGGCTGCAGAATGAGGAGCATTGTTTGGACGTGGGATTTGGAAAATGAAATCCACCTTTATGCAATGAGAGCTGAAAGCATCACCAGTGCTACCCTTGCTCAGCCAGCTGTAAATCATCACCCTAATAAAATCAAGAGTTGCCTTTCACTAAATGTTGTCTTTCCTACGGGCCAGAGGATGCAGCAATTTACAGGAATTTTTTCCATGCAAAGGAATTTTGGTTTCGTTGGTTTTTGTGGGTATTGATCAGCTGAATTTAATCTGCAAGAAGCTGAGAGAGCCCAAATTGGCCAAGTGATGTATACAATAATTGATAATTGTAATTAAACCTGCAAAAGGCCAAGAAGAATTAGGATTGTTCAGCCTGGAGAGGAGAAGCTCTGGGGTGAGCTCAGTGTGGCCTTGCAGGGCCTGAAGGAGCCACAGGAAACATGGAGAGAGACAATTCCCAAGGGCTGCAGGGACAGGACACAGGGAATGGCTTCCCAGTGCCAGAGGGCAGGGCTGGATGGGATATTGGGCAGGAATTGTTCCCTGGGAGGGGGGGCAGGCCCTGGCACAGGGTGCCCAGAGCAGCTGTGGCTGCCCCTGGATCCCTGGCAGTGCCCAAGGCCAGGCTGGACACTGGGGCTTGGAGCAGCCTGGGACAGCGGAAGGTGTCCCTGCCCGTGGCAGGAGTGGAATGGGATGAGCCTTAAAATCCCTTCCAAATCCAAAAAATTCTCTGACAGAGGATGCAAACTCCAACAGTTTCTATTTCCAGTTGTTTCTATTTCTATCCCATTTTTGGGTACTTCACCAAAGACATTCCAAACACCTCTTTTTTTGCAGATATCCCTGAAAGTTCCTGCAGCTGAGCACCAAACCCTGGAATCTCCCAGAATCCCTGATCTTGAACTCAGCATTTCGCCCCACACAGACAAACCAAAGAAAGGGAATTTCTTGTTGGAAATCGAGCCCAACCTGAAAGTAAAACCCACGATTTTTTAATGGCCTTCTTTTACACCCTTTTGGTTTTTGATGCTTTTAAGAGAAGAGTTGCACAAATAGGCTGGAAATGGTCAGCTGGAGCCTGTTTGATTATCTAATGTGCGCTTCCCCAGGTCCTTGATTGCCTCAGCGAGCACATCCCGGCCCATTGTTCCTCGCCTGTGAACAATCTCCATTTGTTGGGGTCATAACAGGCTGAACACACAGGGAAAACTCCGGAATGAGTTTGCCAAGGGTGTTGTGTGTACTCAGCCACATAAAAGGAGCCCTGTGAGCGCTGGCACCACGTGGGCTCGTGAGGGAACGATCCTGCTTGATGCGATGTCGTGTTAAAGGCCTGGCACAGGAGGTGTGTCTGCACTTGAGGCTTTGAAAGGAGCCCCTCCAAACCGTGGATAAATCCCAGAATTTCAGACTTAAGGTTGGAAAAGACCTCCAAGACCATGTGTCCGATGCCCACCTTGTCACCCAGCCCAGAGCACCGAGTGCCACGTCCAGGCCTTCCTTGGACGCCTCCAAACCTCCCTGGGCAGCCCCTGCCAAGGCCTGACCACCCTTTCCAGAAGAAACTTTTCCTAATATCCCATCTAAACCTCCCCTGGCCCAGCCTGAGGCTGTTCCCTCTCCTCCTGTCCCTGTTCCCTGGCAGCAGAGCCCGGCCCTCAACAACAGCTCAAGTTTGGAGATGTTCAAGTCAGAAGCTGAGGGAAAACAACACCTTCCATTACAAAACCCAAGTGGCATCTTCTGGCACCTGGGCAGCGCCAGGTGAACGAGGAGCTGTTTTCAGTGGGTGTTTGTTTTTAGGGTAAGGAGCCCTCATTTATTTATTTTTTGTTTGTTTTATTTACCACAGAAGGTAATTTGAGCTCTGGTATCCAAACCGTGGCGTGTTCTGCCAAGAGGGGATTAAAGAGGAGAGTGCTGTGGAAAGAAACTGGGTTTGTCAGGGAAGAACTCAGAGAGATTTGATTTCCCAAGGTTTTGCAATCGGTGCTTTTAATCTTCCTCACCGCTGCGACATTCAAAGGCCAAGAAAATGCTTTAAGGACCGGTGGGGAATAACCCCAAACATGAGAAAACCTCAAACGCTGAACGTTTGCCATCCAAAGTTCAGAACCATGGAATGGTTTGGGTTGGAAGGGATTTTAAAGATCATTTTATTCCACCCCCTGCCATGGGCAGTGACACCTTCCACTATCCCAGGCTGCTCCAACCTGGCCTTGGACACTTCCAGGGATCCAGGGGCAGCTACAGCTTCTCTGGGAATTCCATCCCAGCCCATCCCCACCCTCACAGGGAAGAATTCCGTCCCAAAATCCTGTTTAAACTTGCCCCTGGGGCAGGCAGAGGTATTGGCTTTAAACACCTCCAGGATGAGATGAGATTGGCCCTGGGAAGGAGCAGTGAGCCAGACTCAGGTGTTTCCATGGAAAAGGAAGAGCCCCAGGAGACAGAAATATCCCCTGAGGTAGAGCTGAAAGATGCTGCCCCAAATACGAGGAGTAGAGAAGAACAGGCAGAGAATCCACCTTGCAGGGGTGAGAGAGCTAAAGGAGCAAGAAGTGAGCCCAGGAAATCCTCTGGGAGAATCCCGGCACAACATTCCTGCCCTGGGTCAGAGAGCAGCTCCACTTTCCCAAGGACATAACGGAGAAGGGCTCAGGGAGTGGAAGGGGATCAAACCAAACAGCAATCACTGTGCAAGTCCCAAACTGAACTGGGAATACTTGTCCCTGCCTGCTCTGCTCTCAGTATCCATCAGCTCTCCTGTGGTAAAAGACATGGACTGATTAATGAAAATAAAACTATGCCTGGGCATGAGCTGCCATATTTTAGAGCTGCCTAAAGATTCAGGGCGAGGCTTTTCCAAAGGCGGCTCCGTAGCTGGGACTGATTTCTCCGTGGTTTAGGTGCTTGGGCACCATCAAAAATCCTCCTGAAACACCTTTCTGCTTCCTGGCTTTTCCTAAATGCTCGGTAGAAAATCAAACTCTCGATAATTTGCCTGAAAAATCATGGAATTACTGTCAATATGCAGGACAAAATACAGATCTCTCTATTTCTCTGCTTGAAACCCAAGATTTCCTTTTTGTTATTTGGAGTTATCCTTGAGGATGCTCCATGTGGGAAAAACGTGGGAAAAAAAAAGCAGAAGAAAAATTGGTGTAAGCGGAGGTGTTGCTTGGGGACTGAGAACATATTTGTGTCTTTATCTGCTGCTTTTTCAATCCCAGGAAGTGCCAGGCATTTGGAATATGAAGATTGGTATCTTAAATATATCGACACTTGGAAATCTTGTGAATTAACCACCATTACATAACTCTTTCCATTCGTTGATGGAAAAGCCAAACAAATCCAAGCCCATTTTTTTTTTTCCCCCCCAAGCTGGATGTGAGGCTCCTGAGCGAGGCTGAGGCCCTGGAGCTGGGAATGCTGCCTGGAACAGGGGCAGGTGTTGAGGAATTGGATCCTCACCTTGCTCTGCCCCGGGTGGGAGCGGATGGAGGAGGCACAAATGTGTGGCTGAAAGGAAGGAATCCTGGAGGAGCCGGACAGATTCCCGTGTTGGAAGGGCAACGGAGGCTCCAGCACAGCTGGGATTTATCCAGGGAATTGCTGAGGACCTGGAGGTCCATGTGGGAACTGGGAGTTGGCAGGGAAAGGTTTTATCTTGGGACTGAGATACAGCAGAGGAAAGGGTTGAGATTCATGGAATCATGGGATGGTTTGGGTTGGAAAGGACCTTAAAGCTCATCTCATCCCACCCTTGCCATGGGCAGGGACACCTCCCACTGTCCCAGGCTGCTCCAAGCCCCAGTGTCCAGCCTGGCCTTGGGCACTGCCAGGGATCCAGGGGCAGCCACAGCTGCTCTGGGCACCCTGTGCCAGGGCCTGCCCACCCTCCCAGGGAACAATTCCTGCCCAATATCCCATCCAGCCCTGCCCTCTGGCACTGGGAAGCCATTCCCTGTGTCCTGTCCCTCCAGCCCTTGTCCCCAGTCCCTCTCCAGCTCTCCTGGAGCCCCTTCAGGCCCTGCAAGGGGCTCTGAGCTCTCCCTGAAGCTTCTCCTCTCCAGGTGAACACCCTCGGCTCTCCCAGCCTGGCTCCAGAGCAGAAGGAGAAGATCCCAATCATTCTCCTGCCCACCCAGGAGAATTAAAACTCTCTTGATGAAGTCAGTGGTGCAGAGAATTGATTGAATGGAAGCAAATCTGGGCCTGGAGAGCATCTCCTGGGCCCTGCAGCCCAGCCACACCTCGTGCTTGGCACTTACAGAGCAAGATCCATCTTAAATTCCATCTTCGTGTGTCTGAGAGGCCTCTGGCAGACATCCAGGGCTGCTCTGATCCTTAGGAACCATCTCCTAATTTCCAGCCTAAATTCATTGACAGTTAACAGGAGAAGAACTTGTTCTGGAGCCAGCACCGGCCTTCAGCACCAACGGCTCTGCTCCCTCCCTGCCGCTGAGCCTCTCTGCCGTGGTTAATGACTGGAATTATCCTTCCTCTCTTCCTTTCTTCTGGAAAACGGAATTTACCTGCCTCTGCCCACCCCTCCTTTAAATTCAGGCCTCGATTCCTCCTGTATCCCACCTGTGCTGTCTCAAATTGCTCTGCCTCCAGCTCCTCCCAGGGCAACCTCCTGGGAATAAAGGAGATTCCTAATGCCAGCCAGCTGGAATTCCTAAGGCTGCTCCCGTTCCCGGGCTGCTGCTGGGTGTCACCTGTGCTGCGTCACAGCTGATAAGGCAAAGGCTCGGCAGAGATGGCGTGTGACAGCCACTGAGCTGTATCCCTGTCAAAATTAATCTTTGGAGAGGATCCAAATGGAATTAGAGGCTTTACAAACCCAGAGGAAGACGTGGCTCCTGCTGTGAGGAGCCCGATGCCACAGGGGATGAAATGATTTGAGTAAAAAATGATGTGGAGGGTCAGAGCCAAGAAAAAAATGGACGATATATTAATATATAATAATTATATCATAACTGCAGTTATTGGGTTTATTATGCACATCCTAGAGGATCATGGAATGGTTGGGGTTGGAAAGGACCTTAAAAACCATCCACATCCAAGGGCAGGGACACCTTCCACTACCCCAGATTGCTCCAAGCCCCATCCCAGCTGGCCTTGGACACTTCCAGGGATCCGGGAGCAGCCACAGAGACGATCTTTAAAGTCCCTTCCAACCCAAACCATTCCATGATTCCATAAAACAGGAGGTTTATATTTATATTTGTAGTAGGGAGGTGTGAAAAAGGAGGGATTTTTCCTCAGAGTGGATTTCCGTGAGACAGAATTCCAGAGGAATTGTTCTGTGCGTGCTAACCCGGCTCGTGTGCTCATCAGTTTGGATGCCAAGTGGTTTATGACACCACAAATGGACACCAGGCTGAAGCTGCAGCTGGTGACACTTCCAAAGTGCTCCTTGAAAAGGAAAACTGTGGAAGCTACTCATGGAATTCTGTACAAATATTATCTGCCGAGCAATAATTGCAAATCACATCCCGCACTCTCAGGAAAAAGATGTTTCTCTCCATAAAATTCCCTTTTTTGATGGAGCCAGCTGGAGCCCTGCCAGCCCCACAGGCTGGGTTGGCAAAATATTTTGGGAAAGCATCACCACTTCCACAAATTTCCTGTGGCTGTGGCGCTCGAGCCCTGGGTCCTCATCATGGGGTGGCTTCAGCTCCTGCTTTTCCCCACACAGGAGTTTTTGGTGGCTGCTGGCACTGAAGGGAGTGGGAAAGAGGAAGATCATTTCCTCCTCCTCACCCAGAGCGGGCTCCTGGTGGAAATTCCCACTCCAGGAGATGGAGGGGAGCCCCATTAAAGGGGATCTTCCCTGATCAGGATGGACATGACCCAAATCGTGGTGGGGAAACTCTCTGGGGGTGGAGAGAGCATCCAGACACATCCAGAAGTGCCGGATCCAGCCCTATCCAGGTGAGGAGGGAGCAGAGCCGATAGGGAAAGTGCCAAGCTCAGGCAGCACTGGCTCGACATTCCAGGGGGTGTTTTTTGGGATGGAGAGGTTTTTAATCCAGTGGGAAGGGGATGATCTGCTGGGAAAGCACCACGTGCTGGGTTAAACACAGGGAGACACCGGTGTGTCCAAAGGGAATGGAAATATATCAGTATTTAATCTATTGCACAACGGGAAGAGCTGGGAATTCCCTATCCTGGAAGGCCCTGGATCTGTTGGGGAGCTGCGAGCACGCCAATCCCAATTCCCAAAACTGCCTGAAAACTGCATTTTCCAACAGCAAAATGTGGGGGCAGAGTGACAACCCCACCCAATCCCCTCTGAAAAGCTGCAAATTCCTCTGATTCTATTAATCCACAGCTTATTCAGCGAAATTCAAAATGGGAATATTAAAAACTGGGGCTTGATCCAGCCGGAGAAGGAACAAAACCGTTGCAATTCCCTGTTTTCCACGCTGCCCTTGACTCCCCTCCTGAGTTCCACCGGTTCCTGGGAACCCTGATAAACCCAGGCTGTGTGTTTTGTCCAAGATCCCGATAGCAAGGACCTTGAAATGTCTCTTACACAAAGTGTGGTGCACCTGGAGGAAGACAAAAGCCCGGCTCGTAACAAAATAATCCCCCGCTCCTGGTGTTTGGTGTTAATTCAAAGAGCTGAGCTTTAAATGATCTCCCTCGCTTTGCTTTCAGGGCTCATTCTTCCCTTCAAGAGCTGTCAGCAATTTTATTCCAGCCTCTCGTTTCCAGGGATTTTAGATTTGGTCATAAAAGTGGGAAACTCAACATCTAAGGTTACGAATTTTTTTTTTTAAAAAAAGCAAACTCAGGTATTTTAAGGCCATAAAAGCCTAAAAAAGAACCAGAAGTGTGTAGCTTCAAGTGATTATTTGTTTTCCCTAGAGGAAACAGCTTGATTTCATTTATTTTTTAAACCCACGGGTAATTAATAAATCCCCAGGTGCAAACACCCAAACACTTGGAAAACAGTTGAGAATATCCAGGTTGGATGGAGCTTGGAGCAACCTGGACCAGTGGAAGGAGTCCCTGGTTGGTTTTAAGGTTCTTTTCCAACCCAAACCATTTGTGGTTCTGTGATTCTGTGAACATCATTTGGGCTAATTTAAAAAAAGAAAACTGAAGTTATTTAACTGCACAACCCCATTTATTTATGCCATTTATTAACTCCACACCGATACCTCCACAAGAATCTTCCCGGCCTGAATTTTCAAATATTTCTGTTGGCCCTGCAGAAAAAATTCTGCCTGTTCAGATTTTTCGGAATTACCCACTCTGGTTAACTTTAACCACCGTAAAATCAGGAATTGTGGATTGAATTTTGGATTTAGTGTCTGGTCCAGGCTGGTGTTGGGAGAAACTCAATTTTAATACATAGATAAATATATTTATATTTATTAGAAATTGACATTTAAATGGTTCTCAAGGGTCTAAACCCCTCAGCGTAGCTCACATGGCCCTGCCTATTTTTTTTCCCCCTCTGCACAAAGCAAGGGGTGAGTTGAGGTCGGAATCTCCTTTTTCTGTGCTTGGAGGTCAAATCCTTTGACATTTTACACTCGGTTCTGGCACAAAGTAATCTCAACTTAAACCATGCGGTGGAAGCTTTTCCTCCCCTACTGCTCCCCTTTGGTCTGGGAATTGGCCATGGATAAAACTTCCAAGGGAACAGGTGGACTTGGCTCCCTCCTTGTGATATGGAAGAAGCAGAAAACTCGATTAAAGCAATTTATGGGCTCTGAACTGAACTCTTCCCGTGGGTTTGTACCCGTGACACAAAAGGTTTTCTGCTCCCGTTCAAGACTGGCTAAAATAGGAAGTTAAAATGAACCTCAGTCCTTTCCTAGCTGAAAACCTCAACAAATAAACAGCAGTTTGGTGGCATGGCAACCTGCCCCTTGCCATCCAAGGACTGCTCTGAGGTGTCTATTTTACTTTTGGGTTTTTTTTTAAAAAAAGGGTAAGTGGGTTTGGATGAGTGGAGGAGCAACTTGTGGTTCCTTCTGGTGGGAGTTAGAGCAAAGTTTTGGGATACCACTTGGAATTTAGTGATGGATGGGGGGTTTTGTTTTATAAAAAGCACTTTGTGCTCTCCTCAGTGAGGATGTTTCACCAGAAACGTTTCAGGATGCCAAATGGGCAGGTAGGTGTGGAAATGGGATGTTCAGAAATGTTTTGGTTTTCATGGAATCACAGAATCCCAGACTGGTTTGGGTTGGGAGGAACCTTAAAGATCCTTTTGTTCCACCCCTGCCATGGACAGGGACACCTTCCACTGTCCCAGGCTGCTCCAAGCCCCAGTGTCCAGCCTGGCCTTGGGCACTGCCAGGGATCCAGGGGCAGCCACAGCTGCTCTGGGCACCCTGTGCCAGGGCCTGCCCACCCTCCCAGGGAACAATTCCTGCCCAGTATCCCACCTAACCCTACTTCCTGTCAGTTTGAAGCCATTCCGTCTTCTCCTGTCCCTCCACCCCTTGGAAATTGTCTCTCTCCATGTTTTTTGTTGGCTCCTTCAGGCCTTGCAAGGCCACAATGAGGTCACCCTAAAATTTCTCCTCTCCAGGCTGAACAATCTCAGCTCTCCCAGCCTTTCCTCCTCCCTTTCCTCCCTTGTTTTGGAGGCCTCTGCTCTGAAACTGAATAAACAAAAGTAATAATAAAAAGAAATTAAATATCCCAGCTCCTTCGAGATCACACAGGAGATCAACCCAATCACACTTTGATCACCATGGAAAAAATGATGGTCCTGGAGCTCCTTCCCACCCTAGTCCTTTTTTCCTGCTGTGATAACGTGACCCTGAAGAGATGAGCCTGAAAGTTAAAAGGTGATGGCAACAGACAAATGAGAGAGGTTTCAGTTTGGGGTTTATTTTCCTGAGATCCCCTGCAAGCCTGAACAAATTCCATCCTCAGTGGATAACACACGTTTGGGACGGAAAGTGGAACCAGGAGAAGAGGAGAGGATCCATGAGGAAACATCCATGGCTGAGCTACATCCGCAGGTGAAACGCATTAAAATCCTGATTAAAACAGCAAAGCCCAGCGACCTCCTGCAACTATTCCTGGAGGGAGCAGCTGGATCCAGGGCCCAGCGTGAAAAACCCCTCAGGAATTCCACAGGGAAGCAGGGAAGAGGGATCCTGGGTGTTAAACCTGATACTCTGCTAAGCTGAAAGCGTTCCCAAGAAGCTGAAGAATGCGAGGCTGCCACCGATACCTCCACCCACGTCTGTGCTGAGCAGCCACAATAAAATGTGTTTTCTTTTATAGGAACGAGGCCGTGAGCAGGAGAAACCCAACGTGGTTTGCTCTGCAAATCAGGGAAAGGAGTGAGGGGACTGTGAAGGGATCCTTCACCTGAGCTGACCTGGAATTGCTCCAGCCAGGCGAAGGAGCTGGGTGGTGCTTCCAGTTTCTTTCTGCTTTGTACAGCACATGATAATTTGTTGGTTTTCAGTAGTAAAATCTGTAGGGTTTAGTAGGGTTGGGTTGGATACTGGGGAGAAACTCTTCCCTGTGAGGAAGGCACAGGTTGCCCACAGAATTTTTTGGCTGCCCCATCCCTGGAAGTGGCCAAGGCCAGCTTGGACTGGGCTTGGAGCAGCCTGGGATAGTGGAAGGTGTCCCTGGCCATGGTTTGGGTTGAAACTAAAAGATCTTTAAGGTTCTTTCCAACCCAAACCATTCCCTCATTCTATGACTCTCCAAAATACCCCAAACCCAGCAGATCTGCAATAATTCCACTAAGCCCCAGACCTTCCAAGCCCTGGGAAGAAAGGAAAGTTCCAAGTGTTGCCTTAGGTGAGTGATAACCTTTCCTGCCTGCAGGAAAGAACACCCTGCTCTCAAAAATAAATCCCAAAACAAGAACTTATCCCAGTTCCCAGTAACTATTCCTCTCCAAAACCCCAGCAGAGAATCTTGACAGAGCCCATTTCATTCTGGTTGGAAGAAAAGAGGAAAACTCCAACAGGAACAGCACCTGCTAAAACCAGCACTGCCCCACTTTTTAAAATCCATCTCCCCATGACTCTGCATTTTTATAGGAACAGCTATAACAGTGACCTGACCCACTGCCCAAATTTCAGCAGGAATCTTAGCAGGGACAGACTCAGCTCTAGGAGATGCCAGATAAGATTCCGAGCTGGATGACTCGGTTTCATCGGAGCCTGGGAGGGAATCAGACTCCTGAGTCACCCTTTTGCAGGTTTTCATTCCAACAAAACCCACTGGAAAACCACCAGCCACAGAAATACCTCCAAAGCAGCCTGGCCTAAGAAAGTCTCAGCACTCAGGGATAATTTTCAGGGAATGAAGCACTTCGAAAAGCTCTCTTTGCTGCTGCCTTCCTCGGAAAGGTCAAAGCAAGGTGGTCACAGTATTTCCTTCTCCCTCCAGCACACTCACAGAAAAATATCCATTGGGAAAGACACCTGGAAAAAGGGCTGGCTTTGCAAGACAACAACGGCTCTGCAGGTGTTACGAGGCACAGGTGAGGACAACAAACCCCACGAGCTGTGCTGATGCTGGGAGGACACAGAATGGACCTCTTAAAACCTGCCAGGCTTCCCAAATTCCAACATCCATTGGGAAGCCCCTCTTTTCACTCCTTAAAGGCTCTCACGTGTCAAAGATATCCAAGGAGAACTGAGAAGAGATGGAAGCACAACGGGGCTGTGAGCCCGTGTAGGCTGTGGGGATGGAGGTGGGCCAGCTAGGGGAGGATTAGAATGGATGCCTTAAAAGGACCCCTTAAAACCTGCCAAGCTTCCCAAAATCCAAACATCCATTGGGAAGCCCCTCTTTTCACTCCTTCAAGGCTCTCACGTGTCAAAGATATCCAAGGAGAACTGAGAAGAGATGGAAGCACAACGGGGCTGTGAGCCCGTGTAGGCCGTGGCGTGGAGGTGGGTGAGCAGGGGGAGGATTGGAATGGACCCCGTAAAACCTGCCAGGTTTCCCAAAATTCCAACATCCATTGGGAAGCTCCTCTTTTCACACCTTAAAGGCTCTCACGTGTCAAAGATATCCAAGGAGAGCCCCGAAGAGATGGAAGCACAGCAGGGCCATGGCCCCGTGTAGGCCGTGGGGATGGAGGTGGGCCAGCCAGGGGAGGATTAGAATGGATGCCTTAAAAGGACCCCTTAAAACCTGCCAAGCTTCCCAAAATCCAAACATCCATTGGGAAGCCCCTCTTTTCACTCCTTCAAGGCTCTCACGTGTCAAAGATATCCAAGGAGAACTGAGAAGAGATGGAAGCACAACGGGGCTGTGAGCCCGTGTAGGCCGTGGCGTGGAGGTGGGTGAGCAGGGGGAGGATTGGAATGGACCCCGTAAAACCTGCCAGGTTTCCCAAAATTCCAACATCCATTGGGAAGCTCCTCTTTTCACACCTTAAAGGCTCTCACGTGTCAAAGATATCCAAGGAGAACTGAGAAGAGATGGAAGCACAACGGGGCTGTGAGCCCGTGTAGGCTGTGGGGATGGAGGTGGGCCAGCCAGGGGAGGATTAGAATGGATGCCTTAAAAGGACCCCTTAAAACCTGCCAAGCTTCCCAAAATCCAAACATCCATTGGGAAGCCCCTCTTTTCACTCCTTCAAGGCTCTCACGTGTCAAAGATATCCAAGGAGAACTGAGAAGAGATGGAAGCACAACGGGGCTGTGAGCCCGTGTAGGCCGTGGCGTGGAGGTGGGTGAGCAGGGGGAGGATTGGAATGGACCCCGTAAAACCTGCCAGGTTTCCCAAAATTCCAACATCCATTGGGAAGCTCCTCTTTTCACACCTTAAAGGCTCTCACGTGTCAAAGATATCCAAGGAGAGCCCCGAAGAGATGGAAGCACAGCAGGGCCATGGCCCCGTGTAGGCCGTGGGGATGGAGGTGGGCCAGCCAGGGGAGGATTAGAATGGATGCCTTAAAAGGACCCCTTAAAACCTGCCAAGCTTCCCAAAATCCAAACATCCATTGGGAAGCCCCTCTTTTCACTCCTTAAAGGTTCTCACACGTCGCAGATACCCAAGGAGAACCGAGAAGAGTTGAAAGCACAGCGGGGCCGTGAGCCCGTGCAGGCCGCGGGGATGGAGGTGGGCGAGCAGGGGGAGGATTTTGGGTACTTACCCTGAATCTGACTCTGAGGCTGAGGGTTAAAAGCTGTGCTGTGGTTCAAGGAGGCTCGAGGGTTGGGTGTGGGGGCTGGGTGGTGTGGGCTGACCCTCATGGCCGTGCGACGCAACTGCTCCAGCTCGCTCAGGCGCTCAGAAAAGGACAAGCTGCCGGGCTTTGTCTGCTCATCTATTTTCTGCCGATGTCCTAGTGTGGGAGGGGGGGGAAAAAGATCAGAAAAGCTCACTTGGTACATGAGGTCGGTTGGTTTTGGTTTATTTTTAAGTTTTTTTCCTTGTTTTTGCAACCCCTGATCCACTGGTGAAGGCCCTAATTCGGGACTGTCTGAAATGAAACTGAAATCACCTCTCACGCACTGCAATCTTATCATGGGACAGCCTGAGATGTGCCCTAGGCTGAAGTACCAGATCCACTGAAACTTTCAGGGCCTTTCTACTCTTTCCACATTTTCTAAAAGGAGGAAATGGCCCCTGTGCTAAGCCTGCACTGGGATAACTCCTCAAAAATTCAGTCCCAGGTTGTCACCAGGCACCACAATCAGACAAGTGCTACGGGGCTATAAAATAACGAACCCAAACAAATCCTGGTTTTGGATCCTTTTGCAGCGGTTTTATGGACAGGAATGGGAAATAAACACCGGCAGAATTGAAACTGGAATAATGAGGTTTCTCTTGGTGGCACCAGGAGCTTCAGGAACGTGAGGTCCCCCCAGACACTGAGCTCTAAGAGAGGAAATGCTGAATTTAGAGCATCAGCCAGGGCACAGGGGACTTTGGCACGGCCACGTGGGAATTACAGGGTCCAGCACTTCCCAGAGCAGCCCTTGGAGCACAGTCCCCGCAAAGCTCCAGGGCTGGGAGGGGACAGGGAAGGTCCTGGAGAGTCAGGGCAGCATCGTGACACATCCAGGTTCAGCTGGAAGGACTAAGATGACCCATTTCTACCTTCCACTGCCCCAGAGTGCTCCAGCCCCATCCAACCTGGCCTTGGGCACTGCCAGGGATCCCGGGGCAGCCACAGCTGCTCTGGGCACCCTGTGCCAGGGCCTCCCCACCCTCCCAGGGAACAATTCCTGCCCAAGATCCCATCCAGCCCTGCCCTCTGGCACTGGGAAGCCATTCCCTGGGTCCTGTCCCTGCAGCCCTTGGGAATTGTCTCTCTCCGTGCTTCCTGTGGCTCCTTCAGGCCCTGCAAGGCCACACTGAGCTCACCCCAGAGCTTCTCCTCTCCAGGCTGAACAATCCCAGCTCTCCCAGCCTTTTCAAAGGTCACAGCTCCAAGGCTGCCAGAGCTCCAGGAGCGTTTGGACACTGCTCCCAGGGATGCCCAGGGTGGGGTTGTTGGGGGGTCTGTGCAGGGCCAGGGCTTATAGGTGATCCCTGTGGGTCCCTTCCAGCTCAGGATACTCCATGATTCTATTCTATGATTCCATGATCTCTGCACAACGGATTTGCCTCAGGACATCAGCTGCCTCATGGATCTTTGTGCCTCATCTCTTCTCCTTCTTTCCACCGGACACTGTTGCCCTGGCAGGAATGCAGGCCAAATCTCCAGCCCAGAGGTCAAACATCTTTATTTTTCTACTTGTTCCCTTGAAGAAACAGCAGAACTCGTGACAAGAAAAGGGGGAATGGCCTCAAGGTGAAGGAAGGCAGGGAGAGATGGGATACTGGGAAGGGATTGTTCCCTGTGATGGTAATGAGGGGCTGGAATGGAATTCCCAGAGCAGCCGTGGCTGCCCCTGGATCCCTGGCAGTGTCCAAGGCCAGGTTGGACATTGGGGTTTGGAGCAGCCTGGGACGGCAGGAGGTGTCCCTGCCCATGGCAGGGGTGGAATGAGATGATCCGTAAGGTCCTTTCCAACCCAAACCATTCCATGATTATATAAAAAGGTGGCATTATTTTATTTTGTTTTATCCACTGTCCTTTATTCCACACACCCCCTTAGCACTTAATCCATAAACATGCCTGAAAATCCCACTCCCAACGTTGAATATCAGCGAATAAGCAGCAAAAGTTGTCTGCAGAGCCCTGCAGGCCCCTTCCTCTATAGAGAACTCTTTCAAGCCACCCTGACAGCTCAATCAAGACACAGGCCCACTTCATGCACTAAAAGGAAAATGTGCATTTAAAAGCAGTTCCCAGTAGCTGCATTTCTAAAATTAAATTTTATAACTCGTCTTATGGTTCCAAATCTCAGTGGCTCGGCATTTCTTCCCCGTGCCAGGCCCTTTGGCACAGCTTGAACTGTCTCAGATTCCACACTGTGCTGTAAATTATCCCAAGGGGAGGGGGGGGAGGAATTAAAATATAAAAAGACATATTATATAGCAGCGGTTTCATCATTAAAGAGACCCATTAGGGCTTCAAAAAAAAAAAAAAATAGAAATAAAAAAGGAGGGGAGAAGCAAAGACAGATGAAAAAGACTTTTATCTGACATTCTGGTCGGTCGGGAGCAAATGCTGCATTTGTCAGCAGAGAAAAGCTGGAAGTTCCTCAAGCCTTGGGCTCCTGACCCTGGATGTGAACGCCAACGTGTGGAGTCACACAAGATGTGTAAAATACCTCATCCATGGGGATTATTTTAAGCTCCAGCAGGCTCAGCCCAGGGCTGGCAGAGCCAAGAGCCACATCCTTCCAAATCCAGCCCCACGCTGGCATTTCTTCCTGATTTCAGATTCTCCTCGGACATCTCCTGCTTTTAAACGAGTGCAGGAAGGCCAGGTTTGACCCCCTGTGGCCTCCCCTTCCCCTCCCACCTCTCCTGACCCCCACAGCGCCAGGCTGTTCCCAGGCTGATGGGGGCATCTCTGCCTGTCTCACAGAATCCCAGGATTTCGGCTGGAAAAGCCCTCCCAGCCCAGCGAGGCCAAGCTGTGCCCGATGCCCACCTTGTCACCCAGCCCAGAGCACTGAGTGCCACGTCCAGTGGGCACCTCCAGGGATGAGGACTCCAAACCTCCCCGGGCAGCCCCATCTGAATGTTTAACAACCCTTTCCGGGACAAAATCCCTCCTGATGTCCAAAATTCTCTCTGATATCCAAAATTCCTCCTGATTTCCAAGATACCTCCGTACCCTGCAGCCACCGAGTGAAACTCCCGGGCCCCTCCACCCCTTCTTGTGCTGTCTCAGAGCATCCAGCTGAATTCCAGGGGTGTTTCAGCCTCCTGCCTGAAGCCTCTTCCACAACCTGGGATTCCCAGGAGTGCAGGGGCACTGCCAGGATCTGTCTCATCCCTTGAATTTTGTGGAAATTCGGTTTGTGTCGATGCAAGGAAGGAAGACCAGCAGCAACAGGTTCTTCCTCAGGAGAACTCTGCTGGTTTTGTGCCTGCATTTTAATTTTGGGTGGGAAACACTCAACACCAGGCAATCGTCACCTCAAAATGCAGCTCCAAAAGTGCCTCTTTACCCTCCCTGTCCCCAGCCAGAAAACCGATTTAACATTTTCTCCTTCTCTGACTGCACAGAACCCGTCTGGCACCAGAGCTCTGCAGCGGGAGGGTGAAGAACTGCGGCCGAAAAATGTAACAAACACAAATAGTTCTCCCAAGCCACTCTCAAAGCACAGGCAGGGCTTTGTGAGGGTGACTTGTATTTTGGTGTTTATTAGCTCTGCTTTGAAGCTGCCCTCTAAACACCTTGCTGGGGCAGGCAACTTATCCTCAGCTCACCCCTGGCAAGGCCAGCGCTGTTATTAACCCTTCTGCCAGGTGGAAAATGGAGCGCCAGAGAAACGAGGTGCCTCGCCCACGGCCAGGCGGTCACCCTGCGACAACCACTCCGCTCCCAGCCCCGTGAGGTGACCACAAGCCCCGACCTCCCTTTTCCAGGAGGAAAAAAAGAGCAGCAGGAAGGTGCTCGGAAGCTGCTTTGGCTCTGCTGAGCCGCTTTGGCCACGAGGTGCCACAAATCTTGACGGAAATCACTCAAACTTGCAGCTGTTGAAGGAAGACCTTGGCGCAGAGCTCACACGAGGTGCAACCACTGCCCTCGTCCCCTCCCCGTGCCCCCGGAGTTTTTTTGACAGGGATCAATTAGCAGAGAAAAGAAAAAGCAGCAATTTTTCCCCTCAGGTTGTTTGAGACGCTGGAATAAACAGGACGTGCAGCCAGCTTGGCTAAACCACAGGGTTTAGGGGCTTTTTGGCTTTTTTTTTTTT
>VZTD01004938.1:53321-75737 GCA_013397725.1 Rhagologus leucostigma
GTCAGGAGGATTTTTTTTTTTTTTACACGGAATATTACACGGGGAGGGCAGGGAAAAACATCGGCCCTTCCGAGACTTTCACAGCGAGGCCACATGAAAGTGCTTCCCCTCTTAATGGCAGGGAAATGCAGTTTTATGGCCTGCGAGAGACTGCGGAACGCTCGGCCTTGGCCTGCGGCCAGATGTTGGGATTGTGGATGTGGGAACGACAGCAGCGAAGTGCCTTGGCAGCCCCTGGTTTTGCAGGGAAGGGCGGCTGGGAATGGTGGCTCAGCCTGGGGTTCACGCTGGCCCCACAAGGATGAGAGCGGCGCTCCAGGTGCAGGAAAAGAAACGGGTTTCCTTCACTTTCCTTTGAAATTTCGAGTTTTCCTTTAATTTTTTGGGGGGTTTTCCTTCAATTTCTGGGGGGATTTTTGAAGGCTTCCTTGGATGCCTTTCAGGCTCGGAGAGGCAGAATTGGGTAAAGCAGAGAGGCCGAGGAAAGGCATCGCTCCTCTCCTTCTTCCAGCTGGAATTCTTGTGGAAAACCAGGACCATTTTACAGGTAAACACCGCTGGAATGGATTAATGGATATCCCTGTCCACGGCAGAGGGTGAAATTAGGTGATCTTTAAGGTCCCTTCCAAACCAAACCATTCTATGATTTTATGGGGGTTTTTTTTTTTGTCTTTTAATCAAGCTTTTTTCCTTTTAATTACTCCACTCTTCTGTCACTTCTCATCCACTCCCAAATCAGAGCACAGAGATCTGACGGAAAGTCTTGGAGCTGTGTTCAGGAAGGTTTGGGCTGGAGGTCAGGGAAAGGTTTTATTTCTCTCCTTTCGTTACCTCCTTTTTCTTTATTTATTTTTAAACGTCAATTATGAAATTTCTATTATTAAAATTATTTAAATTTCAATTATTAAACTGTTCTTATCCCAACCCATAGGGGTCTTTTTTTTCCCCAATCCCCTCCCCATCCCACCAGGGAAGGTGGGGGGTCAGTGTGGTTTAGCTGATCCTGGGGTTAAACCACAACAGGCGAGTTTAATTAAGCTGAGCCTTTCTCCCTGAATTCCTCCCTTTCTCTCCTCTGCCCCTGCCCTTTTCCCGTGTGGAAAAGGAAACTTTTCACATCCAAAAAGTGGATTATTCCCAGGAAAAGGCAGTCTCTGGCCAGGCTTTACCAAAGTAGGGAGTGAGTTTAAACAAACCCGTCTGCTTTGGAGGCACTTTGCACCTTGATCCAAGCATCTCCTCTTTTCAGGGCTGGTTTTCGTCTGGGTTTGGGGTTGGCTCCAGCTTTAGTGGGGTAGAAAATCACCCAAATCTCACTGTGTCCAGTTAATAAAGTGCTGGACATTGTTCTGTGCCTTGGGGCTAAAATTATTGCAATTATTTTGTACAATGATGAGAGGAAAATGTACTTACATCGTTCTAGGAAGTGAACACACCGTGTTTAGTGCAAAAAAATAATATATTCTTGTAAAAAACATGAATTCCTCACCCTTGGAAGGTTCAGGAATGGGGCTTGGAGCAACCTGGGATAGTGGAAGGTGTCCCTGCAGGGCAGGGGGTGGAACGAGATGAGTCCCTCCCAACCCAATTCTGGGATTTTATTAATTAAAATACAAAGCTTCTACATTACTACCAAGCTGGGATATGCTCTAAAATCAACTCTAACGCCTGCAAAAAAGCATCTTTATTTTGCTAACAACGCCTAAACACTGTTTTCCTAGGGGCCAGCTATCCCAGAGATCAAATTCTTTGCCCACCCTTTTTCCCTGATCTCCTCTCTGCGCATCAGAAGGATCAGCTCAGTGGCACAGCTCACCAACCTCTTCAACCTCGTTAAAATATAATGTGAAAACTCCCTAAAAACGGAATTAGGGACCCTGCAGGATATTCTCAATCTCCTCAGTGACAAATATCACTGCTGTGGTGAGCACAAATGAGGCAGGCAGAGTTTCAAGGAGATTCATCAGCAATCACAGCTTTTTTTTTTCCTGGTTTTTTTAAAGTGCTGGACAGCACAAGCCTCATTTCCAGACAGAAGGAACACCGTGGCAGACAGGAGATTATCCCAATATTTAGATCATCCCAACATTTTCATGCCCTGTCTGGAATCAGCAGCAGGAGCAGCGTTGGTCATCAGCCCCCACCTGGCTGCAGGCACGAGGAGCTGGGAAATGTGGGAATGAGGTTGGATATTCCCTGCTCCATGGCCAGGCTGATCCACAGGGACACCGGGGAGCCCTCCCAGGTGAATTCTCCGATCAGCTCCCTGGCAAAGCTCACCCCAGCTGGAAAAATCTGCTCCTCACTTGGAATAACTGCAGACAAAATGATGTTTAAGGTATAATTCTTTTGCCGAGCATCTAATTTTTCCACCAAGTGATCCCATTTTTTCTGTGTACAGTGACACCAACGAGGGGAACCAGGATTTACAGATTCCTGGGGGAAACCCCAGGGAGCTTCTTGCACCTCCTTTGGGTGTTCTGGAATTTTTTCCTACATGTTTTAACAGTAATTAAACAATATTTTGGCAGGTTTTTTTTTTGCTTAGCTCTTCTTTTTAAAATCAGTGGGTTTTTTTTTTTAAAAACCCACACAGATATTTTAGGTAGAGGAAAATCTGTAAAAAGAAGGAATTCTGTCCCAGAACAAACCCGAGAAGATGTGACAGTCCAGATCAAGACCCCCTTGCCGGATATATTCTAGAAAATGGACTTCAGCTCACAGAATCCCAGAATTTTCAGGGTGGGAAGGGACCTCTGGAGATCACCCAGTCCAAGCAGGGTCACCTGGAGCTGACACAGAAACGCATCCAGGTGGGTTTGGAATATCTCCAGAGATGGAGACTCCACGCCCTCCCTGGGCTGCCAATTTCCAATTTTCTGCCCTAATTTCAGGCTGGGAGCCCTTTCCATCACTGATACTCTGTCCAGCTCTGTCAAGAGAGCTCCAGGGAGAACATTCCTGGGAAAAAGGACCAGCAGAGGCTGTGCTTTCCCTCTCTCCATGGACTGTGAGACCACAGGGTCCTCCAGGCCGGGTCTCTGCAGCTTCTTCCCTCCTCCTGACGAACACAGAAAATCCTCAGGTCTATCTTGAGGTCCCAAATCCAGAAAAAAACATTCCTGACACATTTTTGAGGCAGGGAATTTTTCCTCCTCTCCCCCAGCTCTGCTGGTGAGGCCTGTGAGGTACAAACAGCAAAGCACAAGTGTATTTCCACTAAAACCACAATTATTTTGTGTAGATCCACCAAAACTTCTGCTGAATCTCTGTGTGCCCTGTCTTTCTCTTGTGGAAGTGCAATTATTCCCTGGAATTAACCCCAGGAATTAGGTCATGGCAGTGAATTAAAAGCCACGGAGCGTTAGGAGTTTGGAGGGAAGAAGCTGATCATGAAAGTTAAACGAGTTTGCAAAATTACAGCCTTTGCTTTCTTTTCCCTTTCCCTCATCCCAACTTCTAAAATCCCAATCCCCATGTCTGGGTGAGCCCCAAGTCAAGCACTGCACTGCCAAAAGCCTCTCTTGTTTCCTTCTGGTTTGCATCTTCCCAAAGCGCCCCAGGAACCCCCTCCAGCCACGGCCGAGACAGCAGAGCTGGGGATTGGTCTGAAGCAGAAGGTGCAGAATGAGGCCCAAGCTTCCAGCCCCAGCTCAGGGAGCAACCAAGAAAAAAATAAAATACAGGCACAAAGAGACTCCTCTGTCCAAGGTAAAGCTGCTGACAACACGGTCATGGAATCACGGAATGTTCTGAGTGGGAATAAACCCACAGGGATCACCCAGTCCCACCCCTGGCCCTGCCCAGACCCCCAACAATCCCACCCTGGGCATCCCTGGCAGCGGTGCCCAAACGCTCCTGGAGCTCTGGCAGCCTCGGGGCCGTGCCCATTCCCTGGGGAGCCGGGGCAGTGCCCAGCTCCCTCTGGGGGAAGAACCTTTCCCTGCTCTCCAGCCTGAGCCTGCCCTGGCCCAGCTCCAGCCGCTCCCCGGGTGCTGTCCCTGTCCCAGGAGCAGAGCTCGGAGCTGCCCCCGGGGAGCTCTGCCCTCAGCGCCCTCTGCTCCAGCTGGAGAAACCCAGTGCCCTCAGCCAGTCCTCATATGGCCCCTCCAGACCCTTCGCCACTTTTGTGGCCTCCTTGGGACACTCTAAGAGGTTCAGATCTTATATTGGGGCACCCAAAACTGCCCTCAGGGCTCGCGGTACAAGAGCAGCCCTTGGCAGGAGGTTCTGTTTCTGCTGGACACAGGGAACCTCATTCAGGCACCTCAATCCCATCTCTAAGCTTAGGTGGGCTGAAGCTGGACCCCCTCCCTCATCCCGAGCAGGAAAAGCGAGAGATGAGGACATTTGTCACCTCTGCAGTGACTCCAAGCAGGGAAATGGTTGTACAAACACCAGAGGAATTGCTCAGACAGGAACACTTCGTGAATGTCTGCAGACCCTGAAAGGTCCCCATCACTCACCCTCAGACAGGGCTGAACAAGGGACCTGCAACTCAAAGGTCAAGTCCTGTGGCTCAGTGTTTAAGTAAACCAGGGGAATTTGGCAACACAAAATTCAGTCTACTCCCTGTGGATGCTGCCTACTCAGACTTCGACCACTTGGAGCTTTGCTCCTGCCCAAAAAAAGGGTATTACTGGCGCTACACACCTCCCTTGAACTAAAGACCTTTGCTTTTACCAAATCCAGTGCCTGGTGTTGCCACACAAGAGTTGAAAATACCTGTTTTTCCACAGAAATGAGTTTGGCTATTTAATCTGTCGGTTCCTCCTCTGGACTAATGCTCCATTGTAAACTCGGAGCTCATAAATTCCACGTGGTTCTGCCTGGGCTTTATTTTAAGTTCTGGAACCCTTTTTTTTTGTTGCTTCCTTGATTTTCTCTGCAGCTGCAGGGAGATATAGTGAGCTACTGTGGAGCATTCTGAAAGCAGGGCCTCTGAGAAGTTTCCAAACTGGATACAAGCAGGTTATTCTTTGCCTTGTTTTCCTTGGCTCGGCCCGAGCAGCGCAGGGTGAGTCAAACTGGATTAACTTTCAAGAGGGAAGTGGTGTGGTCAACCCAAACTGTTTGTGGTGAGATTGGGAAGATACGTGGGGCAGGTAATGAGGAACAGCCCGTGGTGCCGGCTGCAGGGAGGAATCAGACAAACAGAATCTTTAATAATTAAATCAACGCCGGCCCATAAATTTTTTTTTTTCCTGCAGCTTTACGTGTTGAGGGTTGGGACACAGCCTGGCTTTTCTGGACTGGTCAGCCCCAAAAGGTGGCCTGGTGGATGTGGGGCTCGATGGACTCAAGCTACAAACTTAGAGGAAGAATAAAGGAACAAAGGCCAGGCACTGTTAAGAAAAATAAAATGTATCCATGTTTTGTTTATTGACTGGGTAAATTCTTTCCGCTGTCTCCTCCCATTTTTACACGCTGTTCCTAATCTGTTCCATGATTAAGGAAGGCAGGGAAGATGTTCCCATCCTTCTGTCTCTTTAGGATGTGTTTAAGTGATTTATGAGGACATCCTGTCCTTGTAGGGCAGACAGCTCCTGCCCTGATGATTCCAGTGCAGAGTCTAGATGGCCTCTCATGGAATCATGGAATGGTTTGGGATGGGAGGGACCTTAAAGATCCCCATCGTGGGCAGGGACACCTTCCACTATCCCAGGTTATTCCAGCCTGGCCTTGGACACTGCCAGGGATCCAGGGGCAGCCACAGCTGCTCTGGGCACCCTGTGCCAGGGCCTGCCCACCCTCCCAGGGAACAATTCCTGCCCAATATCCCATCCAGCCCTGCCCTCTGGCAGTGGGAAGCCATTCCCTGTGTCCTGTCCCTCCATCCCTTGTGAAAAATCCCTCTGCAGCTCTCCTGGAGCCCCTTCAGGCACTGGAAGAACACAATTCTCTCCCAAGCATTCTCTCCCTCACGCTTTGCACACCCTCGCACAGCACAGACACAGCATTAGCCTGACCAAGATTTCTCATTAACACAGGGAGAAAAGGCATTTCCTCATTGCAATTCCCAAAGAGCAGGAGCACAAATGGAGATGCAGAGCAAAAGTAAAGCCTTTTTTCCATTGTTCACCACGGATGATAAAGGATGAAGGAAAAGCTTGCAGTGGTTTTGTGTGGGCCTGCAAGGCGGGAATGCTACAGCTGATAATCCAGGGCAGGCAAAGCTGGGAGGAACCAGTGCAGGTGGATTTTCACTCTTTCCTGTTGTATTTCAAGGAAAAAAAAATAGGGGTTGTTCACTGAAAATGCTGCGCAGCTTCCTGCAGCCTTTCCCTTACACACGTGGTGTTCCGGGGAACTTGTAAATAAGAAATCTCCTCAAAAACCGAGGTTTAAAAAAAAGGTCCTGCACTGCCAAAATCTTCTTTGGCAAACAGGAGTGTCTGAGCTCTCCATGAGGGGGGAAAGTTTCTCTCTGCCTTCTCCCAGCCCCCTCAGGAGCTGAGGAAGAGGGGGCCCTGTCTCCCACCTCCTGCGGGGAGCTGGGTGAAGGGATCAGGTCACAGAGGGCAGGAAAACTCTGAAGGAAAACTTCTCATCTGCCAGTCCTGAGGAACAGCGGGATTGATGCTCCAACAGCCCAGCTTTGCCAGGAAATCTCCTTCTGGGAAGGGTAAAGGCAAAATAACTCCCTAAACCCCACAACAGGCAGTTCCACTGCAGGATCCAACTCCAGGCCAATCCTTTCCCAGCCCCAGCACCTGCTTCAAACCTTTTGTTCCCTCATGTTTTCCTATTTCTATGGAAAAATGTTCCCTTCCCAAAAGATCTCCATCTTGTTCACTGGTTTGAACAGCTACAAAACCTTTGTGGTGAGCGCAGTTGGCAGGAGAAAGTCAGGCCTAGTGAAACGTGTTCAGAAATAATCTACTTTCACCTGATCCTGGTTTTGTCACAGCTCAGAGCTCTTCCCACTGATCTCAGCACAGAGAGATCAAGGAGGGTCACCAAAATGATTAGATTTAAAATCACATTAGTTCAAGAGGGGTGAAAAAAGAGCTGTGTGGGATGAAATGACTGAGGAAAGGAGTTGAAATAATTTCTACAGGACTGGGCCAGACTTTACTTCATCCCTAACCCACAGTGCAGCAGCTCTGGCTTCCCGTGTTCCTGATTTCTCAGGGAAGGAGTTTGTCCTGTCAACACTTCCGTTTTTCATTTTAAAAAAAGCCAAATAATTTGGGAAGCAACTCTATAGGATCTCCTGCACTCCCAGAAAAGCAGTGTTGCCACCAGGTTTCCTGCTCCACGTATTTCAATATTTCATTGAACTAAATAAATGATAAATTCCCTGCCTCACATCACCCAATCTCAGCTCTCCTGACTTAGCAGCGAGATTGATAAATGCCAGGGAATATAATCCCATTCCATATGGAAAAGGAGTGTCTGCACCATGAAACCTCAAGGATGGGAGCATTAAAAACCTACTGAGGTCCAACTTAGTGATAGGACATAAAGGATCCTCCCCATCACTGCTCTGCCAGAGAGTGCCAGGCATTCCCTTAAACATAATAATCCTTTGCACTGCCAACGGGTTAAATTCCATTAATTCCATCCAGTACATAAAGGGGCTACAAAAAGGCTGGAGAGGGATTTTCACCAGGGCACGGAATGACAGGACAAGAGGGAATGGCTTCAAACTGCCAGAGAGCAGGGTTAGGTGGGGTATAAGGAAGAAGGACAGCTTAGGAGTGGCTGGAAGTTTGCCATGAAATAATCACGTTTCAGTTATATCTCTAGACAAAAGGCCTTGAAACCAAGAATTCCTGTTTTTCCTTAAAGAGATCCTTTATCTGTTAGAATTCAGAGATTCACAAATTTTGTTCAAAATTTTAAAAATGGAAGCATGTGTTGGAAAAGAGGTGACTTCGCTTTCTTACAGAATTCGTATCATGGAATGGNAAGATCCCATCCAGCCCTGCCCTCTGGCACTGGGAAGCCATTCCCTGTGTCCTGTCCCTGCAGCCCTTGGGAATTGTCTCTCTCCATGTTTCCTGTGGCTCCTTCAGGCCCTGCAAGGCCACACTGAGCTCACCCCAGAGCTTCTCCTCTCCAGGCTGAACAATCCCAGCTCTCGCAGCCTTTCCTCCCAGCAGAGCTGCTCCATCCCTCTGCTCATCCTGGTGCCTCCTCTGGCCTCTCTCCAGCAGCTCTAAGTCCTCCCTGTGTTGGAGCCTCCTTCTTGCCTTTTCTCCTAAGTAACTCTCAGACCTGGTAATTCCAGGTGAATTGAAGGATCTGATAACCCACCACTGAAATTTATGTGCTGGGTATCTTCCAGTAAAAAAATGCTTCATTTTTTTTTCAGTTTCTAAGTTGTTATTTGGTACAATTCTGCCTCACTTTCCAAAATATGAGGCTCTTGCAGCAGAAAATGAGCCAGAAATAAAGGCATTAATATTGTTTCAGCACATTGGGATGAAAAGGCTTTTTTTGGGGAACAGTTTGACTTTTATTATTACTATATTATGAAAAGGTTCTTGGGGTTTCCCTAATAATGACCTCAGGCAGGGCCAGATTTCCTTCAGAACAAACCAGTAGCTTTTTAGGCTCCTTCTCAACTCCTGCTCAGCAATATATTCCCTCTCTCCCCACTCCTCAGCATACCAATCTTGGGTATTTTTTTTCCAGCAAAAGTATTTGGGAAAACTACATACCCAAGAGGGAATAATCACATTTAATGCCCAGCTTAACTTCAGACCAAGACTAAATCCACGTAGCCTTTTCCTTTTGCATCACTTTCAGGCATCTGGGCCATGAGTGAATTTTTCAGAGCTATGTAGGTTAAAACAATTCAATGAGGAAAACAAGAAAAAAGCAGTCAAAAGAAGAAAAAAACCTAATTTTTCTGCAGATGTACACAGCAGGTCAAATGGCCTAAGGGAAATATTTAATTTAAGGCTCAGACTATTTCTACCAAGTTTCCTAACCAAAAGTATTTTCATCAGGAGCACTACTCTTGATCTGGTTACTGCTAATGATTTTCCCCATGGACTTAGCTCATAAAAACAGAAATTGCTTTATGAATCATAGAATCAGAGAAGTTGGAGAAGAAAATGATGGGTTAGGTCATCCTGCCCTTCTCCCTGACACTGCAGCAGGATTTCTTTTCAGAGAAAAGAAAAAACATTTTGAAAATAAGCATTTATTCAGAAGTGGGGAATAAAAATGCTCAGTTCAAAAGAGGTTATTAAAATCCATAATGAAAGCAGGGGAGGAAGAGCCAGGTTTTTAAGTACCTTGGCTCTCTTTACGAGCTGTGATAATCTGAGGAGAAGTTTTGTCTGGGTTAGGCACGGACAGGAATCCAGCGGGAAAAAAAGGAAAATGTGGAAGTGCCACTGAGGGGAATTTATCACAATTTTAAGTGAAAATTTAGACATGCAAAGGAGCTGCTGGATAAAGACCTGGATATCCCAGCAAAAAGGACCTAATGAACAGTGGGATGTGCGGGAACACGACATCCACAGGCCTTTGTGCAGAGCAAAGGTGGCCCTGTGACAGTGCTATTGTCACCTCTTGTCACCTCCACACATCCCAGGGAGCCCAAAAGTCACAGAATCCCAGAAAGGTGGGAAGAGCCCTTCAGGATCATCCAGTGCCACCATCACCACCCCAAACCCTGTCCCCAAGGACCACATCCAGACTCCTCTGGGACAGTTCCAAAGACAGTGACTCCATCACCTCCCTGGGCAACTCATTCCAAGGCCTCATCACTCTGGCAGGGAAAAATTGTTTCTAATCCTTAATCTGACCCTCCCCTGGCCCCTTGCACTTATTGGAATCCAGGCTGAGAACCATCACAAACATAAAGGAAATGAATCAAAAACTCTTCCTGGAGTTGGTTTTAGAAAATGAATCAAAAATTCTTCCTGGAGTTGGTCTTGGACCTCAGCAGGTGTTTTTCTAGATCTCTGGAAGACAGCAGGATCTCATTTTGTTCCCATTCCTTCCACAGATCTCTGGTGAATCAGGAGAAAACACATCTCGGCCTGTTTGGAATTCCTTCAGCTCAAGTGACTGAGTGAGTCATGGATCTGTGGGAATATTCCCAAATATCGATTACTGAAACTAAAATGCTCTAATCCAGCAGTTTTTGAATCCCATCCTGATCCAAGAAGGCTGAGATCCTTCTAAATCCCTTCAGTCCACAGCAGGCCTGGTTTGACCTGCGGGTGAGCCAGGCCCAGTCCATGACTCCATCAAAGGTATTTAGGGAAGAGACACTGGAGTGGTCGTGGCTGCGGCTGTGATTTGGAAAACTTGGTGAGAAGTCAAATTTGAGGACTTTGAAGCCCACTTAGAAATGAAGGGAGCAAAATATAATCATTGGAAAAGCTGGGAGAGCTGGGGGTCTTCGACCTGGAGAGGAGAAGGCTCCAGGGAGATCTCAGAGCCCCTTCCAGGGGTTATGAAAAGGAGGGAGAAGGACTTTTTATGCAGGCAGAGAGTGACAGGAAAAGGGGGAATGGTTTTAAAGAGAGGACAGGGTTAGATGGGATATTGGGAAGAAATTCTTCCCTCAGGGGGTGGTGAGGCCTTAGAAGAGGTTGTCCAGAGAGGTTGTGGCTGCCCCACCCCTAATGGAATTCAAGGCCAGGTTGGACATTGGGGTTTGGAGCACCCTGGGACAGTGGAAGGTGTCCCTGCCCATGGCAGGGCGTGGAATGAGATGATTTTTAAGGTCCCTTCCAACCCAAACCATTCCATGATTCCCCAATCCCTTCTACGCTGTGTCACGAATGACTCAGCAATAAAAAAGCTGGGAATTCCTGCTGGGGGGAATTCCTACTGGTGGGAGTCCAACCTTTCCTCACGAGATCCCTAAAACCTCCCTCACTGTGCAGCTGATTTGCCTAAAACAAGAGATATTAATTCCAAGGAAGCCTTTGCATACATTTGGGTCAGGCAGATCCATGTGCTGCTTCCGTATGGATCGTATCTCCACTTCCTTCTTAAAATGCAGAATCTTATTAAATATTAACTCTTCTCCCAACTGAAGAATCGATTTCCAGCAGAAGGTTTGCCTGCAGGAGGATTTTGTTTCAAGCAGATACATATTCCAAGAACTGAAGTTTATTTGTTGTCTGCAAACCATGAGCATGCCCAGGTAATTGCATATGCAAATCTGGAATTTGCATACACAAATAGCTTTTTTATGTGCACAGCTGCCTGGTTCACTGAGGATATTTTTCAGGGACAATTCGACCACAATTTAAATATAAAAACCCCAAACAACAAACCAAAGAAATAAGAATAAATAAATAAGGAGCTTTACCCTGACAGAGTATTTGTTTTAAGGCTTGTCCTCAAATCCAAAAAATTTAGGTTAGATTTCTCCACTCAAAACATGGATCATGATGCAGCTCAGGTAAATGAAGGCTCCAGAAGGAAACCTGAGTTTTCTAAGCTATTTTAGCTGAAGTTTCAAACATTTCTTTCCTGCTTAAGCAGCCCCAAGCTGTGAGTCTCACTCCCTGGAGGGTGTTTGAGTCCTGCTGCTCTGTTCTCCCGGGACAATTCCACTTAAGCAACTTCCAGAACTTCTGCCAAGAGTGTGGGAGGGGTGCAAGAAACTCATCCCAAACCTCAATTTACATTTTGATAACAATATGCAAATGCCCCACTCGGGGTAGTGACTGAGGCCAAGGATTGCCTCTGGTGATGGGCAGAGACTCTGGGATCCCTGCTCGGGAAGGACCGGGAGCTGACTCCAGAGGCACCAGGATGAGCAGAGGGCTGGAGCAGCTCTGCCGGGAGGAAAGGCTGCGAGAGCTGGGATTGTTCAGCCTGGAGAGGAGAAGCTCTGGGGTGAGCTCAGTGTGGCCTTGCAGGGCCTGAAGGAGCCACAGGAAACATGGAGAGAGACAATTCCCAAGGGCTGCAGGGACAGGACCCAGGGAATGGCTTCCCAGTGCCAGAGGGCAGGGCTGGATGGGATATTGGGCAGGAATTGTTCCCTGGGAGGGTGGGCAGGCCCTGGCACAGGGTGCCCAGAGCAGCTGTGGCTGCCCCTGGATCCCTGGCAGTGCCCAAGGCCAGGCTGGACACTGGGGCTTGGAGCAGCCTGGGACAGTGGGAGGTATCCCTGCCCATGGTTTGTGTTGGAATGAGATCTTTAAGATCCCTTCCTTCCCAAACCATTCCCTGATTCTGTGACCTCTCCTCGCACATCTGCTCCACCCTCTCTCCATTTCGCCCAGACAGAAGTGTCTGCCCTCAGCACCTGAACAAAACAACCACCTGTGTGCAAGGCCCAGGCATTCCCTGGGAATATCAAATCCTTCAGCTCCTCCTTGTGCGAAAGAAAGAAAGAAAGAAAGAAAGAAAGAAAGAAAGAAAGAAAGAAAGAAAGAAAGAAAGAAAGAAAGAAAGAAAGAAAGAAAGAAAGAAAGAAAGAAAGAAAGAAAGAAAGAAAGAAAGAAAGGAAAGAAAGAAAGAAAGGAAGGAAGGAAAAAGAAAGAAAGAAAGAAAGAAAGAAAGAAAGAAAGAAAGAAAGAAAGAAAGAAAGAAAGAAAGAAAGGGAAGGAAGGAAGGAAGGAAGGAAGGAAGGAAGGAAGGAAGGAAGGAAGGAAGAAAGGAAGAAAGGAAGAAAGGAAGAAAGGAAGAAAGGAAGAAAGGAAGAAAGGAGGAAGGATTTGCTGTCTGGGCGAATACATGGCAGCTCCCAAGCTGTCTCACAGCTGAGTTTCAGGGAACTCCAGAAAGCAGCAACCACGGGATTTATTCCTGTTTGCAGGGTGGCTGAGCCTGAAGGGTTTGATCAATGCCCATATTGGTTTCCAATGCTTTAAAATCCTCTTAACATCTGAAAAGCAAGAAATGATGTGCAAGGTATTCACTGCCCACCTTTTACCAGCATCCCTTCTGTCAGCTCTTGGAGACGAGCCAAGCCGTGCCTGGCTGGATATTTCAGAAATGCAAGTCACTGGATCAGCTGGACACCAGTGAAAAAGAAAACCTCAGGAAGGCAGGATTAAAACCATTTGTAAAGCTTAAAATATTCCCATTTCTCCACGTGCTTTGGATTTTATGAGGATGGGGATGAGCCCCTACATTAAATCAGTTTATCCCTCTGGAAATTCTTTCCTGAGCTCACTTACTTCGGGGTTCCCGAGGTCCATCCACGGTGATCTTGATGGCTCTGTGGTACGTGGCTACTTGGGGAGGATTTGTGAACACCGTGATAGTCAGAGTGAAGCTTTTCCCTGCAACAGGAAAAAAAAAAAATGTTACTGAGCAAAAAAATCCACGAGCAAGTGTTGAGAAAAGCAAACTCCTCGTTTCTGGTGGAGCTCGAACACCCTGCAAGGCACTAGAAGGTTTTATGGGGTGTAGAATCCTGGTGCTGGATTCATTCCCTCCGTGGCAACTGCTCAAAGCTTTCGGGGAAACAAAATTAATTTCTATTTAAATCATCTACACTCTGTTTGTGAAAAAAAAAACAAAATAGGAGGTTACCCCTAACAGTCAGGGTTTATCTGATACGCCTGACTCTGGGGTGTTATCTGTGCTTTCTAAAGGGAGTTCGTTCAGGGAGGCTGGGAAATCGTGGCTGGCTTTTCCGAACGTGCCACGGGAATCTGAGCAACAGCACTTGTTAAAATGAAAGAGAAGTGGGTGCTCAGATCCCCCAGGCAGCTCGTAAAATCCCATACTCTGTGGCCGAGGCCAGCAGGAGATCAATTCCATATTGTGGAGCAGAGCCCTCTGAAAATCATCTGCTACTGCAATGCCAAGAGAGAAGGGAATGGAAAAAATAAAAGAATCCCTACAGCTCGTCCACAGAGAATTAAAACATTTTACGAAGCCACAGCACAGTCGAAGGCTCAGGTTTTCTATTATTCAGCAAGAAAACTGCGAAGGCCTTTTCCAAATTGTCCTGTGCGTGGCATGGCTCCGCTTTGGGAAAAGTACTGCTACCCCTGGATTTACTCCTGGCATTTTTTAAAGGACAGAAGTAACATCCTGCATCTTTGCAAGACCTCAAATGATGGTGTTGGCCTTGGCAGCAAGAATAACATTGCCTGGCAGCAGCTTCAGCATCGTTATCTCAGCGTCAGAGAGGACTCAGAGGCTGACAGGAATCTTTGTTATCAGCCAGAGACATCAGGGGACATCACCCCGAGTCGGATAACCAGGAATTGCTGTAAGAAAACGGAGGTCCTGCTCCTTCGGAGGATGTGCCTCCCTCATTTCAGCACCTGGCTCCAGCCTGAGCGTGGAGTTTCTTCCCTTCCACCCGTTTTTATTGTTCGCTTCAGTGAGCTCTATAAATAAGGCTGAATTTGAATATAAATGTGAACAGAAGTGCCTGCCTGTAGCAGAGATATTCCCCCTCCCGAGGAGAATTCCCTGGCAATCCAACCCTGCCCCTGATGCAGCTCCCGCTCCGACGCTGATGGTCTGCAGCGACATCGCAAACCCTGCCCCTGGAAATTGCCCTCATCGCATCCCTGGGAATTCGGGACTTGGCCCCCGCTCCCCGGAGATGAGGAGCTGTGTGGAGGTGAAGAATCTTGGCCAGGATCTCACAGGAAGCCAGGGATGGAAGCACTTGGCTGCTGCAGCTAAACCCGGCTCTAATCCGGAATCGCCGCTCGAAAACGAACGCGAGCTTTGCAAATCCCAGGGTCTTCCCACATCCACATCCTCGCTACACGGCAGTCCTGGAGATGGATGGAATTGTGAACATCATTTCACATCCCTCTCTCAGGGCCTACATCTCCCCCCGGCCAGGATGGCTGAGCTCTTGACATCCTTTAAATAGCAACTTTTGTGATAAAGCTTTACGGCTTTGCTCATCTTTCCCTGCCAGCACAACGGGAATAAAGTCTGACAAATTCCCTCCCAGAAGCTTTATCACCCATCAGAGAGGCACCTGCAGATCACACAATCACAGAGAATTCTGAGCTGGGACACACAAGGATCGCCCAGTCCAGCTCTCAAGTGAATGGCCTGGACAGGGATTTTCCTTCTTTCCAAAATATAATTCCGTGTATCACTTAAATACAACACTTCCCACTAAAACAGAAAAACTTTGAAATTATACTTTACTCTCTGGACTAATCTACAGTATTTCCATCTTGCTCCCAGTTTGGGGTTTATTTTGACACCTGCTGCTCTGCTAGAACACATAATCAATTTATTTCTTTAGAAGGTTCTGGAGAAGTTTCTATCTAGAAAATAAAAGCAGGGAAAAACCAACAGCAATAGTGAAATGTAGCAAAATGTGGCCATAATTCCAGTCCGTAAGATCAGAATAAAGAAGAAGAGGGAGAAACCCACAAGGATCACCCAGTCCAGCTCTCAAGTGAATGGCCTGGACAGGGATCATCCTCCTTTCCAAAACAGAATTCCCTGTATCACTAAATACAACACTTCCCACTAAAACAGAAAAACTTTGAAATTATACTTTATTCTCTGGACTAATCTACAGTATTTCCATCTTGCTCCCAGTTTGGGGTTTATTTTGACACCTGCTGCTCTGCTAGAACACGGAGTCAATTTATTTCTTTAGAAGGCTCTGGAGAAGTTTCCATATAGAAAATAAATGCAGGGAAAAACCCCAACAACAACAGTGAAACGCAGTAAAATGTGGCCATAATTCCAGTCCGTAAGACCAGAATAAAGAAGAAGAGGGAGAAACCCACAAGGATCACCCAGTCCAGCTCTCAAGTGAATGGCCTGGACAGGGATCGTCCTCCTTTCCAAAACAGAATTCCCTGTATCACTAAATGCAACACTTATCACTAAAACAGGAAGAGAACTTAAAAATGTACTTTATTTACTGGACTGATCTGCAGTGTTTCCATCTGACTTCCACTTTGGGGTTTATTTTGACACCTGCTGCTCTGCTAGAACACGGAGTCAATTTATTTCTTTAGAAGGCTCTGGAGAAGTTTCCATATAGAAAATAAATGCAGGGAAAAACCCCAATAGCAATGTAGCAAAACGTGGCCATATCACCAGGCTACAAAACCAGAATAAAGAAGAAGAGGGAGAAACCCACAAGGATCACCCAATCCAGCTCTCAAGTGAATGGCCTGGACAGGGATCGTCCTCCTTTCCAAAACAGAATTCCCTGTATCACTAAATACAACACTTATCACCAAAACAGAGAGAGAATTTTAAAAGATACTTTATTCTCTGGACTAATCTGCAAAATTTCCATCTTTCTCCCACTTTGAGGTTTAGTTTTGTCACCTGCTCGGCTAAAACATGGAGTCAATTTATTTCTTCAGAAGACTCTGGAGAAGTTTCTATCCAGAAAACAACTGCAGGAAAATCCCCAATAACAATGTAGCGAAACGTGGCCATATCACCAGGCTACAAAACCAGAATAAAGAAGAAGAGGGAGCTGCTTTTCTGCTTTTAAAAGATTTTTCACAGAACAGGCTCGACCAAGCCCGCGTGGGGCTGCGACACGAGCTGGCAGGAGCAGGAAGACACTTGGGTCACTCCTTGCTGCCAGCAGACTGCTCATTAACCACATCCTGGTTAACCACAGCCCGTAGAGCCATAAACCTGGGTGTCACTCACCAACAATTCCGCCTGGGTTTTACTCCCTGCTTCTTCTGTCCCATTTACGTCCAGCTTCATTAAGTGGTTTTATCTCCCCTGCATTATTCACCGTTTATGGGGCTGGCTAACACAGGGTTGGATTGGAGGGATTGTTAGTTAAATGCGGGGTTTGTGGGTATTCCTGGTTTGGGATGACAGCAGGGCCATAAACGTCTCCTCCTGGCTTTTATGTGTTACGATACAGATTTTATTTCCAACAGCACTTGCATAAGGCGCCCAGAGTGTGTCTGCACAGACAGATTGCCCAAAACTGAGTCAGGCAGAGAGGCCCTGACCTCGCTGGTGACTGGAAAAAGGGACCAAACATCCCCAAAAGTCATCCTGAAACTCTGGCCTTGTTTGGATGCCTCCAAGAGTCACACTAAAAGTGTAGCAGCAGTCACAGCAAGCCAGCAGCATGAGCTAACATCAAAATCTGAGAGCCTCTGGGTTCAACATTCCCATAAATCTATGGAAAACCATGCAGAAATCAGCTCAGGTCTGCGTGGATGGAAGCCAATCGTTCCTGGGTCATCCTGGGGGTCTTTGTTGAGGATGAAAGGGGTTTTGGGGTGCAAGAGCCACTTGAGACCCTGTTTGTCTCTAGAACTATCGCTGGTAGTTCTTGATATCAGGCACCTGATGAGCACAAGGATGAAATTCTCCAGAGGCGGGACAGGGCTCTGCCTTTGGAAACCCTTCCCACAGACATCAAGGCCTCAGATGTGTGAAGGCACAGCCCAGGACTCACTGCTTCCATCAGCTCTTCCCTCCCAGCCAGGGTAGGAAAAATCGCTTGGGAATGTTTGTTATTGCAAGAGCTGTAAGGTCAGAACCCTTCCAGAAAAAGCAATGGAAACAGCAGCAGCCCTGGCTGGGATACAAGGCTGAGTTTGGAAATGTTATCTGGACTCTGCTGGTGGCTTTGATAGACACTGGACTTCGGAAGTGCCCTCAAGTGTCACTGACGTGACAGCTGAAGTCACGGAATCCCAGGATCCCTGAGGCTGGAAAAGCCCTCCCAGCCCAGCGAGGCCAAGCTGTGCCCGATGCCCACCTTGTCACCAGCCCAGAGCACTGAGTGCCACGTCCAGGCACTCCTTGGACACCTCCAGGGATGGGGACTCCAAACCTCAGATGGATTCTGAGTTGTCCCCACACGACATCACAGGATCGCTCAGGAGGTCTCTTGAGATTTGGCAAAACTGCGAGAACTTCAGAGGAAGCCCAAAGCACAAAGTTCTACCTGGCAGGAGGAGAAGGAACGGCCTCAGGCTGTGCCCGGGGAGGTTTAGATTGGATATTAGGAAAAATTTCCTCCTGGAAAGGGTGGTCAGGCCTTGGAAAGAGCTGCCCAGGGAGGTTTGGAGTCCCCATCCCTAGAGGTGTCCAAGGAGTGCCTGGACGTGGCACTCAGTGCTCTGGGCTGGTGACAAGGTGGGCATCGGGCACAGCTTGGCCTCGCTGGGCTGGGAGGGCTTTTCCAGCCTCAGGGATCCTGGGATTTGGTGATACGGTCCCTTCGACCCAGGCCATTCCATGACTCCATGATCAGCCTCCAAGACTGAACCATCTGATGATGTTTCGCCTGCGCCCTGCACTGAAATCCAGGAATTTGAAGCCCCCATTCCAAGTCCATCCCACCTCCAGAGGCCGGAGCAGAACCGGCTCCCACCCAGCAGGATTTCAGTGGTCTCCAGAAGTGCCCTGAAGAGCTCTAGAGGGAGCAAGAGGCTCGTGAGCTGCGGCCCCTGGGAATGTCTGAGAGGAACCAAGGGGGAAAACATGAATCCCGGGTGACACCACGGTCACATGAAGCTCCTGTGTCCTGCTTGAGTCACCCCTGAGCAGTGTCACCGTCAGCTGGGGCTGCAGGGGGGGAGGAACACTTAAAATAAAAGTGGCTGCATGGGCAGATGGAAAAGGGAGTGAGAACTGTTGGGAAAAGAGGCAATAACTTGAACCTCTCGCTTCATTTTGATCCACTTCTTTCTCTGGCAGAAAAAACCATTGAATCCACGGATAAAGGGTGATCCCAATGGGACCAGAAAAAAATGGAGTGAAACCTTCGGAAATTTGGCTGTGGAGCGGGGGAGAAAAAGGCAGGCAAAGGGATGAGGTCGGTGTAATCACTGCCTTTCACTTTCGGGCTTTGTCCTAATAAACATTTGCGCCGTTCAATTTGGTTTGGTTGTTTGGGGTTTTCTTTTTCTTTTAAAAAAATTGTTACAGCGAATTATTAGATAAAAAGAAGGAAAAAAAGAAGGAAAAAAAAGAAGAAAAGCAGCTAGAAATGTCTGTGCTGACAAGGACAAAAGGTACGGGTGGAAAACTACGAAATGTGAGGCACAAATGCAACACAAATGACATTACAGCCATTTCTGTTCTATTAGGGAGAGAATTCCAGGTTCTAGGACAAAAGAGGATGATTTTATTTTGGAGGGGTTTTTATCCAGTTTCTACTTTTTAGCCCCTGTGTACCGCTATTAAACCACGCTAAATGATCCATTTTCCCCATCTTCATGGTTCCCTGCAGCGTCTCCCTGGCTCTCTGCCAAAGCCAGGAGCTCTCCTGCGTTTAAACATCTCCGGGACGCCCCCCACACATTCCATATCCATCCCCAAATGTCAGCTCCCAGACACTGGGGCCAGCCGTGGCTGGTTCTTACCTCTGAGCACCCCAAATCTGATCGATAGGAGGGGAAGGGCTGATATCACTCAACCTTTCACGAGTTAAGTGCTGCTCATCCCAGGAGTGAAAGGTTTTTGCAGGCGTTCGAAGCCTGCACGAGGCAAAATTCAGCGCTCAGGTGGTGGCTTTTTTCTCCTGCCACCAGTGATGGTTTGGCACAGAATAAAACTTCGCCTCTTACGTTTGCTCTGGTGCTGTTTCATCAGAAAAAAAAAAAAAAGCTGCAGCTGGAGCAAGAGGCATCAGAAAAACCACCACGATTTGTTTACCAACAGCACCACGGAGGCCACTGGATTTAAATATGAAACAAAGCTGTTACTGACCTCAGCTGCTCCGAGTTGGAAATGGTTTGTAAATTGTGACCACCGCACACCAACGGTCCAAACACCCAAATGAGGGTGGTGGCCCAAAAAAAAACGCTCCAGGGAGAACTCAGAGCCTCTTCCGGTGCCTAAAGGAGCTCCAAAACAGCTGGAGAGGGACTTGGGACAAGGCATGGAGGGACAAGAATGGTTTAAGGTGGAGGAAGGAAAGGTTAGATGGGATTTTGGGAAGGAATTCTTCCCTCTGAGAGCGGGAGGTGCTGGCACAGAAAAGTTGTGGCTGTCCCATCCCTGGAAGCGTCCAAGGCCAGCTGGGAGCAGCCTGGGACAGAGGGAGGTGTCCCTGCCCGTGGCACTGGATGATTTTTAAGGTCCCTTCCAACCCAAACCATTCCATGATTCCAAAACTCCCCACACAAATCAGTCACAGGGGGAAACGGAGCTGTTTGTGTGTTTTTGTGGATTTTTTTAGGGTTTCAGCCCACATCAAGCTGGAAATTGGGGAAATACACCCCCTTCCCTCCTGCCAAAGCAGCCTGGCTCAGATAAACCCGCACTTGGGAGAGTTTCTGCTGAGTGTCTCGCTCCAGGAAGTTCTTCTCTCTGTGTTTGCACAGCATCTCCTCACCCAGAATGAAATCTCCAGCGCTCTAAATCAATAAATGTTTTGTTCTGGGTTTCTGTGGGGCCAAAAGGGGTCCTGCTGCAAACTGGAACCCCCAGAAATACTGGATTTTTGTGCAATAAGGGTGGAAAAGCAGCTCGTTCCTATAGGAATATGCCTGGTGCTGGCTTTTCCCTTTTCTTTTCCTTCTCAGCTCCCAAATCCTGACTTTTTTTGAATTATTTGTGGAAAAGCAGCTCATTCCTGCAGGGACATGGCCAGTCCTGGCTTTTCCCATTCCTTTTCCTTCCCAGCTCCCAAATCCTGATTTTTTTATGCACTAAGGGTGGAATAGCAGCGCATTCCTGCAGGAACACAGCTGGTTGTGGCTTTTTCCTTTTCCTTTCCTTCCCAGCTCCCAAATCCTGAATTTTTTTATGCAATAAGGGTGGAAAAGCAGCTCATTCCTGGAGAAACACGGCTGGTCCTGGCTTTTCCCTTTTCCTTTCCTTCCCAGCTCCCAAATCCTGACGTTTTTATGCAAGAAGGGTGGAAAAGCAGCTCATTCCTGCAGGAATATGCCTTGTGCTGGCTTTTCCCCTTTCCCTTTCCTTCCCAACTCCCTGCAGCACTCCAGACATGCCCTCCACACTCTTTTCCTCCCATTCTCCAAGTTTTTTTTCCTGGCTAACAACTCCATTCCTGAGGTGGAAAGCAGCGGAGCCGCTGTGGGATTCCCAGAGCCGGGAGGCCAGGAGAAGGTTGTGTCTTGGGGTGGAATCCTTTCAGTTATTTTGGGGAAGTCAAAATGATGGTGCTCGGCCAAGATGCACCAATTATTGTGGCACTTTTAACCCGAGGCAACACGGGAATTACATTGAGCAACCCAAATTACATCACTGAAATCAAAGAACCTTAATAGAGATGTCGTCAAGCTCAGCGGGCACTCAAAAATTGGATTTCACCTTATCGGGGTGATAAGGGAAGTCCCTGCCACTCTGGTGGAGATTTTCCCTGCCAGTCTGCTTCTTCCAGAAGTCAAAAACATCATCCCGAGCTGCAGGCATGAAATATTGACCCAGGCAGGTGTGGAAGCTGCTGCTGCTGCACTCGGTGTTATTTTCCAGCTGTTCAGATCGAGCTGACTCGGGCCCTGAGTTTTGCTGCTGCCTGGGATTTCAGTTCCGTGGAGGAGATGTGGAAAGACTCCCCAAAAAAATGCCTGGGAGGAGTCTCAGGTTCCATGAAAAGAGAAGAATCAGCATGGGCAGGTTCCTTGCAGGAGGCTGGGGCTGCTACCTGGGATAGCGAGTGCCTGAATCAAGGGATGAAAAGACTCTGGGGGATCCTCAGAGGAATTTCAAGTGGATCCCAAAATACCAAAAGAGCACAAATATCTTGGGAAGCTTCCCTGGAGGAGCGTGGGGCTGCTCCTTGAAATCTCAGCTCCCCCGAGGAGATGGAAGGGAGGTTCTAAAGTCATTTCCCCCCTCTTTTCTTGGGCTGCAGTGCTACAACATTCAAATCCCTTCCCTCAGAGAAACAGAACAACATCTTCCTGACGGGAGAAACAAAAAATGCCAGCACCCAGCATCCCAGAAATGTGTCAGTGCCATTTTTAAAATCACATTTCTGCTCCAGCGCTGCTTTTTGTCCCTTCCTGGAGCAAGCAACACCTTCGGCATTTCACCTGGAGCCCTCAAAGCCTCTCCCTTGCACAACAGGGATTGCTCACCCTGCCAAGCGTTGCGAGGGTGGGACTGAGCTCACCGAAACAGCCACGATTTTTCTGTCTGTGGGGTTTTTTTTTCGGTGGGGGACAGATGTTTACACTTGAATTCGACAATTTGTGTGCAGCCAGTTTCACTTCTGTGCTGCTGAGGGGTTTCACTTCCCCAGGCCGTGTGCGCTGTGGTGATGACACCACCCTGTGCTAATCCCTGCCCTGGCAGCCTGAGCAAGTGTGGAAAAGGGCAGCCTGGTGGCACCTGATGGCCCTTCCCTCCTCCAGCAGCTCCGACTGGATGTGCATTCCTTGGAAAAGCTCACGGCTGTGATGTGAGACAGGAGTCCCAGCTGGATTCCTGCGTTCTCCCTCTGTCAGGTTGCTGCTTCTGCTGCCTTCGTGGGATTTTTCCTGTGAATGTGCTGTGAAAGGACACCCTACAACAGGATCCCAGAATGGATTGGGTTGGGAGGGACCTTAAAAATCATCTCATTCC
>VZTD01004938.1:76035-90224 GCA_013397725.1 Rhagologus leucostigma
CCCCAGGGTGACACCCAGGAGCTGACACAGCCACGAGTCACCTCTGTCTGCCAACATCAACAACCCCAAACACCAAACCACAGGGAATTCCCTGTGTGCTGATGGCCAATTCCGGAGCGGGACTGTTCGGAGCTGTGGGAGGAATTCGGCTGCCAGGACCATGATTTGTGTTTCAGCGTCCTGAGGTCCTGTGGAAATCCCAGTTTTGGGCTTTGTGGTGGACGTGGTTCCTGTGGATATCTCTGCACCAGAGTTACCCCAGTCTCTGTGGGATGGTTTTCCCTTCTGCCCTCAAAGACAACCCCGGTGACCTGCTGGAGCTGAATTTTTGGGGTGGGACGCTGCCTGAGACCGAAAGCCTGCGGATCAAGTTTCCAAAATGGATTAAAGCATTAAATCCATGGAGTTGAGGGAGGAAGGAAGAACTTTCAACGAAAAAGCCAAGCAGCCTCTACCTCTAAGTGGAGCTGTGCAGTAACCACTATAAAATTCTTATGAACTCGGGTGGAGACAATAATTACAGCACAGCAGGAATGAAATGCTTGGGGTGCCTGGCCCCTGCACAAGTGGAGCCCTTAGAAGCAACGATTATTATTAAAATATTTTAAGGCTTGAAATACAGCTGCTCGATTTCCACAAACATAAAGTTTGAACACACATTTGGAGAGGGTGGAATTATATTTTCCCCCAAAATTGCTCTAATGGAAATTTCTGGTGCTTCTATGCACGGACTACCCCAAAACCTGAATCTTTGCTTCCAAGCTGGGATGTAAATATCAGGGAATTCGGATTTTTTTCCCTCAGAGTGAAACCATTTTTGTTTTAAATGAAAGGCTCGCCTGGCCCAGAGCTTGGTCAGAAGTGACCTGGTCTTCACAGAGTGCATCCAGCTCTGTCCTGGCTGCTGTGTCACCGCTGAGGAGTGCAGGGAAAGGGAAAAACAGGAACAGCAGGTGGAAAGGACAGTTGAGGATGAAACAGCTCCAGTGCAAAGCTGCTCCCACCTTCTCACTGAAAATGCCTTGGGATCCTTAAGCTTAATAATAGACCTGAGCCCCGCTGTAATTTCAGACCATTCATCAGCTTTTTGAGGTAGAAATTATCCCCCAGACTTTATAGGGATGACGGAGACGTGGAAAGGTTAAGGCCCAGCTTCACGAGCGGATTTATCCGTCTGAAGTGGGATTCAGGCTGGATTCGAACGCTTCAGGCCGAAATTGCACCTCTCACCTCTCCCATTCCCTCAGTCCAGGGGGGTTTCTGCGGGGGCTTCTCCTGAAAAACACCCCCAAGCCCCCCAGGCCTCAAGCTCAGGCCCTCAGAGGGGTCAGCTGGCCTTGACCTGCAGCCTCTGTCCCCTCTCCTTGGTTTGGAAGCTGCTGCTCTTCTCCAAGGAATGGAGAGAGACAATTCCCAAGGGCTGGAGGGCCAGGACACAGGGAATGGCTTCCCACTGCCAGAGGGCAGGGCTGGATGGGATATTGGGCAGGAATTGTTCCCTGGGAGGGTGGGCAGGCCCTGGCACAGGGTGCCCAGAGCAGCTGTGGCTGCCCCTGGATCCCTGGCAGTGCCCAAGGCCAGGCTGGACACTGGGGCTTGGAGCAGCCTGGGACAGTGGGAGGTGTCCCTGCCCGTGGCACTGGGTGGGAATGGGATGGGACGATCCTTAAAATCCCTTCCATCCCAAACTGTTCTGGGATTCTGGGATTCCCTGACTGCTTTTCTGTTTGAACCCATGATTTCTCCTCCCCTCAAAGCACTTTTCTCGTCCTTTGCCTGATCCTCAGACCAGGCAAACCTCGTGTCATGGCTCTTGTGGTTTTTGGCACATCCTATTCCCAAGCACATTCATGGTGCGTTGTCCTGTGAACCTGGAAAAATCATTGGAGACCTGGATTTTGCCTCAGTCCCTCTCCCTTTTGCCAGCATCGGCTTTCATTTTGGGGCAGCCCAAGTCTGGCTCCCTGTCTGGCCAGGTGCTGCAATTTTTCCAAGGACAGGGGGAATGGCTTCCCACTGAAAGAGCAGGGCTAGGTGGGATATTGGGAAGGAATTGTTCCCTGGGAGGGTGAGCAGGCCCTGGCACAGGGTGCCCAGAGCAGCTGTGGCTGCCCCTGGATCCCTGGCAGTGCCCAAGGCCAGGCTGGACGTGGGTCTGAGCAGCCTGGGACAGTGGAAAGTGTCCCTGCCTGTGGCAGGGAGGTGGGAATGAGGTGATCTTTATGGTCCCTTCCATCCCAAACCATTCCATGATTCCATGGCGCAGCGCCGGAGCTGGGAACAAACCCTCTCCTTGCCCTGTGGAGCGCTGGTGACCCCTGGGCACGGCCTCAGGCAGAGGCTCCAGCTCCAGGGAGCAGGGAAGGTCTGGATTCCCTGGAAGAGCAGTGCCCTGTCTGACCAGGAAAAGCGAGGAGCACTTTTACCCCCATCAGTGACATTCCAGCAGTGAGGAATTCCACCTGCAGCGGAAGCGGATCAATCCCAACCGGACAATTCCTTTCTCCAGCAGCTCTCCGAGCACGGCAGCTGCCCTGGGACTGTTTCCTTGGAGCTGATTTGCCTGGAGCAAGGACTCTCCACGCTGCCATCCCGCTAATGCAACGCACATTGATCCCAGAGCTCGGAAAAGCCCTGGGGTCACTCGATGGAGATCCAGGAGCGGGGATAACTCTGCCATTACCAACCTGGAAGCTGCCAGCTTCCCCCAGAGACAGCTCCGTGGCCTTGGAGGTGGACAGGGCTTTGTGCCTCAAGTCCAGCCTGTGGAAAATTCGTGGCTTTGCCAAAGCTTTTCCTTCGGTTCCTCCCTAAACTTGAGGGAACTGATGCGGACACGCACAGCTCCAAGCACCGCCCCGCTGGAGAGCCCTCATGGCTCCGAGCCTTCCAGGCAGCTGCTTCCCTCCTCTTTCCCTCTCCAGAACCTCCTCCCTCACCCTCCCCACACGGCAGGTTCAGCGGGAAAAGGCAACAGGAATTTAGGATCGTTCCTTGCATCCTTTTTTTCAGCCCAAAACCTGCCCCGGTGCTAAAGGCTCGCACGGAATTCCCACCCTGTGTCCAGAGGCTGCAGCTCTCCGAGGGGACTCCCAGGAATATCATCCAGAGAGGGAGGAAAGGGGGCAGAGATGAAGGGAATAATGATTTGGAGAGGCTGAGAAATCAGTGTGGAAATAATACGGTGGGAAAAACATTGGGGGAGCAGGATGCGGGCAAAAAATGTGGAGAGACGCAGCATTAAGGTAGAGAATTTAAAAAAAGACTATTTTTAATATCTTTTCCTGCTCCTAAAGGGTTTTTGGAAGGGAACAGAGACTGATTCAGCCGGATGAGGGTTTCTGCACATGACTGTGCTGGAAAAGGCTCTCTTGACAGCGATTGTGAGCCACTGATTTGCAGCATCCTCACTCCTACTCAAGTTCTCGGGCCAGCCCTAAGCCTGATTTATCTCCCAGCAGGATTTTATTTTGGCGACAAAATAGCTGCTCTTATTGCAGTTGGGACATGGGGACAACAAATAGAGGTACCCCCAAAAAATCAGTATATTTTGACCAGAAGTCCACGAGCTCTGAAGGGCGGCACCAAAAAAACTAAACAGCAACATAAAAACAAATTTCAAAAAAAAATACAGAACCGGCGAGAAAAAAGCCGCAGGGCAAACAGATCTCTCGAAACTACATAACCTTTGCATCTGGAGAGGTACTTTGTTTTCCCTAAACAACTTTCTGGGAAGCCCTTTTTATCAGGGCAAAGAACAAACCGGGAAAACGCTCCGAGGATGGCGTCTGCCTCATCCTCGCCGCTGCAAAAACGTCCAAGCGGAGCCGTGCAGAACCAAAAAATAGATTTATTGTTATTGGACTGAGGGCAGTGGTTCAGCACTTGGCATGGCCACTGTTTACAGCGGGAATGCTCCCGGAGACAGGAAGTTCTCCGAGCCCTCTGCCATTATTTTTCTCCTGTTGACGAGTTCAGAGCGGGAGGTTTTTCGCCCCGATGAAATTTTCAGTGACGCGGCACTGAGAGGTTTTTGGGAGCTGGCAGAGCCACTAGCTCGGCCTAATCCCACAGGATGGGTTTTGGGAGTTCAACCCCTGTGAGGAGCAGCATCATCTGTGCGGTTAATTCCACAATCGGGATTCACAAACCCATCTGATTGGAGTGAGGGAGCACCTCGAGCACTGGGAAAGGCTTGCCCTCTTCTGTCCTGCTGCCACTACATCCCTGCCAAGTTTCCATCCCCTTGGAGGGCTGGGTTTGCTGCTCAGCCTCATCCCACAGGATGTTTTTTGGGAGTCCAACCCCTGTGAGGAGCAGCATCATCTGTGGGGTTAATTCCACAATCAGGGATTCCCAAATCCGGCTGCTCAGAGCAAGCCCAAGGAACCCTGGGCACTGGGAGAAGCTTCTCCCCTCCTTTCCTCCTGCTGCTGCATCCCTGCCGAGTTTCAGTCCCCTCGGAGGACTGGGTTTGCTGCTCAGACTCACTGGAATTGCACAGAAATCTTGGCTCAAATTAATGACGCAACCAAGCCACCCCAAATCACTTAAAAATAAAATTATCACTCCTGGCCTCTGTTTTTTAGGTAAAAAATTCCCTGTTCAGAGCAGAATGGAGGGAGAAGAGTCCTTGTCCTCTAACACACGCCCAAGGCACAGCCCCTTCATTTCACTGAGCCAGGAAATCATGGAATGGTTTGGATTGGAAGGAGCATTAGGGATCATCCAGTTCCCTGGGCAGAGACACCCCCCCACTATCCCAGGTTGCTCCAAGCTGGCCTCGGACACTTCCAGGGATCCAGGGGCAGCCACAGCTTCTCTGGGAAATCCATTCCAGCCCTTCACCACCCTCACAGGGAAGAATTTCTTCCCAATATCCAAAGAAAATTCCCATCTCCCTGTGGCCAGACCTCCCTCCCGCTGGCTGTAGCATCCTCCAATTGCCACATCCTTATCAATCCAGACTCTAAATAAATGTTTTGTTTTAAACTCCATCAATCGACTCTTTTTTTTTCAGTCCATTGCTGTTGGATTTCTCCTATTTCCATCCCATCTGGCAAACTCTGCTTATTGTGACTCCAGGATCTGATCCCACGTCCCCTGCAGCATTCCAAGGGCTTGGATCAGAACCTGGACGCCTGCTTAATACTGGTTTTACGACCCTGCTGAAGAGCAGCATCCTCTGTTTTTGCACATACTTTTATCATTTTGAGTGCATTTAAGTCAAAAAAACGAAATCAACTTCAACCAAGTGCTCAAATAACGCAGCCACGAAGCGAAGCTGCACAGAAGGAGCAAAATTCTGGCTTGGGAAGACCAATAAAAATAATTGGATTTGGAATCCCGGCCAGTAAATTTTTGGAGTTTGAGTGTTTTTGAGATTTTGTCTTAGAGTGAGGTTTTTTTTCCCTGAGAAGGATATCCAGAAGGAAGAGTCCTGATGGCAGACATTGTGCTTGAGTGAAAGCTCTCGTGTTCTACACCTGCTTTGGTTCCGCAGAAATGGAAAAATCCCACAAAATGTACCGATTCCTCTAATCCCGAGGAAATACACGCATGGATTTCATTTTCCATCCTTTCTGAGACGCAGTTTTTTTACAACCATCCTGGAGCTCCAGCTCTCGGGTTTAGATTGAGATCTCCCGCAGCAAGCCAAGACACTTCTCCATCAGCTACTCCTAGGATAACCCATTAATAATCATTTTCATCTGGAAAACATGTTTATTTGTTGGGATTTTTGGAATCTAATGTCCTACAAAGAAGATAGGAACTGGGATTAGTGATTCCATGAGGAAAATATGTCGTGTTCCCCAAGCCACGGAGCTCTCCCTCTCCAAAATAACTATTTATTTTTCACTCCAGCCAATGAACTTCTACGGTGTCAGGCTTTTTGCATCAGATCCATTTCATCAGAGTGACCTAAACCGGTTCTTTATCCACTAAAAAAACAGGGATACGTCGCAGTAGGAGCAGTTGGGAGCTCGGAATGTTCACGAGCGGAGGGCGAAAAATCAAGATTAATTTTGTTTTAAGCAGGTAATCAGGCCAAGGGGGGAGGCTGAGATTGGCTGGAGCTTTAAAAGGACATTTTTCTTTCCGAAATGACTCGGTGGGGCTCCCGAGCCAGACGGGCAGGTTTGCCCAGTAGCATTCTCCAACTGGGCTGAGGAATCGGAGCCCTGGATCCCGGCCAAATCCAATGGAAATCTCTTTGGTTGAGGAAAAAAAAGCCAAATTGCTTTTTCTACCACATCTCCAGGTTTTGGGTGACCTGTGATAGCTCAGCTCCCACTCTGGGTGGGAAGAAAATCAAATGTTTTGGGTTTTTAACTCTAAACAAGGCTCAGCAGCACGGGGCAACCTCTGGGTGTTGGACGCGGAACGAGGCTGAAACTTTGGCTGATATTTGGTGCCAAATATTGATTAGGGGAAATCAACCCCCAGACCAGGGGGACTCGCTGTGACCCTCCCACAACCATGAGGAAAACATGGAAAATAATGTTTGATAAAACTGTCTTGCTGAATTTCACGGAAGAAATTGAAACCATTCATGAAGAGCGTCGAGAACGGGAATTTCCTCCTCAGAAGGGCCAGAGCTGTGGCTGCCGAGGGGATTTTGATGGGGGTGGCTTACACCCGATGTTCGCCACTCAAAACCACTCCCAATTCTCCATCAGGGATTTAAAACAGGGATTTTAAACCCCTCGATGGACACAAGGAGCCTCCACCGTGCCCTGAACCGACGCGAACTCTCAGTCCCTGCTCGCGCGACGCCCCTGGCGCGGCATTATCACCGGTGGCACTGAGCTGATCCCAGCTCAAATATTCCACGGCAAACAAAGTTGGGGTTCGTTTTCCTGCAGCCAAGTATCAAAGGCAGCAGTGGCCTTTGAAGCAGCCACCTTCTGCTGCAGGCTTTGTGCAAATGCCACAGAACAGCAGCTCAGAAATCCCGCACAAAGGCAAACAATCCCCACCTTTGGAAAACAATCCCCTGGCGGAGGAGTAAACAAAAGCATCCATTAGTCACCGCCCCAAAGATGGGCAGCCCGGGCAGGTGAGGATGTTTAAGCTGGGAGCCTGACTAATAGCACGAAGCATTCCCAAATCCCTCCACTTAAAGGATCCTCAGGATCACACCTGGATATCACCCGGATACCCCAGGCTGGTGTCCGTGGGCGAGCGAGTGGCTACTGGAGCAGGGTAACAGCTCGGCCACGCTCCCTATTCCCAATAAATAGGCCCTGTTTTGTCCCAGCTGCTGGATTTTGACCTTGAAGCTCCCCCAGTTGCCTGTTATGATTTCCAGCTTCATTACCATGGCCAGGAACTGAACTACAGGTTTGTTTTTATGAGCTTCTCCAGCGCTCTGCCAGCTATTCATTTGAATCTTCTAAACAGTCAGCTCTGAATCATAATGCAAATTCCATTTACTGAAAAGGTGGTACCTTTAATATACCAAATGACCACGTTTAATGACTGATACTTTTAGACATTACAGCATCTCTCATGTTTTCAGTAAATGGATATAATTTGCTCTGCATTACCCTATTATTATTCCTCGCTGGCATTACGAGGCGACGTTCTCAGCTGCGGGTGTTTTCCACCGAGCGCATTTGAAGGCGGCCCAAACAACACAGTTTGAGAGACAGCTGCCTCTGTACCCTCAGCTAAAAATGCTGCAGCGCCCAGAGGAAAACTGGATTTTATCCCTAAAATGTATTTACTGCTGCGGCAGGGCCGCGCTTTTCCAGCGCTGCGGCCGTGTTTGTGTTGGAAGGGGATCCACGGGTGCTTTTCACTTCAAAGGCGAGGAAAGCTGCAGTGTATAATCAGGAGAACTTCCTTGCTCTGCAGCCTGACACATCTCCCGTTGGGAACAGGAGCCAGAAGTGGGTCAGCTTTGGGACTCTCCTGAAACACGCTCAGGGATCCCCGTGCGGAACCAGGACACGGCGCGGGTGTCACGTGGGGACAGAGGGAGGGGAAGACGGGGAGGAAGGGTCGGCAATCCCTGACTGCTGAGGGACACCAGGGCACAAACTGCTCCAAAATGAAACCTCCTGAAGTTCGGGAGACCCTGCCCTGTCACTAAATCGTCCCAGAATAACGCTGGAACACCGTAATGCCCCATTCCAATTTTAAAGACAAACGCAACAGAAGAATACATAATAAAATACCGCATGGATTCGCACTGGAAGTGGGATGGATTTTTATCCCTGATCTTAAAAGAGAGAGGCTGCTCCTTCTGCTGAGCTTCTTCTGAGCCACAATTTGCTGACTTCTCTTTGGGGGTTTGACTGAACCTCCCCGAAGTCCGCTCACAGCACCAAGGGAAGCATTTAAAATAAACTATTAGGACGGTGGCTTGGAATTTATGGGATTTAAGATCAAGGAATGACGTTTTCAAGGGTCCTTCTGTTGGTTTTTTTGGGATGAAGCTTTGTGCGCCTGCCCACTCACGGGCAACGCATCAGGTGATATTTGCAGCTTCCTAATATTTTTATATAGTCCCAATCTAAGTCAGCTTCAACTCTCATTTGTTATTTATGCTCCAAAAGCCTTTTTATTTATAGCAGTAACTACTGGCTATGGCAGAGACACGGTAAATCAGATTTTAAACCCTTCTGTCCTGCCTGGCCTCTCCCATCCACATTGCAGGAGACATTAATTAATAGGACTGTTGCACTTTGAGAGAAAAAAAGATCACAAAAAGAGCCTTCAGCACGTCAGGAACCTGCAAAATTTCTAGATCTGTGCAGGAATTATTTGTACTTTTAGCTTGGAGAGATTTTGCAGAGACTGCTGGGGAGCCCTGAGATGACCACGAGCTGAAAATTCTCATTTCAAACTGAAAATCTGCCACTTAAACCTAACCACAGGGAATACTGTGCTGCCTAAATTAGCAGGGGCGGCTGCCAGAGCTGAAATGTCCCTCTCTGGGTGGTTTTGATTCTTTTTCCAACGAGATTTCACCGTTCAAAAATTGCAGTAACGCGGAAAACGGGCTGGGAGGAAACACGGAAACCCATCCGGCTCATCCCGCGCCTTTGGAATTGACCTCCACCACATTTCCCAGCATTCCCTGGTGAATAAAAATTCCCAACTCCACGTCCAGAGGCAGAAGATGCCCCAGGAAGAGCTGGAACCCCCACCACGTACCTCTGCCGCTCCTGCCCACGAAGCGCAGGTCGTTGAACCGCGCCACCTGGTTCTTCATGGCGGCCGTGGCGTTCCGCAGCTCCGCCGAGTAATTCTCGTCATTCCCGGCCATCACCGTCACCAGGGTCCCATCGGGGACGTCCCCCAAGGCCACCACCTGCAACAGCAAGGAGCAGAACGCTCGGATTCCTTCGTTTGCCATTCAAAAGTGATGGGGGAAAAACGGGGGAAAGAATCCGCGGTAAAAATCCGGGTGGAGCAAGCGGGTGTTGGAGGAGGTGGGAATCCTCTGGAATGGAAATCCTCTTCTTCGCCAAAATGTTGTCCCCTTCGTCAGCCTCTCATCAAGGATTGTCAACCTGATTAGGGGATTTGAGCTCTGAAATGATAAATTCCACCCCCACCCCCACTGCTAAATGCTATCGTGTGGTTGATTTGTTGCTGCACAAAAATGTTTTCCAGTCGGGACAAAAATTCTCCCCATTTCCTGGAGGACAGAAGGACCTAAGATTGTGAATTTTTCTAAGATAATTACATTACCATAACTTATATTCTTTAAAATGCATCTTTTTTTACTCCTCACGGCGGATTTCTACCATTTTAAACCCGATTTTCCCTAATGGTTGGGCAGAGCTTTCTCTCCATTGATGCAGCTCCGAAAGGCCCAGCTCGATGTGAGATGAAAAACGCTCTGAGATGAAAAAGACACGAAATGAGCTTCCCAAAATCTCCATAATTGTCCATAAATAAATTCAAGTAACAGCGCTCGATGGTTTGATTTATATCAGGAGCTCTTAACGGAGCTGCCCAAGCAGAAATCCAGAATTGGGCCTCAATCAAATGTTTAATCCCAATTTACTGAACAATTCCTTAATTTCCTTTAGGAGCAAAAAGCAAATAATTTTCAGGCCTCACCCTCGAGTGGATGGCTGGAAATCATGACCTGAACTAAGGAAATCTGCCAAATTTTCCCAAAATAGTTGTGCTCCTTGGTGCCAGCATCCGTCAAATATTTGGGAGCATGGGATTCACCAGATTTTTGATGAGAGATACAAAGATTTCTGAACTGAAATATTCTGGCTTGTTTCCACTGTTCACAAGGCTTTAAGGATGAATAATTTAATTTTTATTTCATCTGCTTGAATTCCCCAAACAAATTCAACCTGCTGGAATTCCGTGGATATCTGGGATCTCTCTCCACGTCCTCTGACAAAAATCAGAGCTGGAATTACTTTGTCAGGTTTTCTTTAGAGCCCATTGCTGTTCCCCCAGTTCCCCGGCAGCGAGCCCAGCGCTACCACCAAAAAAACCCACAACCCCCCCAAAAAACAAACCCAGAGATAAAAATCCAGCTTGTTTTTAATTCCTCTTTTGCCCTCTGGAAGAGGAACCAGCCCTCATTGCGTCCTCCGAGTTGCAGCTCGAGATTTTTCCTTCCTCTTAACATTTTCTGACTGCAGTCCAGGCTGTTACAATTGGCTGAGGTTTGTCACAACCCGATTTTATTTCTCTTTTCTGACCTGTTTGTTCTTTAAAAACAGGATCGGCAGCTCCTTCACTTGATCCGTCCCCGAGTTTTATTCCCCAGCCGCAGCCACCTCCCAAAATATGAGAGAATTCCCCAGTTTCAGGTATTTCCCAGCTTTTCCCGCACCTAAGGCTGAGCTTTTCAGTTCTGTGCTCTCCCTGTGCTCACCCCTAACCCGGATTTTCACTTCCACATGCAAAGCTCAAATCTCTGGGTCAAAATTCCCTCTTTACATCTCTAGTTCAACTTCCTCTTTCCCCGTTCCTCCCTGGCCCTGAATTTGGGGTTTTCGTTCTCCTCTCTCTGCTGTAATTTGGCTTTTGGGCCTGCTTTCGGCTCAGCTTTTCCCCGGTTTTGGCAGAAACGAGGCCCTGCTGGAAATGTTGAAGCTTGGAAATCTTCACAAAATCAGCAACTCCGCAGGCAGTGCTTAAAAATTCCTGCAAAACCTTAATGCATCCACCTCTAACAGGGGGAAAAAAGGGAAAAGGGAAAACCAGGGCATTACCCTGCCATGCAAATATTTAATTTAAGGGAATTTACGCCAGGATTTGAAGCTTTCCCCAAGTTTTTTGTGGATCCAGGGCCAGTCGTCTCTGACAGAAGTATTTTAAAGCTTTCAAATCCCACCAGAGGCAACCTCGGGGATAGAAAACATGAAGGAAATCTTAGAAACGAGTCAAAAACTGACCCAGCCCAGAAAAGAAACTGGACTTGAAAGTCACAGACAATAGAAACAGAAATACAAATATTTACATTAGAAAAAAAGACTAAACAGATAAGCTGGGACTTGTTACAGGCGTTATCAAGGACTTTGTTGGACTTTTTACCTCTAAATGTTTGCATTTCCTGAGGAGCGAGAAGAGAATCAGGGCTGCACTGCTGTGGGAAATCTAAATTTACTTTCTCAATTAATCCAAATCGGCCTCTTAAATTAAGATTTGGATTCTTAGCAGCACTTGGACGATGAATTTATACGGCACCTTATTGGTTATTGTGCATTTTTTTCAAAGTTTCTCAGAATCGTTCTTAAATTCAGGAAAAAACAATGGAAATTGATCATTTTGGTTTGTAATAATACCCCGACCCTGCAGATCAAACACCACGAGTGGATTTTGCTAAATGTGAGGAGAAAACTCTCTGTCTCTCCCTTCTTTATTCATACAATGAATAAAAATAACAAATACTTGGTGAAACTCAGCGCGTTTTGTCAGATGCAAATAGAATTCTGGCAGCAGAGGAACGATCTGAACTGAATTATTTTGTTTCTCCCTGGGCCAAATGGTCTGAAAAACCCCGATTTTTAAAAATGCCTCCGCAAATATTTAATATTTAGTAGAAAACCCCTGAGATGCGGTGAATTATTTCAGGATTTATTTCCCGTCTGTCATGGAGAGAGAATTTAGGGGGTGAGGACGAGGAGCACGGAGCGCCCTGGCCAGCAGGTGCCTCCCAGCCCACCCTTCCAGGCTCCCCTAATGAAACCTTTTCCTACTTTTAGGGTCGAGTGGACTTTTTTTAAATCTTCCTCCTGGCTATTTCCAGGTTAAATTATCCCGGTGTTCCAAACTCCTGGAGAAGCCGCGCCGGGAGCGGGCTGAACACTGAGGCTGCGGGAGGGGGCAGAGGAGGGAAAGCGGCTGCGGGCATCTCTGAAACCCCCCGGAATTTTTTTCCAGGGGCAATTCCCACATCATCAGGGCATTTACAGCTGCCAGGGGGGAGAGAGGGAGAGTGATCGGGCAGGAGAGGGAAGAGCCACCTCTCCTGTCCTTCCTCCGCCGCGCCGGGAGGTGACCGGGACTGGGATCCCCCAGGAAAAACCGGGATTCCTCTTATCTCCCTTCCCAGCGGGGCGGAGCGGCTTCCACTCCCGGACTTCTGCCTTCCAGGAGGAAAACTTGCCGGGTAATTAACAGCAGCCTCCCGGTGCGTGGGTAAGAGTGTAATAATTAATCTAAATGTGGGAATTTAGGAAGTGACCCCGTGATCAGCTCTTCCCTTTGCCCCGGCTCTTATCTGCCTACAGCAAGACCAGACACAATAAAACTTTTCCCTAAAAGCCGCCTCGTCAGCAGCATTTCTCAAAGCTGAGCCGATTCCCGTCTCCCTCGTTTCTCCTCTCCCAAAAAAACCCTCGGGAAGACTCGAGTCTGGTGGCCTTCGACACAAAAAAAGTTGTGCCGAGGCAGCCGGGCTTTAGCGGCGACCGCAAAAGACAACCCGGGCTTGACAGATCCCGATCCTAAATCAAAGCCCGGGGCTCCCGGGAGCTGCGTGTCTGTGCGGCTCCCGGCTCGGATAAAAGGATAACGACAGTAATTACCTTTTCCTCCCCTCGCTCGGGAGCCAATCTAGAGCAGCAGCGTGAAAAGCAGCGAGTTCAGGGAGGCAGCGACAGTCCCGAGCCAGAACAAGAGCGTGAGCGAGGGGAGGATGATTTTACTCCAAGGGAGGATAATTTTCCTGGGAGCCGGGTAACGGGAAGGGAGGAAAGCGCCACGAGCATCCCCCGCACCGCCCGGCAAAGCCCCGGTGGCCCGGGACAGGAGGGGGCCGGGATGTGCTCTCCCACTCCCTTCTCTCCGCCTTTTCCCCGGATTTAACTTGGATTTAGCAAGGGACTCTGGAAACGGGGGGAGAACTCCAAGCGGTCTGCCCGGGTTAGGCCGCGACTCTTGCCGTGATTAAAACCAGCCAGTAAAAGAGGAAATGTGGGTTTTGGGGATTGTCGCTGCGTTGTTTTGTGGTGTTTTCTCCCTCCGAGAGTCCCTGGCAGGGGAAAGCCGGCACGTCCCGAGCGGGGCCGGGGCTGCGGGCGGGTGTCCCCCGTGGGTGGCAGCGGGGACAGAGGGACCCGCCACAGCCCTGGGCGACTTCTGGGGGATCCCGGGGCTTCTTCAGTTCCGGGCCGCCCGCATCCGTCTGCGGCATCTGCTCCCCAGCGCAGCCAAACCGCGCGGGTCTGGCTTTTTAAAAACTTATTTATTTCCTTTTTTAGCCCCTTGAGCAGAGCCGCTTGTCCGTGCCAGAGGTAGGAACGGGGAGAAGAGAGAGGGAGGCAGCGGCTGCACGGAGCTTTCCCAGCCCTGCGCATTTCCCCGGCTGCCACCGCTCCTGCCCGGAGCGCGGCCGGGAGCGGGAAGGAGGGAAAGGATGGAAGGAGAGATGGAAAGGATGGAAGGAAGGAGGGAAAAGGTGGAAGGAAGGAAGGAAAGGAAGGAATGAAGGAGGGGAAAGGATGGAAGGAGAGATGGAAAGGATGGAAGGAAGGAGGGAAAAGGTGGAAGGAAGGAAGGAAAGGAAGGAATGAAGGAGGGGAAAGGATGGAATGAAGGAAGGGAAAGGATGGAAAGAAGGAGGGAAAGGATGGAAGAAAGGAGGCAAAGGAAAGGATGGAAGGCGGGAAGCGCGGAGCCGCCGCGGCTTCCCCCGCGGAGCGAGCCGGGTGCGGATCCGAGCCCCCCATCCCCGGGACGCGCATCTTTCCCCCCTC
>VZTD01004938.1:93465-114657 GCA_013397725.1 Rhagologus leucostigma
CCCGGGCACCCCCGCCCCGCCCCGCGGGACAAGGGGATGCTCGGGTTTGCCGGGAGCCGCTCTGGGCACGCTGCGGAGTCTCCGTGGGGACGCGACACGCGAGATGCGGGGATGGAGCACCGGCGAGCCACTGCCTTTGATGATGATGCTGCGCGGTTTAACGCAATTAAACCGGAAAAAGAAATAATTAAACCGGCGGGGAGAACCCGGCGCCCGCTGCCGCGAGAGGGATGCGCCGGGGGCCCGAATTCCCGGCACGAGCGCCGGGTGAAGCTTTTCCCGCATCCCGACAGCAGCGTCTTTCCCTGAGTGGGCTCCGGGTGGTCCCTGTCCCGCTGTCCCTTGGCGGAGCGGCCCGGGGATGCCCATCCTGGCACTGCCCATCCCGCACTGCCCACCCCGGCACAGCCCGGGACAATTTTCGGGTCTCGTCGCCCCCCAAAAAGCGCCCGCCCGCCGCACTTGCAACAGGTCCCTGCTTTCAAGCAGCCGAATTTGGTGCTCAAACTATTCCACGCCGAGTTCCTAAATTTTTCGAAGTTTTAAAAAATATTCTTTAAATTTTTTTTTAATCCCCCGTTTTCTCGCACGAAACGATCCCGGATTTCAATTACTTTTCTGCTTCAAGGGGGAAAAAAAGAAATACCCAAGCGAACGGCTGCTACAAACCACAGCCTAAAAACCATCTGGGCTCTATCGGCGGCTGATAACTTTTTAGGGCCACGGCAGAGATAAGAAAAGTCATTTTACTGATGCGCATCCAGCTGCTAAAATGTGAAAAAACACCATTTAATTGGTTCTTTTTTTTTTTTAGCCGAGAGGCGGGGAGGGTTTTCTATTTAAATATATCGAGCTGAGTCGCGCTCCCTGCTTTGCATCTCGCCTAAATTCGAGAGCTCCTTGCTGTAAACACAAAATAAACGCGCCCCACGCGCGTGGAGAGCCCCAGAAAACGCCACGATTTAGGAGCGGCGCGGAAAACCCGCCGTGTTTACACTTTTTCCCACCAATTCCCGGCGTTACCAGGACTTTATTGAGGGTTAAAAGGCGACAATTTTCTTTTTCGCTGCGCGGGAGCTTTTGCGAGGGAAGTTGAGGAGTTAAAAAGAGAGAGCGGCCGGGGCAAACACCGCGGGGAGGAGATTTTGGTGCAGATCGAGCTGTTTATTTTCCAGCCCCATTAGCGCTGCCCGCACCTGGCTGGGTTTGGTTTTGTTCGGGGTTTTTTATTTTTAGTTTAGTGTTTTGTTGTGTATTTTTTTTTTTTTTTTGTGGTTTTGGGTTTGTTTGGGTTTTTTTTTTTCTGTAGTTTTCTAGCCAATTCCATTCATCGTCTCCCTCATAATTTTATTTTTGCGTGATAAGGAGAGCGGCTCTCCCCGGTATTTATCGGCCTCTCGTGCAGGTGCTCCGGAAAAATGGGAATGAAGCAGCTTTTGGGAATAGGGAACGGTGCAAAGCTGATGCTGCTTCTCCCACAGTGAGGCTTTTTAGCGTCCCTAAATTTAAGGCGGGCGCTCGGACGGAGTTTTGGGATCCTTTTGGGAACGGCCACGGGTGTTAAAACTTCCCCGCTTCGGCTTTTGACGCCGGTTTATCCCCGCCGGAAACAACGGAACTCCTCGACCACAAAACCCCGAGTTTTTTCCCTATCGCAGCCAAGGAAAGCTTTGGAAGTGCCAGAGAGAGGCGGCAACAATTTGGGGGTGAATTTTAAACAGCCTGAACGACGCACGTAAATATTCCCTGGCCAAGTTCTTACCTCTTGCACCTGAATTCCTTTAATTTATGCTCCAAAACCGCCCCCCGATCCTACAAATTTCATTCATTCATTCATTAAGCTGCTGGTTCAAAGAAGCAAAACACGCTTAAAACACCACCATAAATATATTTTTATCAGGCTGCTGAATTATCCCGGCAAATACTTATTGCTTTGGAGGCACTGCCCGAGCTGAAAAAAATCCCATAAATTTAGGTTAAATTATGTGGGGGCTAATAATGACACACTGAACAGGGAAAAGCAGCAGGCAGCAAAGAAAAAGGTGAATTTCTCCTTATTCCCTGCAGTGGTGTCTCACCCACAATGGGAAATCATCCAAAACGCCACCAGGAATGAGGTGGGACAGGTGGATGGAGTATTCCCTGGCTTCCAGGGATTGGGAAGAGCCTAAATCCCTCCAGGAATCTTGGCTTCGATCTCTGCTAAGAGCCACAGTTCCCCCTGGGAGCAGGGAAAGTGCTGGAGCTCATTCCATGCAAAGCAGGGGGTGGGGAGGAGAGGGAAATAAACCCGGCTTCATTTGGGAACTTTAACCCAAACACCTGATTATTTGGGATCCTGGAAAAACTTCCCAAGCACTTTCAGCCCCTTTAGGATCCTCAGGTGATAACGGTGCTTAAAACCCCAAATCCTTTAGGATTCTCAGGTGATAACTGTGGTTAAAACCCCATCATCTTTGGGATCCTCAGGTGGTAATGGTTAGAACCCCAAATCCTTTAGTATCCTCAGGCGATAATGATGGTTAGAACCCCAAATCCTTTAGGATCCTCAAGTGGTAATGGTTAAAATCCCAAATCCTTTAGGATCCTCAGGTGGTAATGGTTAAAACCCCAAATCCTTTAGGATCCTCAGGTGATAATGATGGTTGAAACCCCATCATCTTTAGGATCCTCAGGTGACAACGGTGCTTAAAACCCCAAATCCTTTAGGATTCTCAGGTGATGATGATGGTTAAAACCCCACCGCTTTTAGGATCTTCAGGTGATAATGGTGGGTAAAACCCCATCTCCTCTAGGACCCTAAAAACCCCATCCCGTTCTTCCCCAGAGCTTCTTTTCTTTTCAAATAGGACAATCCACGCTCTTGGCATTCCAAATATTTCAGGAGGCGTACGCGGCTCCTGTTTTAGGATGTGGGGAATGGTTTTCCTAAATATCTGGCAGGTTTTAGAGAAATGGGTGGGGTGGACATGGATCTACACACGAGGGGAATTTCCTTTCCTCATTTCAGCCCCCCCATCCCTCAGAAACTGCGCCCCAAAGATCGTCCCTTGGCTGAAACTCTCAGCTGGAGAAGGGAGTGGGGGACAGGAAGGGAAGGACAAAAAAATTCCTGCCGGAACGTCACCAAGGAGTTTTCTCCTTGGATTTACACAGCTGCTGCTGGATCCTGGGGAGCATGGAGGACTGCAGGGAAATTTCTGCTGCAAAAATCCCTTTTTGAGGTTAGTCCCGTGTGGTTTCGCTCCCTCTCCTGTGGACCGGGCGTGTGAAGGCGTGAAGTTGGGGTGAATTTTGCCTTCCTCGAGAGGAATTTGGGCTTTTATAGAATCATAAAATCATGGAATGNCTGGCACTGGGAAGCCATTCCCTGTGTCCTGTCCCTGCAGCCCTTGGGAATTGTCTCTCTCCATGTTTCCTGTGGCTCCTTCAGGCCCTGCAAGGCCACACTGAGCTCACCCCAGAGCTTCTCCTCTCCAGGCTGAACAATCCCAGCTCTCGCAGCCTTTCCTCCCAGCAGAGCTGCTCCATCCCTCTGCTCATCCTGGTGCCTCCTCTGGCCTCTCTCCAGCAGCTCCACGTCCTCCCCGAGCTGGGATCCAGCATTCCGGCTGGAGTGCAGAACAGAGGGATCACACCCAGAGCCGAGGGATCATCCGATCTCATTTTCCCAAGGCTCAGATCCCAGGAAAGCAGCGGGATTAGCCCTGCACGGGCTGTTCTGAGTGGATATCAGGGAATGAGGGAGCGATTCCAGAGAAGGACAACTCCAGAGATTAAAGATCTGGAAGGAATCGCCTCTAAGGAGAGACTAAAGGAGTGAAATCCACCCAGAAATAATTTGGGATGAAAGGGAAGCCACTGTGCCTGAGGTTTCCAAGGGTTTGAAGGGCAGCAGCGAGGAGGGAGGGCAGGGACTGTTCCTATCAGCCCAAAAAGATAAGGCAAGAGATAACAGATGCCATGTGAAGGAAAACGAGTTCAGTTTGAAGAGCAGGGGCAACGCTGAGCCCGAGCTCGAACAGAGAGTTATTCCCTGGGTCTGCTCGTACCTCTTGCACCTGAACTCCTGTAATTCACGCCCCAAAAATCCCCGATCCCACAAATTTCATCCGTTCACCAAGCTGCTGGTTCATTGCTAGAAAAGCAAAAGGCGGGGAAGCTGCGCACCCAGCAGCACTTGGATTTTTCAAGTCACAGCTCGACAAGAACCTCGGCGGGGAAAAGCTGAAGGCAGAGCAGAAGCCAAGCCCAAAAACGCTGGGGACAACCCAAAAACCCGGATTGTGAGGCCGTTCTAGAGGGGAAAAAACCCCACAAACGCTCTGAGCATCCAATAAGAACCCCTCAGTTACAGGGGATTTTTAGGCACAAACCTTAATTTTCACCAAATACATAAAATATCCAAATTTGGGGCAGCCTAAATCACCACGAACTTCGCCCCAAAGTTTCAAACAGTGGAATTTTCAAACAGAAAGGTTTTTAAATCCCCAAAAATCTGTTATCCCTCTGCATATTCATTCACAGTTCAGGCCTTTCCCAACCTAAATAATTCTGTTTCTGGATTTTGAGGCTGTTCTAGAGGGGAAAAAACCCCACAAACGCTCCGAGCTGTTGGGTTTCTGCCTCCTCGCGGGCCAAAATCAAAAATTTGTGAATGTATAAGACTAAGCAAGGAAAATGAGACAATTAAATAAGATTTTACTGTGGTTGCTCCCTAGAGGAGAAGCCGATTACTCCAAAAACCTGGGAATATGGGGTGGAGGAGGAACGGGAATTGCTGAAAAGCTGCTCCAAGAAGTTGCTGCTTTGGAGAGTTAAAAATGCACATTTTTGTGCCTTTATAGTCCGCTCGTTCCACACCTGGGTTAATTCAGATTTCACCCCCACCTCGGATTTTCCGGGCATTTTATGTGCTCAGGTTCGTATCAGAACGAGCCCCAGCATTAATTGTAATATTGGGGTTTTTGAGTTGCTCTGTAGGATCACCACAGATGCCTTGGACCAGCAAATGGGGGGAAAAATAAAATAAAAAGAAAAAAGAAGGAGTTAGAGGTGAGTGACCGAGAAATTCAGGTCAATTCCAATAAAAAACCCCTCAGTTACAGGGGATTTTTAGGCACAAACCTGAATTTTCACCCAATCCATAAAACACCCACATTTTATTTTACAATAAATATAATATCCAAGCCTAAATCACCAGGAACTTTGGCCCAAATTTCAAGCAGTAAAACTTGCAAACAGAAGGGTTTTTAAATCCCAAAAATCTGTTATCCCTCTGCATATTCATTCACTGCTCAGGTCTTCTCCATCCTAAATAAATCTGGGATTCTGTGACTTGGCATCCAAACACAGCTCTGAGCTCTGGATGAGTGCAGGTCCTGCTTAGAACTGATTTTTCTACTGAATTCTCATTATCAAGGGAAAAGGAGAATTAAAACCTTGCACAGAGGTAAGACCTGTCCTAATCCATCTCTCCTGGTCCCATAAGCTGAGCCTAAAACTGGAAACGGGTCTTAATTTGTGGAGTTTAGCAGAAAAGAACAATTCCCTGTGGGAAATGCTCCTGATTCCTTGGGAACGAGTGGCTTTTTAGCTGGATTTTGTATTATTAATCAGGATTAAAAAGATAAATATAAAATATACTGATATTTTTCTCTTAATGCTGTCATTAAGGTCGTTACCTAAGGAATCTGACAAGATTTAGGACGGAGCTTGGAGCAGCCTGGGATAGTGGGAAGTTCCCTGCCTATGGCAGGGGGTGGGATGAGATGATCTTTAAGGTCCCTTCCAACCCATCCCATTTGGGATTTTATATCCTCCTGAAGCTGTTTTAATCCCTATCCCACAAATCCCACAGCTGGGAGACTCCCTGTGGGCCCAGGGTGCCATGGGGGGGATGTCGGCATTCCCAGGCTCGGAGCTGCCCAGCACGGGCAGCTGTTCAGTGGAAAAAAACCAATTTAGGGATTCACTCGAAAGGCTGCATTAACAGCATGACGTGGCTTCCTCCTCCAGCCCTGCTTCTTCTCCTGGGAATGTTGGAAATGTCACAAAATCCCAGGATTTGGGTTGGAAAAGCCCTCCCAGCCCAGCGAGGCCAAGCTGTGCCCGATGCCCACCTTGTCACCCTGCCCAGAGCACTGAGTGCCACGTCCAGGCACTCCTTGGACACCTCCAGGGATGGGGACTCCAAACCTCCCTGGGCAGCTCTTTCCAAGGCCTGACCTCCCTTTCCAGGAGGAAATTGCTCCTGGTGTCCAACCCGAGCCTCCCCTGGCCCAGCCTGAGGCCGTTCCCTCTCCTCCTGTCCCTGTTCCCTGCGAGCAGAGCCCGACCCCCCCGGCTGCCCCCTCAGCTGAGCCCCTTTCCCAGCTGTTTCATTTCTTTCGGTATATTTTCCCCCAATTCCACTTCCTTTTGCCACTCCCATCCCGGTTTAACACCAAAACTTCTTTTACAACTCGATTATTCCGAGGGTCTTCCACAATTTGGTTATTTTAGGGGACTCCTGAGCTGACGAAGTGTCCGTCAGTTAAACCAGGACTTTCCAAGACATTTTATATCCATGACAGGCTCCTAAACTTTCTCATTTCCCAGGCCAGTTCGAGGATCTGGAGGCACCAGAGCCCCAAGGATGATTCAGGACAGGCCTCGATACCCAGAGATGGAAAAATTTGGGGTTTTTAGGGAAGAAAGCTCCTTTTTTTTGGTCTCAGCATCACTCCGTGCCTCGGTGTCGCTGTCACTGAGACGAAGAATCATCTACAAACCCCAATCCACGTCCACTCAATCAGTGCTGGGATAAATCTACGGGAGGTTTCCAGGATTTTGGGGGAATACGGAGCAAAATACGAGCTTAAATTAAATTTCAGAGGGAGAAAAAAAGATCTTCATTGGTGAGGGGAAAGGATTCCCAGAGAAATCCCACCCTAGGGGATGATCCCACAGAGGCAGCACTTCCAAGGATCCCTCTGGCATCCCTCTCCAGCTGTAACTGGAATTAGAACACGTGGGAATCATTGTTTTGTTTTAATTGGAATTATTCCCATCGGGAATAATTCCAATAATTGGAATAATCAGTGGGTTTCATGGCCGGAGTGTTTTGAGCTCGCCAGGTTTGTCCCCCACTGCCTCTGACCCCGACCATGGATCTGCTCCGGGGTTTAGGGAGGTGAAAATTCCCACCAAAGCCTCTGTTCCTCCTTGTTCCAGGTGGGGTTTGTGTGGCAGGATGGGAGCAGAGGGAGATCCCTGTGCCAGGGAGGGATCAGAGGGAGATTTGAGTGCCAAGGAAGGATCAGAGGGAGATCTGAGTGCCAAGGAAGGATCAGAGGGAGATCTGAGTGCCAAGGAAGGATCAGAGGGAGATCTGAGTGCCAAGGAAGGATCACAGAGAGATCCCTGTGCCAGGATGGGAACAGAGTCGGTCTAGGGAGAGGGAAGGAGCAGCCCGGGTGATCCAGGTCCCATCCCACATCCCAAGTGGGGATCCCCCTGTCCCGTTCCTCATCCTCTCTGGTGCCTCCTTGTCTCCAAACGCTGATCCTGAGCTTGTCCCTGATTCTCTGTTCGGTCAATCCCAGCCGGTTCGGGACAAAGGTCTGGAATTCCAGCTTTTCTCATCACCTTTCCCTCCAGTCCTGTTCCAACCCTGCCCTAAAACCCATCCAGACCTTACAGGCTACCCAAGAACTACTTTTATTTATAATAAACAACTCCCTGAACACCAACTCCAAACAACACCCACCCCTTTCCAAAGGAAATTTGCTGTGGGGTGAACAAAGCCGAGCAGGACCAGCCTCAGACCAGATCCATGTCCTGTTTTCCAGGCCCAGATGTTGCCCCGGACACCCCCAACGTGCTGGAAATCAGCTGGAAAGTTCCTTTTAGAGCACCAGGATATTTTAATCTGGTTTTCCTCGCGTTCATTGGCACAGTGATGAATTTAGGGGCTGTAACTTCCTCAGCTTTAGCTTTTCTTGGCCAGCACAAAGAATCCCTGCAGGACTTTTAGGTGGGAATTATCTGAACTATCACTGCGAAATCAAATCTGGGCATGGCAATCTTAAACAAATATTCGGTTTATTCCCTGCACAAACCACCCCTCCTGACAGGCCCTGGATATTCCATTTATGTCCTGGATCCGCAGTGTCCCGGGGAGCAGGAATTCCACCTGGAACATTTCTAACTGGACATTCACATCTGTCCTGGGCAGGGATTTTAGCCCAAAAAAAGTTCCAACCTCGGCCCTTCTCTGATTCCAAGATTATCCTGTAAATTCCTTCTTATCCCGTGCTCTCAAGCAGGAAATTCAGATATTCATTCCTAAGATCCCACAAAAAAAGACAACCACGGAGAATTCCTGCAGCTGACAGAGCTGAAAACATCCCAGAAACCCCGAAATTTATTCTGGATGTGCCATAATACCCTGGGCAGGTGAAAAAAAAAGGGTGTTTTCCTATTTTTCCTGCTTTGGAAAAGCCCAGTTAATCCTCTGGGTGTTTGGCAGCAAAGCAGGGAAAGGCCAGGATGGTCCCGAGGGAATGGCTGGGCACAAATCCCATCCCCTCAGTGCCAGGGTTTGCCTGGCACATGGAAAATGATTCCGTGCCCTCATTCCAAGGGTTCTGCCACAGAAGCAAATTCGGGAGGAACTCAGAGTTCAAGGGATTCAAAAATTGGGATAAAATCTGTCCCCTCGTCCAGCTGCAAAGGGAAACTTCCTGCAGTTCCCGCGAACAGGAGGTGCCAAATAAATCTGCTCAAACATGGTGGGGGAGAGAGGGAAAGTGAAGGAATCTTCATGCAGGAATGAAAAATGATAAATATTCCTTCCCTCAGCCCCAGTGTTCATTCTCTGGTGTTTCTTGGGTCTTTTAAAACCCAACCCATCAAAAAAATCCCGTTAAAACCTGGCTAAAAACCCCTTTTGCACACAGACATCAATTTAGTTCAGGAAATACTGAGCAGAAAAAGAGGCATTAAGGACCAAGCCACAGCAACTTGGGAAATAAACATATTTTACAGAATGCCAGCTATTAAAAAATAAGGATATGATGGCACATGGGTTGTGCAAGAGGTTCCAGGGGTGCTGGAAAAAAGTTTGATTCCCTATAAACGCACAGCAAAATAAACCACGGCAGAGTCAATCCGATTAGGTTAAAATTACTATTGTTTCATCCAAAGTATCCTTCTGATAAAGTTATTTTGGATGCTCTGACAGGATTTTATTTGGTTGTCATTCGTGAGGGATTAAGAACTCGTCAATCCCGGAGGCTGAACCTTGAATTGGGATTAAAAAGCATCACTGGTGCCCATAAACCCGGGATTGGGAGCAACCCTGGGACTCAAATCAAGCAACAAAACCCAGTCCTTCATCATCCCTTTGCTATTTCCAAGATTCCAACATTAAATCCCACATTAGGTCCCAGCACATGGACATCACCTCCCAGTTCCCTCCGGTTTTGGGGGCACCCCCGTCCCAAATATTTGAAATAAAAGCCATTTTGAAGTATTTCCTTATGAAGAAACCGCTGCAGTTACAAAGGTTTGCAACATTTTTATCAGAGCAACGAAACCCCCCGAGCTGCCTGCTGGAAGTTCCTGATTTCCAACAGAAATTCGGGCTTGAATTGGGTTTTTTCCCCCCCTCCCCCCCAATTCTTGCTGTCAATCCCCCACTCCACCACAAAGGAAAACTTCGGGAGAAGAAAAGAAAGGAGCTTTACCAAACAAACCCGAGGCTGCTCGGCTTTTCCTCATCAGGTACATGGTCCAGGAGAGAGGAGACGCCAACCCAAAGTGCCCGGGGTTCATTTTTGGGGGGTTCGGAGACACCCAAACCCCGCGCGAGCCCGGCAGGAACTAAACGAGAACAGGGCAGAGCTTTCCCTTTTCCCTCCCCTCCTCGCCTGCCCTAGAGATCATTATTTACCAGGAGCAAATTGAAAAATGACATCCAGCCATACTTAGGCTGGGTTTTTTTTTTTATCCCTCCACTAACCAAACTCACAGGAGAATTCCCATCTTCTCCTCTCCCTCTCCCTCTCTCTCTCTCTCCCCTTGTTTTTTTTGCCTCGGGCGTTTATAGGCGAGTAACTCTCATCTGAGCTCCTCAGATGATTTTTCCCTGCCCGATTCCAGCGGGAAGAGGGGAGGATTTGAGTTCAGAGTTGAGCAGGTTGGGATGGCTCCCGGTTTTTCGGGCTGTTTGGAACGTGCAGGGATCTCCTTCCAGTAATCACTGACATGGAGAATTAATTAATTAATTAATCAATGTCCTTAATTTTTTTTCAGGGTTTTTTTCAGAATGTCAATTCTTTTTTTCACATCCCCCTGCTCACAATATTTTACAGTCCCTGACACCCATTGTTATCACGAAAATACCTTGAACATGGGGATATTTTTTCCCCCCCACCCTCATTCCACGGGAATAATTCCAGGGATGGGAACGTTGAGTGAGGAAATAAATCCCTAAATGTGAGTCAGGATCTGCAAAACCCGGAATTCTTCTGGAGGAAAAGCGACTGCACCTCTCAAACCTCAGGTGTTTCAAGGGAATTTGTCCTTCCTAGGTACAAACCACGTCCCATTTGCATGGAATTCAGAAGTTTCACGGGAATTCAGGGAGGGATAAACACAGGGATGAATGGAGGAAAGCAAGGATGGAAAAACAGGTCCCAAAGTGTCAATCCAAACCCTGAATTTTATCCCATTTGTTTTGCCCAACCTCCAAAACGCTGCGGGCACTGAAAGAGCGAGAAAAAGCTCCAGAACAACCAAAATCCAACTTAAATCCAGATTTCCAGAGCACTTTCTGACCCCTTGGTGATCCCTTCCCTCTCTTTTCCTAATTTAATATGAGAAAGCCAAACTTGTTCCCTGGCCTTTTCCACCTCATCTTTCCTAATCTGTTTCTTCTCCTAGAAACTGGAGGGATGGTCACCGACAGCGATAGGAAGACACAAAATCAAGGAGGAGAAGTTTGAGAAGAAAAAGTTGCCAAAATCATGGTTGGTATGGGGAGGGAGATGTGTTATTTGGGTTTTTTCTGGCTCGTGTTTTCCAGATTCCAGGCTGGGATTTTTCTAAAGAAATCAGGGAAAATATGTGGGGAACAAAAAGAGGTGGGATTTGCTCCAATGTCGCATTTCACCGATGGAATTTCAAATATTATTTCCTTTAAAAACACTAAAACCTCACTCGCCAAACTCCCAAACCTCCAGGCCCTACAAATGCTGGAATAGGAGGAAAATTAGATGTTTCAGCTTTTCTGGGAAAAGCTGGAAAAGCTGCTGGTTTGGGAGAGCAGATTCCGCTTCCTGGGGCTCACAGGAACTCTTTCACCGTGGTGTGAAAAGGGACCATGAAATCAAACAGAGTTTTGGGAAAGGCTCACCCAGAACCTCTTTGGTTGCTGCTCTGGAAATAGAAATATTTCCAGAGTAAATATAAATATAAATATAAATATAAATACGAATAGAAATAGAAATTAGAAATACAGAAAACAAAAAAGGAAGGAAAAAATGACGGAATAACGGAGAAAAATGAGGAAAAGAACAGAAAGAGAGGGGGGAAAAAAAGCAAAGACACGAAATGAAACAACCCAAACTCTCTCCCTCTTGCCCAACCCTGCGTTGTGACATTATTTAACTGCCACAGCAGGACCTGGGTGAAGTTTCATCAACTGCACCCAAGATGTTTCCTGGGCTTTGCACGAGCCCCTCTGCTCCAGGGCAGATAAAACCCCGGAGCTGCTATCTCCAGCTGCTCCCCTGCAGCCAAAATTCCTCCTTCCCAGCTCTCCACCGAGCTCCAGTGCTCAGCTTTCTCCTGGCTTTTTTTTAAAATTATTATCAGTTTTCACCTCCCTTTTCCTCTTGCTATCAGCGTGGGAGCACCTTGGGGATATTTGCAGAAAGATAAGGAGTGATGGGGCTGGGTGAGGGCATCAGATCTCCAGGGAAAAGCAAAAGGCACACCCAGGAGGGGTTGGAGTTTCATATTTTAATTCCTTAATAAAAGGCCTGACTCGACAGAGAATTTACGAGACTGGGAAAGGCTTTTTTTCCTCCTTTTTGCATGGTTATGTGGGGATTTTAGGGAAAAATCTATCACGGAAATGCTTTTGACTCACTCTCTGTGAGTGCAGAGATGCTCAAGTGAACACTACAAGTGAAATTCCAGCTAAATTTTGCCACTTCGTGTATTACAAAGTCATCCCGGAGCTGGTAGGGGCAGAGAGAAGGTTTTGAGAGCCGAAAATATTGATTATTCCTAATTTTTTTCCTTTTTTTCCTCCAGATTTTTCCGGCATTAAGCTGTGAGCCGATCCTTATTTAAGGAAAACAGACATTTTGGCAGCTTTACAACCTGGTTTATAAAGGATCTGCCGGAAAAAAAGTGGGAGACGCTGGGAATTCCGTGCCTTCCGATGCCGTCCCATCAGCAGGGAATAGGAAAAGTGAAAGTGGGTTTCACTTTCCAGAAGAAGAAAACCAGCCCTGCTCACAAAACCAGGATTTTCGTCTCCTCAAACGTTGCTCCCGGACTGCAGGACGCCTGCCCCAACCATTCCGTGCCAACCAAACCTTTCCTTCATGGAATATTCGAGGCAGGAATGCTGGGAAGTGATGGGCTTCTCCCACAAATCCCTTTTGGTGCTCGGAGAAACTGGTATTTCCTCACTGAAATTTCTCCAGCACCAGGGTTTGGGCTCCTTATGGAAATGCTGGCCTTCTGTGGGCTGTGCTACCCCAAAAAACAGCCAGAAAAAGGGAATTTTCTCTGCTATTCCTCTCCCCTCCTCGCCTCCGGCCCACCTTGTTTCGGAGCCTGTGCAGGGACATCACCCAACCCACCGAGCCCGCCCGGTCCCACTCGATGAGCACAAACATTTCCTCGGCTCCCCTGAGCGAAATTTCTGACAGATTGGTAAAAAACCATAACTCAGACCCAAAAAAACCCCCGAAAGGGGCGAGTAAGACTGAAACAGGATGAGCACACGTCCTGTTTTCGACACGCAGCAGCCTCTTGAAGCAGCTCTGGAGCCCCACATCCTCTTTGCAGAGCTTCAGCAACCCTCTTCTGAAGCAGGGTGTTCCTCTGGAAGCACAAACTCAGGGTCTCAGGGATGAGCGTGGATTTCCCTGGGAGAGGCAAATGCCAGGGGGTTTTTTTTGGGGGATAAAGTTGATATTTCTGTGCATTTTCACTCTGAAATGCTGGAGCTGGGCATGTTCTCCTGGGAAAATGAGCTCGGGGAGATTGGAGAACAACAGCTGCGATTTCGTTTGATTTGGAGCTGCCTTGGGCGCGTTTGAGAGCGATCAAAAACTGGTTTATCTCCTTTTTTTTTTTGTCACGGCCTGTTCTTCCCTCACCATCTCCTCAAATAAAGTCCAAGAGTTGGGAAATTTAGGAAATGAGGGAGCTTTGCAACCTGGGAATGTGTTTGCTGACTTGCAGCGCTTGAGACAGAATTTGGGTTCATTCTGGGAGATTTTCTGAGCCAGGCTCTGCCAGGATCAGCGCAAAAATGACATTTTCTGTCAGCTCGGCTTCCCTCCTCCCCCTGGAGCACAGAATCCAGCCCAGGGACTCAGCGTGGTGTGGATCTGGTTGGAAAAACAGGGCTGGGAACAACACTGGAATCATGGAATGGTTTGGGTTGGGAGGGATTTTAAGGATCATCCAATGCCACAATTTTGGCAAAAGGAAGAGGGACTGAGGCAAAATCCAGGTCTCCAATGATTTTTCCAGGTTCACAGGACAATGCACCATGAATGCGCCTGGGAATAGGACGTGCCAAAAACCACAAGAGCCATGACACGAGGTTTGCCTGGTCTGAGGATCAGGCAAAGGACGAGAAAAGTGCTTTGAGGGGAGGAGAAATCACAGGTTCAAACAGAAAAGCAGTCAGGGAATCCCAGAATGGTTTGGGTTGGGAGGGATTTGAAGGATCATCCCATCCCATTCCCACCCCCTGCCATGGCAGGGCCACCTCCCACTGTCCCAGGCTGCTCCAAGCCCCAATGTCCAGCCTGGCCTTGGACACTGCCGGGGATCCAGGGGCAGCCACAGCTGCTCTGGGAAATCCATTCCAGCCCCTCCCCACCCTCCCAGGGAACAATTTCTTCCCAATATCCCACCTAACCCTGCTCTCCTTCAGTTTAAAACCACTCCCCTTATCCTGTTACTCTCTGCCCCCATACAAAGTCCCCCTCCCTGCTTTTACAAGCTCCCTTTAGGTGCTGTACCACAGCAGAGCTAAAATAACCCCACAAATAAATACGCAAATCAAACCCCACCCAGAACCCGGCAGAGCTGTCCCCACACAGATTTCAGGAAGCCGCCAACATCTCCGTCCCCATCCCGGAGACCTCGCACCTCTTATTTTTGGGGTTTGACGCAAGGAGTTCGTGCCCTGCCTGCCTGGGATCCTTCAGGAACTTTCCCTCCTGTGTGGGGATTGAAACTTTCCCGAATGATTTGGGATTTGCCCAAGCGGCCGGGATGAGGTGAAGCTTGCCCAGCAGTGGAGCTCTCCCAGCTTCTCCTGGTTGCAGGAATTCCAGGAGCAGGGACAGGACTGGGGCCTCCCACACCCCGGCAGAGCTGCAGGGATAATCTCTAATTTAAGCCACCATCCCACTCCACAGGATAAGAACATTTCCAGTCAAAACCAATCCGTATTTTTCCTGTGAAAAGCTGAAGTTTTCATGAAGTGCCTTTTCTTTTCGCCTGGGGCATTCCTAGGGTAGGATTTTTCATTTAGCTTCTCAGACGATTTTTCTCTGCTCGGTTGGAATGGAAGGGGATAAAGATTTTAAATCCAGATTTTTTTTTTTAGATCCAAATTTCGCTGGAAGGATCCAGGTCGGGACTGGCTGTTTCAAAGGTCTGTTAATTAATTATCTGCTTATCGTCTCAGCCAGAAGGACAAAAGTGACCTGAGAGGCCAAAAAACACCATCAGAGAGGGCCCTGCCAAATATTCACCGGGAATTTGAGTCATTGGAGCTCTCCAGTGCCAGGGAGATGCCTGGAAAACACCAAACCTGGGAATTCTGTACCTGAACCCTCAGTTCAGGATGGAGAAATGGAGAAAAACCAGTCCCAGATGTCCCAGTAACTTTCCAGGCCTCAAATGCTGTCGGAATTGCGGTGAGGGGTTTAAAGGCAGGACTGAACCCCCCAGGGGTCAGAGCTTGCTGTGTCTGTGCAGCCTAAACCCACCCTGGGTTGGATTATTTGGGTTCTGAGCTCTTTGCTCCCACTCCAACCCTTCCCAAGCTCCTGGCAGAGGGAAGAGGGAGAAGAGAAGGGTGAAGACTGAGGGTTGTCTCTCACAGACTCTGATGGGCTTTTTCCAGCTGAGGAAAGAATTCCACAGCAAATCCTGCATTATCCCAGGGCACCCTCCCACCCCGCCCAGCCTCGGTGGCACCGATGGGACAAGCTCCAGCTGCTCTCACTCCAGACCTCCTGGTGCCCTCCAGACCCTTTCCCAGTGAATTTTCCACCACGAGAAGAGAGAAAATCCCAAACCCAAACCCAATCCCACCTCGGAGTCGCCTTCCATGATTTATTCCCCCACGGAGCAGCTCCAACAGCCCAAGGCACGAGGAGAGCAAGAGGTGATGCCCCACCCAGGCTGTGTCCCCTCAGCAGTGCAGGGACAATCCCAGGTGAAAACCTCTAACCAGGGGGGCACAAAGTCCCACAGATCCCTCGGGGAAGCCGTGGAAGGCCAGGGAAGGCCCTTTCTGCTCCCGAGTTTCTTCCCACGATTCCCATCTGGAGGTCGTCGCACCTCCAGAGAAAGGAGAATTCACGGAGCCATCCCAGATCTCCGGTGCCTTCGCTTTGGGAGGCAGAACCCTCCCTTTTTCCCCCCTCTTTTGGCTCCTGCTCCCTCCCAACACCGTTGATTAGGCTCGAGGGCAGAAGCAGCATTCTGCACTTTCCTCCAAGCCGGGGTTTCGATAGCGGAGAAAACTCACCCCGGCTTTCTTTAATAATTCACAGGGCAGGATTGTGTGGGTACTCCTAACTGCTGCTTAAAAGTAATTAATTGATTTTCTGACATATCAGTTAACAATGTATTGCACTGACATGAAGTTGTGACTCCGCTCTTGATTGGGCTGGAGGCCTCAGAGCATCACGCTCGGCTCAGGAGCCGAGCTTAAAAGACTCTAAATATATTCTGCTATAAAAGGAAAGGCATTTTCCACGGAGTGTTGTCTCAAACTCCAATCCGTGCGCTGCCTCCAACGTTGTCGGGGCAAGGATTTCATTGTTATTTACAGGAGGCTGAGAGGATTTAAATTTAGAACATCCGGGAGGTACGAAAACACAAATTCTGTCAGTGGCACATGTGGAGCTGCAGGGAGAGGGGAGGCTGCAGAAGGATTTTCATGTGTTTAGAAACCGGGAGAGGTTTGGAGCATCTCCTTTTTTCCACAGGGAGCTGTTGGAAACCCAGGAGCACTGCAGAGATCGGGGTGGATGAGCCCGAAGCAGGTGGACAAAGGAACAGAACCCATTTCTCAGTGGTTTTTACAGCTTTTTACCTTTACAGGAGGTCCCCTCTTCTAATAAACCCCAGGGCTGGATGGTAACAGCAGGTTAAATCAATTATTGCGCTCCAAAAGTTCAAACCAGGGATATTCTGTTGTAACAGAAGATTTTCCTGGCTTTAATGACATTTAGGAGCCTTTATAACGCCACAATCCCCAATTCACCAATCTCCTGTTTATTGCTTAGGCTGGAAAACTCTGCCCTGGATAGATGGGGGAAACTCCTGGAAAAATCTCCACTTTTTATAGAGGATATGAATTTTCTTGCCTGTGATCTCTGCTTTGATATAGGGAATCCCATCATGGATAACTTAGGAGGTCACATCCCTAACTTTTATGGGTTCCAGGACGCTTCACGTGTTGAACACTGCTTGGCTCCTGTCCTCAATGAGATTTTTCCTCCTTCCTTCCCTTTCTGTGAACCACCACAGAACAACTATTGAGGAACAAACCAACTCTCCCCTAAAAGTGTTTTTTTTAATAGATACTCTACGGGGAATTGTTTGTGGGGAGCTGCAGGTGCTTTTGTTCTATTTTTTGGTGCCTTTCCCAGATTTTCTTTCCCCAGCTTCCCATTTTTCTCCACATTCACCCCCCCAAAAATCCTGCCATTTTTACCTCCTGTTTGTCAAGAACACCAGAACATTTCTTCCCCACCCTCAGCCTTGTCACCAGATCTAGAAGCTGCTACAGGAAATTAATTTCGCCCCAGACCATCCTGTTTGTGCAATCACAGAATTAGTTGGCTTCGCTCCTGTGTGCAGAGTCCCATACTGCGAAACAACCTCCACCCTCAGACTTATTTATCACTCATCACTGAGATTTCCTCATTAAAAATCCCTTCGACCCCTCCACGACTTATTGGAACTTAAATAAAACTGAAATTAAATGCTTAAAAGCACCATCGGCTTCAGCACAGAGCATTTTGTGGGGTGTTTATCCTCACAAGAAAGGAGTTTTGCAGAAGAAGAGAGGTCATGAATTATTAACAGCCCCTTCTGCGGAGCGGAGAAAGTGTCAAGATTTTGCTGAAGTCACGGATTGATTTTCTGACACAACTGTTGGGAAGATGTGGGAGCAGCCACTTGGATGGCAGTGTCAGATATACAATCCAGCGGGAAATGGGATTGCTCCTCTCCCCAGCACTGCCCACAGTGGAACAGGGAAGAGAAAGTGGGAAAAGTAGGCGACAATTTGTAGGGCGGATGAGTGAAAAATGAAGAAATCCTGTTTTACAGAGCTGGATAAAATTTTGTGGCCAAAATACTTTTTTTCCTCACTGAAATAACGCAGATTTTGGCTGAACTGACATTTCATGGATTTAGGGCTATTTAAAAATTAGAATCATAGAATGGAATCCTGGAATGGTTTGGGTTGAAGGGACTTTAAAAGTCATCCCACTGCCACCCCTGCCCCGGGCAGGGACACCTTCCACTGTCCCAGGCTGCTCCAAACCCCAACGTCCAACCTGGCCTTGGGCACTGCCAGGGACCAGGGGCAGCCACAGCTGCTCTGGGCAACCATTTTTTGTTTCTTTGAATTTTGTTTAATTCATTTGTTTCAGTGAAGGCAAATGTGTGTAGGGAGGAAGAATTTTTTCATCCAGCTGTGCCCTTAACATCTTGATTGACTTCAGAATCCTGTTAAAGTGGTCCCTGGCACGAGGTGGTGCTAACCATTGACATAATTTGTCCTGAATTACATCAGGAATGGCCCCAGTTTGCTTCTGCTGAGGGCCGATTGCTGCTATTCTTCCATCCAAACAGCGGAAAGGAGAAAATGACAGAATCCCAGAATTACTGAGGCTGGAAGAGCCCTTCAGGATCACCCAGTGCCACCCCAGCAGCACCAGCAGCACCCCAAACCCTGTCCCCAAGGGCCACATCCAGTCTCCTCCTGAACACTCCCACAGACAGTGACTGCANGCCACATCCAGACTCCTCCTGAACACTCCCACAGACAGTGACTGCACCACCTCCCTGGGCAGCTCATTCCAAGCCCTCACCACTCTGGGAGGGAAAAATTGTTCTTATTTCTGATCTGAACCTCTTTTGGTGCCATTTCAGGCCATTTCCTCTCCTCCTGTCCCTTGGGACACGGCAGCAGAGCCCGACCCCCCCTCACTGCCCCTCCTGCCAGGGAGTTGTGGGGAGCAATGAGGTCCCCCCTGAGCCTCCTCTGCTCCAGGCTGAGCCCCTTTCCCAGCTCCCTCAGCTGCTTCCCACAGGATGCATTTTCCAGACCTTTCCCCAGCTCCGTTCCCTTCTCTGGACAGTACCAGGGAGAGGAAAACCAGGATTTGAGGTGGAGACAGGAAGGTGAGACCCCACCCGTGCTGGTGAGACCCTGCCGGAAGCCCTTTTCCAGCCCAGCCAAGCACTGGGACTCCCTGGAAAGCCTCAGGCAGGGATGGCGCTGGAATCTGTGCCAAAACGGATTTGAAGAGCCAGGAATCAGGACAGGGGTGTAAAACACAGGTGTAAAACAATGGTTTCACAAAATTTACAAAAATTTCTTATCTGCAACACAGAAACCCAATGGTTCTGAAGGCAGCTAAAAGCAAGGCAGAGTCTGGCAGTGAAAGGTGACAAGAAAAAGTGACCAAGAAAAACGTAGAGCACATTGGAAGGATCGGTTAATCCAAATTTTCCAAGGAAATATGCTGTTTAAGCCCAAGGCAGTGACAAGTTCCTCAGCACGGAGCAAATGATGAAGAACCTGGTGCAAAATGTGTTAAATTGGGAGGCCGAGTTCCAGTTTCCTGTGGTGGGAAAGGCAGCCTGCTCCTGTGTTTTTGAGCTGCCTGTGGAGGAGTGTTTTTGGTGGTCTTTGTTCAGTTCAGTGGTTTGGATCCCACCACACGTCTGGCTCCTTTCCAGGGGGAAAAAACCAATCCTTTAGCAATTAGGATGGAGATAACAGGATTTCCTTCTCCACTTGGGTGGTCTATTTTATAGCCCGGACTAAATTAGATCCAGGAAGGGACAGGTACTTCTGAGGCTACAGCTTGACAGCACGGAACAGAAAAATCAGGAGGATGTCTCTCACAGTTCTAAGGAAAAGGTCCCACCCCAGCAGCACCAGCACCGCCCCAAACGCTGTCCCCCAGGGCCACATCCAGACTCCTCCTGAACACTCCCACAGACAGTGACTGCACCACCTCCCTGGGCAGCTCATTCCACGGCCTCACCACTCTGTGAGGGAAAAATTGCTTCCAATCTCCAATCTGAACCTCTTTTGGTGCAATTTGAAGCCATTTCCTCTCCTCCTTTCCCTTGTCCCACAATTCGGAGGAAAAAGGAGGCTTGGAAGTGTGTAAATGCCTGGAAAGGATTGGAAGGAAGAGGACAGAGGAATATTGTGGCTCTGGGGAAGACACAGGGTGCATTTCAATTTCCATAGCATTCCTGCCTGGTTTTATTCCCAACAGAGGTGTAAACTGCACTAGAGACAGGCAGCGAAGCCCCAGTCCAGAATCTGGGACACAAAAAGGACGTGGAGCTGCTGGAGAAAGGCCAGAGGAGGCACCAGGATGAGCAGAGGGATGGAGCAGCTCTGCTGGGAGGAAAGGCTGCGAGAGCTGGGATTGTTCAGCCTGGAGAGGAGAAGCTCTGGGGTGAGCTCAGTGCGGCCTTGCAGGGCCTGAAGGAGCCACAGGAAACATGGAGAGAGACAATTCCCAAGGGCTGCAGGGACAGGACACAGGGAATGGCTTCCCAGTGCCAGAGGGCAGGGCTGGATGGGATCTTGGGCAGGAATTGTTCCCTGGGAGGGTGGGCAGGCCCTGGCACAGGGTGCCCAGAGAGCCAAGTTGAAGTGAAGGCCACAAAGCTGAGGGCAGGTGGTAAAAGCTGCTGAATTCCTGAAGAATAGGTGGAATAGGAAAAGAAAAAGGTGCTACCAGTGCATGGAACGTGATCCTTTCTTGTCGAAACAGTAATAATGGTATAAAAAATGCCACAATAATAGTATTAAAAAATGTGACTCCGAGGCAGCACAGGCCTCACAGTTTCACAGGCCCCAGAACTGCGCTGCTGCTCCTCAAAAATTCCCTGATGAAGGAAAAGGCCCCATGTTTGGCCAGTGGGTTTGGTTCCCAACTCGGCTGGGGCTGGGAACTTGGGCGTCAGCGGGAATCCTGCCCCTGAGCTGGGATCGCCCGAGCCTCCTAGCAGGGAGGCCACCAGCTCAGTCATATCCCACCTCGAGTCATGGGAGGGAGACCGAGCAATAGGTGCCTTTTGCTAAATCATGGAATGGTTTGGGTTGGGAGGGAGCTTAAAGCCCATCCAGTGCCATCCCTGCCCCGGGCAGGGACACCTTCCACTGTCCCAGGCTACTCCAAGCCCCAGTGTCCAACCTGCCCTTGGACACTGCCAGGGATCCAGGGGCAGCCACAGCTGCTCTGGGCACCCTGTGCCAGGGCCTGCCCACCCTCCCAGGGAACAGTGCCTTCCTAATATCCAATCCAAACCTGCCTTCTGTCAGTTTAAAACCATTGTCCCTTGTCCTGTCACTCTCTGCTGTATTAAAAGTCCCTCTCCCTCCTTTTTATGTTTCTCTTTCTTTCTTTCTTTCTTTCTTTCTTTCTTTCTTTCTTTCTTTCTTTC
>VZTD01004938.1:114714-155837 GCA_013397725.1 Rhagologus leucostigma
CCTTCCTTCCTTCCTTCCTTCCTTCCTTCCTTCCTTCCTTCCTTTCCTTTCCTTTCCTTTCCTTTCCTTTCTCTCTCTCTCTTTTTCTCTCTCTCTCCCGTCCTCTCCTCAGTTTTGCTCTCTCCAGCACACAAGGACAGGGGATGTCCAACTCTCCACGCCCAAGGGCTGTTCCCTCTGTGCCAGTTTGTGCAAATTCCATGCAAATTTTCCAAGCTCCTTCCCCGCCAGGAGGTGGTGGAGCATCAGTGAGGCAAATCCAGCAGGGGAATTGTTTGTTTTCCCTCACGGGATCAGCGGGAGTGGAGTAGCCCAGGAATGTGTGGCTACCAGAGCAGGTAGCCAGGTACAGCGTCCCCACCTTCACACTCAGGCTGGCAGCAGGACAAGGAATCCATGCTGGATTTTAGGTTATACAAAGCCATGACCTTTCCCTGCTTCCACGGAATCCCAGAATTATCAAGGCGGGAAAAGCCCTTCAGGATCATCCAGTGCCACCATCAGCACCCCAAACCCTGTCCCCAAGGGCCACATCCCGAATCCTCCTGAACACTCCCACAGACAGTGACTCCACCTGGCTCCAGGGACTGAACTCTTAGAGATTCTGAGGAAGAAATTCCTCCCTGTGAGGGTGGAGAGGCCCTGGAATGAAATTTCCAGAGCAGCTGTGGCTGCCCCTGGATCCCTGGCAGTGCCCAAGGCCAGGTTGGACACTGGGGCTTGGAGCAGCCTGGGACAGTGGAAGGTGTCCCTGCCCATGGCAGGGGTGGCACTGGGTGATCTTTAGGGCCCCTTCCAACCCAAACCATGCCACGATTCCATGAATATTTGGACAAATGGTGCTTTAAGCACACTCACTGCTGACTGATTTCTACCAGGTTCCTGTAGACAGAACTTTTATCTTCTGCTTTGATAAAAGCTGAGGGGCTGATAAGCAAGAACCAGTGTGTTGGGCTATATTTTATATTTGTCTCCATTTCATGTCCCTGTGGTAAAATCCTGAAACCCTGAGACCATTTAAATCCGTGGCAAAACTCCCCCTTCCTGAGGTGATTGCTCTGCCTGCTCGGAGGGACAGGGAATGGCTGGAGTGACCTTTGGAGGCATCTTCCACCTCTGTTTTCTTAAAATATTACAGAATTTCCTCACAAATCCTCTCAGCCGGGCTGGGATCCCTCTGTTTGAGTCCTGATTCCAGGATGGGATGCCGAGAGCAGCGCTGTGTGTGTGTCCAGCCGTGTGTGGCTACTACTACACGTGTCTCTGTAGTAGCTCACTTGATCTCCTTTTACAACAGCTTTTCCCCCTGCTCACCCAAGACTGAGTGGTGAACAGAGATCTGACATAAAGGACTCTGTGCTCACTTATTTTACGCATTTGTACTCCCTTCCCCGAATCCTTTCTTTTTAACAACCCTGTCATTTCCATAAAATGGTTCTGATTAGAGGAGATCCTGGCTAAATTTAGCTTTTATGGGAGCAGGAATAAAGTGGAATTAACTGTTTCAAGAACAAAACCCAGACCACGTGAAGCCACGGAACTTGTTGGCGAGGAATCTGACAGCGGTGCTTGGTAGCAACCCCATCTCCTGGGGAACAGATGTTGGGGATTTTCACACCAAAACAGAAACTCCAAGGCTTTGCTGCCTGAAAAACTGACAAAATGTTGGGTGGGCACCACGAATTTCCAGGTTGTCCACGGAAAACGGGAAGGGATTTCCACAGAAAATGGGAAGGAATTAAAGCCAAACAGTGGCAAAGTGTTATTGACTGATTTTTTTTTCAAAGCAAATCCCCAACCCAGAGATGTCTCTCCGCCTCCAGGCAGCTTTTAGTGCAGTCTGAATGGTTAATTATTGCCAGCAGTGCTGGAAAAGCTGCTCTGGAGCCACTTGATTCCCCTGGAAGCATCAGGCTCTGTTTGCAGCAGAGCTGGGGCATGAGTTTCTATAAATTCTGCTCAAATAAACTTGTTACCCCCACGCCCTCATATTTCATAAATTGATGTTGGGGTTGTTAAGGTGGAGAAAGTAGAAAAAAACAACAAAATCAATCCCCTTTGGGTGGTTTGGGCTCATTTCTCATCAGGAGAAGAGAAATTCAGTGGCCTGATTTCCACGGGGGAACTCTAACAAGGAGGTGTAAAATGGCAGTGCCTCTGCCAGGCCTGCAGATCGTGGGTTTTAGGGGGAGCAGCAGACTGGGAAGAGAAGGAATTTTAACTGGAGCAGCATCCTTTGGTTCCTGGAGCAATATTTGTGCAGAGCCTGGATGGGTGGATCCATCAGAGAGGGGTTTTTCGAACTCTTGTCACCAGGACGAGAGGAAACGGCCTCAAGCTGTGCCAGGGCAGGGTCAGGTTGGACACCAGGAGGAATTTTTCATGGAAAGGGTGGTTAAACACTGGAATGGACTGCCCAGGGAGGTGCTCATCCCTGGAGGTGTCCAAGGAAGGCCTGGACGTGGCACTCAGTGCTCTGGGCTGGGGACAAGGTGGGCATTGGGCACAGCCTGGCCTCGATGACCTTGAAGATCTTTTCTGACCTCAATGATTCTGGGATTCAAAAGAATTCCACACTTTTGGACTACTGGTTACCAAACCACCACCAATGTAGAGGTCTCCTAGACACTCTTGACCACAACAAAATCTTTTTGCCCCAGAATGAAACCCACCAGGATAAAGAGAGGTGAACCTCCCTGGAACCTTCTCCATGAATTTTCCAAGTGGATGGAATCAAAAATCACCACAGAATGAAACCCACCAGAATAAAGAGAGATGAATCCCCCTGGAAGCTCCTCCATGAATTTTCCAAGTGGATGGAATCAAAAATCACCACAGAATGAAACCCACCAGAATGAAGAGAGACCAAACCCCCCTGGAACCTTCTCCACGAATTTTCCAAGTGGGTGGAACCAAAAATCACCACAGAATGAAACCCACCAGAATAAAGAGAGGCCAAATCCCCTGCCAGACTCTCCATGAATTTTCCAAGTGGGTGGAACCAGAAATCACCATGGATTCTCTGCAGCTTCTTCCTAAGAAAGACATCACTCCCTGCCACACACACAGCCCTGAGCTGAACAGATGTCCCAGCAAGGCCCCATCTCACCAAAACATCCCAAGAACCAAAATAAAAACCACCAAGCCAAGCCCAGCCCCCTCCCATGTGTGCACACGCCGCTTTCACTTGGATTCTGTCTTCTTCACATCTGCTTTCCTCTCTCCTCCCACCTCCCCTCTCCCTATTTCCATCTGGAGAAGACCCAGTAAATTGGATTTAAATGTTGCCCCTGTGCTGGGCACCAAGAGAAAAGCCAAAAGCAGAGCTGAAGTTTTGAAGGGCAGACCAAGAACCTTCCAGCATCCTAAGGGATTTTAAAAACGAGTAAGAGGGACTTTTTGTAGGGACAGAGAGTGTCAGGAAAAGGGGAATGGGTTTAAAAGGGTTTAAAAAAGGTTTAAAAGGGTTTGAAACTGACACAGGGCAGGGGTACATGAGATTTTAGGAAGAAATCCTTTACTCAGAGGATGGCGAGGCCCTGGCACAGTTTGCCATGGACTCCCCATCCCTTGAAAACAAACCCATTTTCCTTGGATAGGATTTAAGAGGAGGACTAATTTAAGGTTGACTTATTCACATGATCAGGGAGCTTTCATGGTGCTACCACACACATTGGTATCTTTCAATAATCACACACATTAATATCTTTATGTGTTTACCTGGACACCCAAAACAGCAAAAGGAGCCACAGGTACAAAGCCAGTTATCCCAAAAATCCCTGGGAACTCCATGGAGGACAAACTTGGCCCATCCTCCAAGAGATTTTCCTCATTTTATCATATTTTGTAGGATTAGAGGGCAGGAACTAAACAAAAACCTGAGGAATTTTTGGAAGGAAATGCTTTTCTAGTGTAGGAAGAGAAGCAGGATTGGTTTCTGCAAAACTGGAATTCTCTCAGAGCTCTTTCCAGACTTGGAGATGCTTTTGGAAGCTCCTGAGTTGCTTCATTCTCAGCCTAAATTAAAATGAGGCAAAATTTAGGAATTTGGCCCTCACTGGTTTAACGAGCCCAGTCTCACTTCAGTGCCTGATGAAATGATGGAGATTATTCCTGGAGTTATTGAAAAACACCTGGAAAACAACGGAGCCACTGGGCACAGCCAGCATGGAAAAATCCTGCTTAATTAACTTAATTTGGACAATTCTCAGGCACAGGGTGGGATTTTTGGGGTGTCTGTGTGGGACCAGGAGCTGGACTGGATGATCCTTGTGGGTCCCTTCCAACTCAGGATATTCCAATCGTCTCTCTTGCACTCCTATTCCACTCGGGATCCAGCAGATTTTTGTTGAAGGGAGGGGAAAAAAATTAAAAAGTGATTTCTTCCTAGTCCAAGCTCTCATTTCCTCAGCCTGGAATGAATCCGGGCACGTCCATCTCCCTTCCTAAATTAATGAAGAAATTAAACCAAGCTGGCAGTGCTGGAACTGCATCCTATAATAATCTTGGCTCCAAAGCCCTGCTGCAAATTCCTGCATATTCTGTTGCATTTTGCTTCTTCCCCTATGCAAACTGTATGCAAATTAGGTATTGCGTGATGCCTCCCCAAACAAGCAATCCAAGGAAAAAACTTAGCCCTAAATATGGGGTTTCCAAACCTCTTTCTGCAAATGGAAAGACCCCTGGACCCCTTTTTTTTAGCAGAATACCCCAAAATTAATTCTTTTACACCCTTTTCTTCATCCCAAGGGATTTTGTTGAGCTTTTCTGATCATGGAGGGTTTAGCACCAAAAGGAAGGAAGCACCAAAATAGGAGCAACTACATCTGAGTTGTAATAATAATAATAGTAATAATAACAATAGTAATAATATTAATAATAATAAAATTCTAAAAAGTAAGTAATAAATAAATTAATAACGATAATGATAATGGTAATAATAATAATAGTTTAATAAAGGTTTTGTAGAGGTGACATGGCTTAAAACCAGGCTTAATTTAGGAGCTTTTTAAACTGAAGAGGATAAATTACCTGGCAGGATACAGGGAGAAGTCAGGGGCACTGTGCGTTGTCCCATTCCTAAAATTCATGGTTATTCCCAACTATGGGGTCGGGCTCTGGGAACAGGGACAGGACCAGAGGGAACGGCCTCAGGCTGGGCCAGGGGAGGTTTATTTCGGATATTAGGAAAAACTTCTCCATGGAAAGGGAGGTCAGGCCTTGGAAAGAGCTGCCCAGGGAGGTTTGGAGTCCCCATCCCTGGAGGTGTCCAAGGAGTGCCTGGACGTGGCACTCAGTGCTCTGGGCTGGTGACAAGGTGGGCATCGGGCACAGCTGGGCCTCGCTGGGCTGGGAGGGCTTTTCCAGCCTCAGGGATCCTGGGATTTAGCTAAACCCACATCCAACTTGGAGGATTCCTCCTCGAGTCCACCTTTCCCTGGCTCATGGCTGAAATCTCCAAATCCTCCAGAGGAAAGGGAAACCAGAACATGTGGGAAGGATGGGCCTGTCCTTGGATGTCCTTGCTCGATGTGTTCCGGGTGAGGGATCCCTAAACACCACAAATATCTGCACTTGACTGGGTAAATCCATCAGCAACTCCAAATAATCTGGAGCATGAGAGAAAGTCAGAAATAAAAGCAAGGGGATTCCAGTGGGAGTTGTTTGCGCTGAATTTAGAGGTGTTGAGGCATTTTCCTGGGAATTTTTGGGGGCACTGAGTCCAGTCACCCCCAACGCAGGGTCTGGGGCTTCGCTGTCACCTTTGGGGATGTGGTGGGCACAGGGTCCTCCCTCCTCAGCACCCTCCCACCTGGAGCCCTCGGTCCTTCTGGGGGCCAGACCTAGGGGATGGGTACAAGAGGGAAGAGCCACCACTGCAAAAGTCAATTAATTTCTTAATTTAATTACTTAAAACTTCCCATTTTCCTGGCACCGGAGCCCTTCAGAGCTGCTCTTGGAGAGGGACAGGAGCTGATCCACAGGCTCAGCCTGACTTCCACACTCTCCTCTTCCCCTTTCCTGATGGAAAAACAATTCCTCCCTCCCAGTCCTGCAGCATTTCCAGCCTGAAGTAGCTATATTTTATTTTATTTTATTTTATTTTATTTTATTTTATTTTATTTTATTTTATTTTATTTTATTTTATTTTATTTTTATTTTTTTGTTAATTTTATTTTATTTTATGTTACTTTATGTTATTTTTTGGTTTATTTTACTTTATTTTATTTTATTTTACTTTATTAAAAATTTAATTTAATTTTACTTTATTTTTTAAAAATTTAAATACTTTGTTATTATTATTATTACTAATATTACTATTACTCCTATTCTTTCCTATTATTATTTTATTATTTTATTTATTTTTAATTTTTTAATTTTTTAATTTTTTATTTTTATTTTTATTTTTATTTTTATTTTTATTTTTATTTTATCTTCCCACACTTCATTTGGGAAAATCCTCCGAGCCTGCTTCTTCCAGATGCCTTGGAAAGGAATTCTTCTTATTTCCAGACATGATGTGCCCCTACCTGTATCCTCTGCACGACACAACTTTATAATAAATATTGTATTTATTCAGTGACTTCCCTGCCCTAAAATGATCCTATGCATTTCCCATGAAAACCTGGATGTTTTCCTAAATGTTTCCAAGCTTTTTATCTCCCAGCCTTTTAAAATCCTTGGTTCTGCCTGGGTGATTTCTTGTTGATTACAGTAAAAGAGGAGAAGTCTCTTAAATGTCAGCCTGCAAAACCCTCACGGCTTTCTCCCCCCACAAAACTCCTTTTGAAGGTCCCTTAACTAACCCCAAATAAGAGCGGGATTAATGGAAAAAAATCTTGTTTTTTAATGGTCTAGAGAGCTGCTGCTGATGTTATTGTTTGATGTTTTGTTGGAGACAATGATTTTGGGCTGGGTTTAATTTCTGAAGAGCAGGGATTGGGTTTTTAATGAAAAACATCTGGTGGAAGTTAAGCTTAGGAGGTTAAGCCTGGCTCCGCGTCCTACAAAACTCTGCCAAATCCTTTGATTTAGGGTTGGGATTTTGAACCACACAGGAGAATTATCTTATCCAGTCTAGAGACACCCAAAAAAGAGAGAAAAAAAACCACTTTTTGAGCCCCTACATCAAAGAAACTCCAATATTTCTATTTACAATTATGATCAAGCCTTTGCTGCTCGATTATTGTTGGGAGGGTTTGTAAAATTTCCTTTAAAAGGTGACAAAATGTGAATTAATGACCACAGTAACCACATTTCAGTCACTTCTCCACACTGGTTTTACCATAAATGAGGCAATTTCACCCTCAGCTCCTTCACTTTCTGGTTTAGTGAAGAGAAACTCCTCAGCGTTGAAGATTTAAGGTTGAATCAGAGAGTGAAAGTTGAGTTTTAGGGCTGTGTAGGGAGTGAAAGTTGAATAATCAGGGCTGTAATTCCACAGAAAACGCTGCAGGATTTAATTGCAGTTCATTAACCTGAAATAACTCAGGTTTTTTATTATTAATGCAAATTTTCAGGCACAATCTTAGTGCATTTATTTTAAATTCTCTGCTTAAGGCACCCACATTTTCCTGCTAAAACCTGGAGTGCCACAGGCTCGGTTTCATCCGTAGGAATTTTTTATTCCTGGCATCCAAAACCACCCAGATTTTTGTTGCCTTGCCTTTCTGAATGGAAACACTTCCTCATTTTGCCTCCATCAAAATATATTTAATTATGAACATTTCTGGTCCTCACAGAAAATGAGAGATTGGAGGGAATTTCTGCAGAGGAAAGAAGAACAGAATAAATAACTGGAGTAAAAGAATAAATAACTGGAGCAAAAATTATTGGAGGGAATGAAAATAAACACTGTTCTGGAGTTATTCAAAGTAAAAAATCCCTGCCCAAGCCTTTAAAAATTGGGAATTCTCCTCTCATCCGAGCAGAAGGAAAATGCTGATTGCAGCAGGAAAAGCACAAATCTGCCAAATTCCTTCAAGTTTCAACTTCAACTTCATGGAAGTTTTCCGTTATCAATCCCAATTTTCCTGTTTGCATCCCAGGGGGTTTTTAGGGACCGTGTTTTAAGGACAATTAAGTGACACCAAAGCATTCATTTCTGTATATTTGGTTAAAATTTAAGCCATTTAGAGGTTGTGATGGCCTCAGTTTACAAAGCTGGCTTTCCTAATTACCTGCACCCAGGAATAACAACGATAATGATGATAATAATGATAACGGTAATGATAACGATATTAATAATATTAATAATAATATTACTACTCATAATAATAACAATAATAATAATAAAGGTTTTGTAGAGGTGACATGGCTTAAAACCAGGCTTAATCTCTGGAAAGCTTCGAAGTGCTGTGCTGGAAGGAGCTGTCCTGGGAAGGGCAGCCCAGGTGAGGCTGCACATGCACGATGCTATTCCCAGGTCACTGAATCCCAGGATTTAGGCTGGAAAAGCCCTCCCAGCCCAGCGAGGCCCAGCTGTGCCCGATGCCCACCTTGTCACCCTGCCCAGAGCACCGAGAGCCACGTCCAGGCACTCCTTGGACACCTCCAGGGATGGGGACTCCAAACCTCCCTGGGCAGCTCTTTCCAAGGCCTGACCTCCCTTTCCAGGAGGAAATTGCTCCTGGTGTCCAACCCGAGCCTCCCCTGGCCCAGCCTGAGGCCGTTCCCTCTCCTCCTGTCCCTGTTCCCTGTGAGCAGAGCCCGACCCCCCCGGCTGCCCCCTCCTGTCAGGGAGTTGTGCAGAGCCACAAGGTCCCCCCTGAGCCTCCTTTTCTCCAGCCTGAGCCCCTTTCCCAGCTCCCTCAGCCGCTCCTGGGGCTCCAGCCCCTTCCCAGCTCCGTTCCCTTCTCTGGTCACTCTCCTTCCAGCCGTCACTCCAGCAGCGTGGGCTGGGGACAGCCTGGGAGAGCAGCACAGGGAATTTGGGATGATTAACTCTGTGCTGGTGACCTTTTCCCTCGGGACACGGCCCCGAGCAGGGACAGAACAGCAGGATTTGCTCTCCTGGCTCTGTTTCCCCCCCATCTCCAGAGGTGCCTTTCTGGTGTCACTGGGAACCCACAGCCCTGTGGGACGATGAACCAGCTCAGGACCCCTCCCTCTTGGATTTTTCCTATTCTTTTCCCTTCTTTTTCGAAAAAAGTTCTGGTTTAGAAGCTCCTAATGTCTGAAAAGCCATGGCCACGAGAGAGGAAACAGCGCAGACCACCCGACTCCGACCCTTTATGTGGACATTTAATCTCCTGCTCCAACATCAAAGCCCTTGCTCTGACATCCAATTCCATTGCTCCACATGAGCCTCCAGTTTGGATTCTCCCCCTTTTCCCTTCTTTTTTTCTCCTGCTTGCTCCACTTAAAAACACGGCGCCCAAGGTACTGATTTTTCTTTTCCTCCCTCTTCCTTTTAAAGTGACTTTTCCCCCTCCATATATTTATTTATCTATACATTTATGTATCTATTTATATCTCTGTATGTATTTATATCCATTTTTATAGCTATATATTTATATATATATTTATATCTATTTATATCTATTTATATTTATGTATATGTATATGTATATGTATATGTATATTTATAGTTTAATTTTTTATTTTCATTTATATCTATTAATATTTACATTTACATTTATATTTATATCCATATCCATATCCATATCCATATCCATATCCATATCTATGTATATCCACGGCCAGCCTTCCTTGTCCAGGTTTCCTAGGAAAATCAGGACAAGAAGCTGGATAAGGCACATCCCCCCGTGTTTCCAGATACCCCCAAAATGCCTCTTTTTTATCCCAAAAGGAATCATTCCCTGCCTTACAACCACCTTTACATTCCAGTGCTTCCGATGCACCGTCACTGTGCAACATCCAGGTTTTGGGATTTGGGAAGGGAGCGTTCCCTCACATTTATTACCATGAAAAATTCCATATTTTCAGTTCCAGTGGGTTTTATTTATTCTATAGAAAATACGGGATCGTGGAATTCAGGCCAGGTTGGACGGGGCTTGGATCAGCCTGGGATAATGGAAAGTTCCCTGCCCATGCCAGGGGTTTAAAACAGGTGATCTTTAAGGTCCCTCCCATCCCAAATTTCTTCCCAATATCCCATCCAAACCTCTCCAGTCTCCACTCTGCTCCCGCAGGAGCATTTTGTAGCCACAACTGCAACTACAAAACTCAGTTTGACAGAGAATTGAGAGCTCTGGGAATTTGTTTACAAGAACACTTCCCACACACCCATTTTCCCAGCTCCAGGAATTCCTGGTGTGTAAAAAGCTGGATCTGGAAAACACAAACAGCAAACAGAGGAATCTTTTTTTTTTCCCCCTTTTGATCCACGCTCAGGATGAGAAAGGAGAGAGAATTTTGCCCTCAATACGCCACGAGAATGAACAACACATCAGGGGAAGCACTCCTGGAGTCTGTTCTTCCCTGACTGTGGAAACTCAAATTCCTTTGGAAGTAGAATTAGAAAACAACCCCTGTGTGTGGCAAGGGGAGAGCTGCACGTGCTGGGCCACACCGGGGGCTGAGCTGGGATCTTCCTGCTCCTCTAGCACTGGGAATTTTCCCTTTCCACCTCTCAGGGTTGCTCTCACCAGCACCTGCTCTGTCAGCAGCAGAGCTGCTCCCGATTTCCTGTGCCCAGTTTGGGATAATTCAGGCACTGATGAGAGAGGCAGGAGGAGGAAAAGCCTCAAGTGGGGCACAGAGAATTCCTAACATGGAAAATAGCCCATTTTTCCACAGAGGAACAATTTACCACTCCCTGGAAGTGTCCAAAGCCAGCTTGGAGCAGCCTGGGATAGTGGAAGGTGTCCCTGCCCGAGGCAGGGGTGGCACTGGATAACTTGAGGTCCATTCCAACCCAAACCATTCCATGATTCCCTAAATTCTGAGTGAAACAGAATTATTTTTCCACTGAAATCTGATTTTTCAGTGGGATTAACTAAATTAATGGACTGGAATGAAATTTACATAGAGATTCAGTCCAGAAAAATGGGGAAATTGTTTTAAAGGATTTAATTTCTTTGATACTTCCTAAATAATATTTCTTTAATTAAATTTCACCAGGCCATTTTTTAAATTGATGTTTTGCCTCATTCCTTTGCTAGTTTTTGTTTTGAAAAGGTTTTGTTTGTTTGTTTGCTTAGGTTTTAAGATTTTTTCTTAATCTACAAAAACACCCCCAGAAATTAAAAATTATAAATCAACACTAAGCCAAGCCCAAAGGGAAATATTTATATCCAAACTGAGGAAAAATATTTTGCACTAATTTTATTTAATGTCTGTTTTTAGGTTTTAAATTTTTCTACAGCGTTTTCTCACTTCTTTTTTAGCTTGGCAGGGGATGAGGATAACCCGGCCTTTAATAGGTATCCCATCCTCTCTTGTTGTACCTCTCAGCCCAGGCCCCAGCCCCCTGAAAGGAAACATCATTATTATTTATTCCATAAATGAGTTTAAAAGCCTGGATATAAAGCTGGGGAAGGGGAGTGTGGCAGGGAATTTTTGTACCACAGGATGTGGGGAGTTCCTACTTTGAATTTTGAGCACAGGCTCGAGACTTCTCCTTTGGTACCACGGACAGGATGGAGTTATAAACATGGCTCAAGGGGAGAGATGGATGAGGGAAATGATTTCATCTTCCAGGGAAATAAAAATGTTCCTGACTCTCTGGGGTGACAGGAAAAGGGGAATGGCCTCAGGCTGGAGGAAGGCAGGGCTGGATGGGATCTTGGGCAGGAATTGTTCCCTGGGAGGGTGGGCAGGCCCTGGCACAGGGTGCCCAGAGCAGCTGTGGCTGCCCCTGGATCCCTGGCAGTGCCCAAGGCCAGGCTGGACACTGGGGCTGATTACATCCCATTTTCACAGAATCCCAGGATTATCGAGGTGGGAAGAGCCCTTCAGGATCATCCAGTGCCACCCCAGCAGCACCAGCATCACCCCAAACCCTGTCCCCAAGGGCCACATCCAGACTCCTCTTGAACACTCCCACAGACAGTGACTGCACCACCTCCCTGGGCAGCTCATTCCAAGGCCTCACCACTCTGTGAGGGAAAAATTGTTTCCAATCTCCAACCTGCCCCTCCCCTGGTGCAATTTGAGGCCATTTCCTCTCCTCCTTTCCCTTGGGACACGGCAGCAGAGCCCGACCCCCCCTCACTGCCCCTCCTGTCAGGGAGTTGTGGGGAGCAATGAGGTCCCCCCTGAGCCTCCTCTGCTCCAGGCTGAGCCCCTTTCCCAGCTCCCTTAGCTGCTCCTCACAGGATGTGTTTTCCACACCTTCCACCATGAAAGGATGACTGGGAGATGCCCTTCAGAGGTTCCATCCTGATCCCAACAAAATCCCAGTGAAGATCCCCCTTTGCCCTGTAGCCAACACTGGGGGGGACACAAAGCTGCATTTTTGGGACGGAGTCAGTTTTGCCCTCAGGATCATCTTGGGTGAGCTGGAAATGGATCCCTGTTGCCCCAGGAGCCGAGCACGGTGCCATCACCTCTCCCTTAGTCCCTGGCTACAAAACCGGTGGTAAAAAAGACAAATCCCTCTTTTTCTTGATGGAATTCATCTTTTGTCCAAGCCCTTGTAGGGTTTGGAACCCTTCGCTGGCACTTTCTGAGGGGAACTTCCCCACTGACCCATCTTGAACTCCAAAGGCTGCCAAGCTCGTTGGCCACCTCGAAATAACACGACATGACTTAAATGGAGGACTGATGTAAAACATCAGGATGTGCTGCATATTCAGGAATTAAAACACTCCCGGCAGCTGCTGAAGGAAAAGGTCATTCCCATCCAGCTGAAATCCTTGGAGAACCCCAAAGCTTTGCCGGGTGCACTGATGGAGAAGCGTTAATGACCATGCAAAGCTGTGGTCGGGGCTGACCACCAGCCCTCAGCCCTCTCTGGAAAATTATTGACAGCTTTATTGCTTATTCTTGTTGTGGTTAGGGAATGCAAGGCCTTGCCCTAATCAAGTAATTGCATTAAGCAGCTGCCGGGAACATTTGGCTGCTCCTGCTCAACGGCCTCGAAGTCGAGTGGGTTTGAGATTTGTCACCTGTCAGGAGCAGTTTCGGTCACATTTGTTTTTGGAGTAAAATAATGTTGTTGTTGCTGCTGCTTCTGCCCTTGCATGGAAAAGTTTGGGGGTTCGAGTCAACTGGTGAATGCAGGCCGGGGAAAAGTCTGGGCAGCGCTCGGAGAATCTGCGAGAGGAAGGCAAGGAAAGGGAAGTTCTGGGGAGAATGAAACACCAAAGCAGGGAATCCAAGAGGAAAGCAAGCAAGGGAAGTTCTGGGCAGAATGAAACACTAAACCAGGGACTCTGGAGTAATAATAATAATAATAATAGTAAAACAACCCCAACAACACCAAATGGTTCTAATTGAAGCCACGCCATTCCTGGGAGACTTTGGACAGTGAGGAAATTTCCTCCTTCCTTCCTCCTTCCTCCTTCCTTCCCCCTTCCTTCCCCCTTCCCTTCCCTTCCCTTCCCTTCCCCTTCCCCTTCCCTGTCTCCAGCGGTGCAGCAGAAGGAGCCACGGTGCCATTTCCTTCCCAGATTATCACCCTGAGGGAAAGAAGCCTCCAAAAATGTCGCTCTGGTCTCCAGTGTTGGATTTTGAATCCCCAGGATTCTCTGCTGGATCTGGCCAGAGCTCTGCAGGGATTTTCCCGGCCTGCGGTGCTGTTTGTAGGGATCTGTTTCCCTTGGCAAACCCCGCTCCTCTTCCCAAAACATCGGAGCTGTTTCAGGCTGGAGCAGCTCTCTCCAATTTAAGAGAGGTCAACGGCAGGGCAACAACCCCGAGTGACAAAGGACGAGATCCTGGGCAAAGACAAGGATGTGGGAATGTGCAAAGGGGCAGCAGCAGCTTTGTTACCCTCGGGAATCCATTCGTTTCTCCCTGGGGAGCGATTGGAAATGTTCAGGCTGTAAAGTGACCCACGGGACAACCTTCGCTCATCACCTGCACTCCACAGGGCTTTAGAATCCCAGAATCCCAGAATCCCAGGATGGTTTGGTTTGGAAGGGACCTTAAAAATCATCCCATTCCACCCCTGCCATGGGCAGGGACACCTCCCACTGTCCCAGGCTGCTCCAAGCCCCAGTGTCCAACTTGGCCTTGGACACTGCCAGGGATCCAGGGGCAGCCACAGCTGCTCTGGGAATTCCATCCCAGTCCCTCATTACCATCACAGCCAGCAATTCCTTCCCAATATCCCATCTGACCCTGCCCTCCTCCAGCTTAAGGCCGTTCCCCTTTTCCCGTCACTCCACGCAAAGTCCCTCTCTGGCCTTCCTGTAACCCCTTTAAAGGCACTGGAAGGGATGGGGTGTGAAATAATGACAGTAAAAGTAGGAATGGAAACAGCTTTGGGTGTAAAACAGGCTCCAACAAAGACAGGGAATGTCCAGGACGCAGGAAAACCCCATCCACGTCCCGAGGTTTCCCAGGGGATCCCCAGAGCTGCCACAATGCCGATACTTAATATTTAAACCTACAAAAGGTCCAAGTCACCCCAAAAAGGCCCAGGAGCTGAGCCTTGTCCTGCCTGCCAAAAATCCAAATAACCCTGCGGAGAATCCTCGCTCATGTTCTCACCTCGCTGCCAGAGTTGGTTTCATCCTCTCCAAACGAAAAAAACATCAAAAAAATATTTTGGTGACGACTAAAAATGACTCTGAGCCCTTTTCTGATAATTTTTTCTCTCTTATTTAACAGCTGCAAAGCTGAATATTCTTCCTGAGCTCCTTTTTCAGTATTTTCAGGGTGTCTGGCAGCTCTTGCATTTCATTTTTCTGCTCTTGTACTGCACACTCCGATGTTTTCTCCTATGAAATTGCCCAGATGCTGGAGTGTCCCTGCTCCAGCCCAAAACGCAGAATTAAGTATTTAAAGCTGGACTTGGAATGCATGGGGAAAACGCAACGGCTAAAAATATCCTCTTCCAATTTGATTTAGGGTTTTGTACGGAGTTTTCCTTCGATTTGTGGGATTTGTTTCTTTTTTAGCAGCTAAATTTCAGTTCTGAGCAAGGAGTTATTTAGGAATTCCTAATGAACCAGGCAGTTTTGTTTAGAAGGATTCCAGCTGGGCAACTGCTCCCATAAATACACCAAAAATGCAGTTTTGAGAGCAGGCACAGCTACACCCCGAAAATTTCTCCTAAAAAATAGGAAAAACTGGGATTTCCTGGTTATAGCTGTGTTCGTGGGCAGTATTTGAGGAGAAACCTACTCTGGTTCTTCACCAAACACCAAATCTGTTTCCTGCCTTGAAGAGAAATCCCAAATTTCCAGAGGGGAGATGAGGAGGAAAGGCAAGAGGGGATTTTTGGAGGAAAGCTGATCATTCCCAGAGCTCTGGGCTTTTTTAAACTGCATCATCCGCTTTTGAAAAATTGGAATTTTGGGATGAAATTGATCATGGAGCCATCAAGTGTGTCACTCCACTCATCAAGCCAAGCACGGAATGAATGATCCTGAACATTCCTAGAGGAAAACCAAAGTGCTCCCAAAAAAAGCCCTCCGATGAGGGAGTGCTCAAGCCTCTCCTTTTTATATCACGGAGACATCGGGCTTGCAAGGAAACCCCAGGAGTTTGTGTATTCCCGGGAGTCCAAACCTCTGGTGTTGTTAAAAATAGCATGAAAGGCATTCCTAGAGGGAAAAAAAAAGATTCCTGGATGATTTTTGCTCAGAAGGAGGCGACGATGGTCGGGAATGTTTACCCCGCATTCCAGGTGAAAGCTGAGACATTTCTGAGGAAAAATATTCCAGGAGAGCAAGGGAGGGAAGCAGAGCAGGGTGACAGACACGCAGGATTTGGGGGGGAGAAAGATGGAATTCCATAAACCCAGCTCCACGGCTAACAGCTGATTCCAGCTCCTTCCCGAGCCAGAAGGAGAGAGAGCGAAGATGAAAAGAGGAAATCTCGGGAAAGGAAATGAAAAGAGCTTTATTAGCGAGGTTCTTCTCCTGCCTGACCCAATTATCAGATCTTGCATTTAAGTTTAAGACAGCAGATCAAACAACGAGAGCCACTTTGTACTCGTGCCAGGAGCCCAGATGAGATCTCTCAGGGACTCTCCTGCATGCCAGGAATAAGAAACTCTGCCTCTCCCCAAGTTTTTTTTTGTCTACATATGGTGCAACGTGCAAAAAAAGAGCCCAGTTCAGGAGCGCCCGGATGAAGGCCGGGATTTATGGCACTTTATCAGCTGGGCTGGGATGGGGGCAGCAGGAGGAAGAGGAAAATCTAATTATAAGTTTCCCCAAATAAGCTCAAAAGAGCTGCAAGTCCAAAGGTTGGTGTCGTGCTGAGTTAGCGAAAGGAATGAGCAGTTCGGGACGGTCAGATCCAAAGCTGCTCGGGATTTTTGGGGGGTTTTTTCAGCCTGTGATAGAAATTCAGCTAAAACATCTCCAAGGTGAGACACAGCAACTTCTGAGCCACCTTCTGAACCCCCTCACCTCTCTCCCTGGGTTGCAGCATCCCAGCTTAGGGGGTTTTAAGGCTGAGGTGGGATTTGGGATTGAATAAGACACGAGATGCCTTGAAAGGGTTTTCCTTCCCCTCAGCTTTGTACAACACTGGGAGCTCCACTCCCATAACACCGGAACCCCTCCACTCTGCCCACGGGTGGAGAACTCGTTCCTGGGCCACGATGTCTGGCAGGTCACAAAATAAATTGTGCTGCTTTCGCTCATGCAAATAAAAGCAAAGAACAGCAAAGATCTGGGAGTTAAGGGGGCCTGAGCACATCCCTTTAAAAAAAACCAGAGACAAACTTTTCCGGGAGAGTTTAAACTCAGCTTTTCCACAGAACAGGTTCCTCCCTCACCTCCTGCAAGGGATGCTCCGGGGTTTAATACCTGCACTCGTTTCCCCAGCTGGTTGTGACCCTTTGGCACGTTTGTTCCTGAAGTATTTTAGGGTTTTGGTGCATTTCATTACCACCTGTGTTCCCGAGTGCTGTTCCAGCCTTGTCTTCAGGAGACAACTGCAATCCTGCATTTACGATCCCCTTTGGGCCGAAGCCACTTCTAATGGACTTCATTACTATCCACCACATTCCTCAGCGGGAAACATCCAGCCCAGACTTGGCTGCCTTGGTCCTAAACTTGTTCCACAGGGAAAAGGAGGCCAGGACTTTTTATCCTCCTGCTTTCCCACCTATTTTCACTGCAGCTTCAAGAGGTTTTTGCTTTTCTCTGTCGTCATTCACCAACAAACACAAACAGACCCTTCTTGCTTTTATGATTTCCCTTTACACAAATATTTAGGGACAACCATCCTGCTTTATCCAGATGCCAGGTAGCCACTTGTGATCCAGATGTTTTGGCATCCCATTTTCTCCTCCTCCTGGGGACCAGAAAAGCCTCAGCACAAGTAGAAAAAATACGAAAGAGAGAGGCCTATAAAATCATAAACACAGGGAAGAAAGCGAGGGCGAATATTGTTCACTCAAGGGCAAAAAAATTGTCAGGCAACTCTTTTGAAATGAATTTTTCACAGTTTTTAATTAAATCACGGAATTCTTGGCCACAGGAGGCTGCAGAGGCCAAACTGGAAACGAATCCAAAGAAGTTTAGACACGTTCACGACGAACGTGTCGGATGAAGCCACGGAAGGAAAGCTCTGACGCTGTCTATAATAATTTATAAGCAATTCCCAGCCCAAGAAATCCTACTCCAAGTCCAGATTCTCCTGACCACTGCACGAGACAAGGGATTTTTCGGTGCCACCCCCACAGAATTATTTTGACAAGGAAGGGACAAACCAGAAGTGATGCAGAGCACAAAACAACCTCTCATGGAGCAGCACAGCTCCAAAGGACATTCCTGCTCTCCAGCTCGGAGGCTGAGCTTGGCCAGGGAGGGAAAACCTTGGTTTTCCTTTCAGGAATCACAAATCCTGCCTTTTCCATGGACTCTTTGGGTTTTAACCTTGCTGGGACAAAGATATCATCGGGTGACTGCTGGGGAAACTTCCCCTGAGCTGAATGAGCGAGGAGAAGTTTGTTCTCCCAAGGATCCATCTGGAAGGAGTCTTCTGAAGGGGAAATGTCTGGAGCTGATATTCCCAGCCCCCCTTCCCACCTGGAAGCAGGTTCTGAGGGAATGTGTGGGTGGGAGCGCAACAAATCAATCCCCTAACACCAAGAACAACTCTACAAGGTCAGGGAGCTGCTGTTTCCACAAGAAGGTTCCCTGGAATGGCCTAGAAAGCTCCAGTCAGGCCACGATCCCATCCCACAGGGCTCTGTCAGGATGAGCGGCCGATAATTAATGATGTTGGATTCCTTGCAAGTCAATCTGAATCAGAACCTTTGCTCTTAATCTCTTTTGGAAAAGGAGGCCAGGACTTTTTTCCCTCCTGTTTTCCTACCAGGTCCCAACCTGCTCCGTTTCCTTTCCACCTCATCCATAATGGCATCACCACCGACGTGGGGCTCGGAAGGGAGTCATCTTTCTTGGAAAGATTTTGGCTCATCCATGACAGCTCCTTGTGTTGCAGCGTTTTGTGTTTTTTGGTCAAATCCTGCTCATTGTTTGCTCTCTTTTTTCCCTTTTTTTTACCTCCCCATTTTTTTCCCTAAGCCACGTTGGAATAAGGAAACACAAATATATAAAAAGCAGCTGTTGAAATGTAATTAAAGAACAGACGGGGCCTTGTGCCAGGCCTGCTGAGGGAAAAGAGCGCCTGAAACTTCCTCTGGACACGCCCCAGCGCCAGGATGCAGCTACTGGAAGCAATTCCTGACCACGGAGTGGGAGCAGACAAAGGAGACTCCAGAGGGGAAATAGACAAAGGAGAATCCAGAGTGGGAATAGACAAAGGCAGATCTGGAGTGGGAGCAAAGGGAGATCCAGAGTGGGAATAGAGGCAGATCCAGAGTGGGAACAAAGGCAAATCCAGAGTGGGAATGGACAAAGGCAAATCCAGAGGGGGAACAGACAAAGGCAAATCCAGAGGGGGAACAGACAGGCAAATCCACAGTGGGAACAGAGAAAAGCAGATCCAGAGTGGGAACAGACAAAGGAAGATGCAGAGTGGGAACGAAGACAATTCCAGAGTGACAACAAAGGCAAATCCAGAGTGGGAATAGACATGAGACAGATCCAGAGTGGGAATGGACAAAGGCAAATCCAGAGTGGGAACACATGAAGGCAGATCCAAAGTGGGAACAAAGGCAGATCCATGGAGTGGGACCAGAGAAAAGCAGATCCAGAGGGGGAACAGACAAAGGCAAATCCAGAGTGGGAATAGACAAGAGACAGATCCAGAGCAGGAGCAGACAGAGGCAGACCCACAGCGTGCGTTGGTCCCGTCACGTGGCTCCTTCAGTTGGATCAAAGGAGAAGTAAATTATACTTTCATTCCCACTAAACAAGGCCGTTCTCTTCCAAAGCAAATGTTTAGGAATCAGTTGCATAAAGAAAGCCCGAGCCTGCCCTCTCTGTGCTGTTGGATGTTTCACAGGGATTCCAAGAGCTGCAGAGAGCAAAGCTCTTCTGAACCAGAGTGAAATGTCTCGTGGTTGGGAGAGATAAGGAGAGCTGGAATTTTCCTGTGTTACAACCCCTGTTCTTGGGTGATTTACCACAGAAATGTTCTTTCATGAAATCATGGAATGGTTTGGGTCGGAAGGGAGCTTAAAATCATCCCACTGCCACCCCTGCCACGGGCAGGGACACCTTCCACTGTCCCAGGCTGCTCCAAGCCCCAGTGTCCAACCTGGCCTTGGGCACTGCCAGGGATCCAGGGGCAGCCACAGCTGCTCTGGGAATTCCATCCCAGGGCCTCCCCACCCTCCCAGGGAACAATTCCTGCCCAATATCCCATCCAGCCCTGCCCTCTGGCACTGGGAAGCCATTCCCTGTGTCCTGTCCCTGCAGCCCTTGGGAATTGTCTCTCTCCATGTTTCCTGTGGCTCCTTCAGGCCCTGCAAGGCCACACTGAGCTCACCCCAGAGCTTCTCCTCTCCAGGCTGAACAATCCCAGCTCTCGCAGCCTTTCCTCCCAGCAGAGCTGCTCCATCCCTCTGCTCATCCTGGTGCCTCCTCTGGCCTCTCTCCAGCAGCTCCACGTCCTCCCTGTGCTGGGCCCCAGGGCCGGGGCAGCTCTGCAGGTGGGGTCTCACCTGAGCGGGGCACAAGGGCACAATCCCAATCCCTTTCCTGATCCCCATACTGGGGCTTGAGGGGCTCTGGACTGGGGCAGGTCCAGCTCTCCCAGGGCTGCTCCATCTGCTCATCCCAGCCTGGATGGATCCCAGGGGTTATCCCAACTCAAGTGCAGCACTTGGCCATGTTGACCTTCATGAGATTCCCAGTTCCCGAGCTTGTCCCTGTCCCTCTGGATGTCCCCATCCTTCGGCAGTGTCACCACAACCCTCACCTTGCTGCTGGGCCAGCCCATGAAAGTGGCAGAGAATTTCCATTTTACTTTTCTAAATATATCCCCCAAGCTGCCTGCAAAACAATTTTCCACAAGAATCCCAAATCCTGTCCCGGCCAAACCAAACCAGCGGCGAGGAAAAGCCAAGGCTGCAGCATTTCCAGACGGTTTTGCCTTTCCAGTGGTGCCACATAAACTGTGATGTGCTGGAAAACACCACCTGTACCTTTATTTATTGATAGATGTTCGATTTTCCCTCACCTGCTGCATATCCCAAAGTTTTGGCTCCTCCAGTCAATGCCCTAAACTTGAAAATGCCAAGAAAATTTAAAAAACAAGGAATTTTCTGAAAAATAATAATTAAAAAAAAAACCAACTCAAAAAAAGCAGGGCTGAAATACAAAATGGAGCAATCTGGGATTTTATTTCTGGTTCATGCTGTCTTCCAAGCTCACCTCGAATATGCCAGAGGGAATGGTTTTTCTCCTGATTGATGGAAATTTAAGTCTTCTCACAGGAAGGGTTTCCCTTCCAGAAATTGAAAACTTTACAAAAAAGAAAAGTATCAGACAACACAAAGCTGTGCCAAAGAACAGAATTTTCCAAAGATTTGGCTGGAATAATCACTTTGTTTTACATGGCAAAATCTGTGCTCTGAGAAGAAAACACGAAGATGTGGAAAATGCAGAAGCCAGATTTGGTTTTAAGAGTCAATTCTATGTGCAGGGTTGGAAATCCAGGATTATCCATGTGCTGACAGGTGAAGTCACAAAAATAAACAGGAAGAAGGGAATATAGCAGGAATTTCAGGATTAAATGGAGCCTAGAAGTTAAACAATACAAAGTGGGTGTCATTAGAGAGGTGAAAAGCGAATTTTGGTGAGAAATATCAACAACTGATCTTCCTAATTCCAGTGGAAGTGTCCCTGCCCATGGCAGGGGTTGGAATGGGATGAGCTTTAAGGTCCCTCCCAACCCAAACAATTCTGAGGTGATTTTTTCACACCAAGCCTAAATTTTGCTGCCTTGGCACCTTGGAATAACTTTATGGAATGGATGGAGGGAAATGAGAACCTGTTCCACTCACGCTGCAGCTCTTGGACCAAAAAATTTGGGAAATTTTGGTCTGTCTCTCTCCAGACTCCTCATGCAGGGATCGCCCTCAGCTGAGAGCTGCATAAACCCCCACAATTCCTTCCCAGCTCCTATTCACTGATGTGAGAATGTGTTAAAATGGATTTATTCAGACTTTTACCCACTATTTTTCTCTTAGGATGCGAATTCCCAGTAGATCTCGGCGCATTCTGCAAACAAGGCCCAGCGTCATTATCTCTGCTCGGCACATGGGAGATGGAGTTAGAGGAAGGGGAATCTTATCAGCTCAGAGTTATCCCCTGACCGATTAAACCCAGCCTATCTGTGAGTTCAACAGCAGCAGAACCCCTCTGGAGGGAGTTTTTCGGGATGTGACTTGGGCAGGCAAGAGAAGGAAACAATCCTGGGTTTCTCCCGTGAGGTGTGGAGCTCTCGGACTCTCCCGCTGAAGAACAGGCCTGGCTTTCCTAAACTGAGTTGTCCCCTTGACTTCTGTGGCACAAAGTAACGTGCTGAAAGTTAAACCAGTGCTTGAAGATGTGCTTTTGTAGGGCTGAGCCCTCCTGAGTCACCAAAACACCGCTGCAGTCCCACAGATGGAGAGAAACCCACTTCCAACCCCGGTGAGGCCTGGGCTGGAGGGATCCGTGCGACCCCTGAAGGAAGCAACCAACCCAAAGTGGCACCAGTTCCCCTCAGAGGCTACAAAACCCAAATCATTCCAAAACAGAAGGGCTGCCCTCCCTCAAATGCAGCCAGACCTCGAACCACCAGGAAAAGCAGGAATTAGGGAGGAATTAAGAGCGCTGCGCTCTTTCCGAGGGTTTGAAGCTCCCGGTTGTTTGTGCCAGAGACACAGGGCTTAAATTAAATTCCTTCCGGCCCAGATGTGCTGGGAGGAGGAGAAGGAAGCAGGAAACTCAGCTTTTCCAACAGATTTATTTAGTCCAGACATCATCCACCCTCTGGACAGGGTTCGGAGAGGCAGGTGAGGACAGAGTGGCACAATTAATGCTCCCACACGTGTGGCCGCACTGCCCAGAGCCACCAGGGCCTCAGGGACACAGCTGGTGTCACCACTGGCCTGGCACCAACCTCCTGAGGATCCAAGATTCCCTCTGGGAAGTCTTATCCAGGTGCAATCCCCTCCTGAGCAGGGCAGGGCACCGAACTGGGATCATGGGATATGTTAAACCCAACACCCAAATTAAAAGTCCCTGCCTGCCACTTATCCCACTTATCTGCTCCCTCTCCCAGCCCCCAGGAAGGGCTGGGAGAGGGAGTAGATCCTGCAGGCCAGGATCCACATGTCATGGATTCTCCATCCCTGGAAGAGTCCCAGGACAGGTGGGATGGGACATGGAGCACCCCGGGATAGAGGAAGGTGTCCCTGCCCATGGCAGGGGATGGAACAAAATCATCTTCAATGTCCCTTCCAAGCCAAACCACTCCATAATTCCACGATCCATGCCCTGAAGCCAGCTGGAATCCTCGGCTGGGCTGGAATTCCACTCTAATGGAGCGCAGACAACGCTCTGCTCCAGCAGCAAGTGCTGACACCATCAGCTGCCACTGATTTAATTTGATTTTCTCTCGTGACTGCCTGGCTGCTCCTAACGAGGCTCACATGGGATGCAGCCGGGATAGGGAGGATCCAGGATTCACTTTGGATGTCGTGGAGTGGACGAGTCTTAAATTTTGGATATTCCCAGCACAAGGCTGAGATTATTCAGAGACTAAACCAGCCTGGATTAACAGGGAAGGAAATGGGTGCTGTGACACCAGCGATGGATCTTTTCTACCAATCTTGTGCTTGTGAGACAAAATGATGCTGTCAGCGACCACTGAATCCCAGATTTTGGGTGGGAAAAGCTGTGGAGAAGCCTTTGGGGCAGCATTCATAGAGAGAAGGAGGGAAAAAACGTGGGAAGAGGAGGAAAAAGCCCAAAGAGAGGAAAAATTTCCAGGCGTAGCTTGGCAGCACCAGAGTTTATTTGCTCTGCTACCTGAGCACAAGCAAGCTCTGTGTGTTCCAGACCATGGAAAGATTCCTACAGGGATCCCTCCAGAGGGAGAGATCGGAAAGGCGGTGTCAGCTTATCATAGCCTTCATCTGGGAAATGAGGAAACCAGGAATGACCCAAATATTCGGGTGCATTTCTCCTCCTGTCCCTGTCACACACACACAGAAGGAGCTTCCCAGGCTGTGTGAAGTCCCCAGATTTGTGTCCTGCTGCTTTTTATCCCGTTTTTCCCCAGAGAAAATGGGATCGGTGCTGTTGGACGGGGAAAATGCCATTTTCCTGGTGGGAGAAGCAGGAAAAACATGGAGATGCCCTCCAGGTATGGGGACAGTGTCAGGGACACACGAGCCATGGGAAATACAATCCAGCTGGACAAGTGGATTCAGGAGGGACGGGATGAATCCTGAAGGAAGAACCAACAGCAGCTAAGCCAGGCCTAAAGGCAGAGCTCCCACAAAGCTCCCCTGGATGCTCCACTACACCCGAGTGACCCTCCCTGCTCCTCCTGGCCTTCCTGAGGCTTGGAATTCCATCCCTGCCAGCCTGGCAGGATTTGTTTAGTCCGGGCTAGCTCCCTGCTGAGGCACGGCCGGGTCAGGCACAGTCAGGGCTTTGTTCAGGGAGCCACCGCCTAAAGCTGGAATTAAATCCCGTTTAGTCTGCTCCGGAGCCACGTGGCCCTGTATTTTCAGAGGGCAGGGAATGCTGGCGTGTTGGACAGCAGCCCCTGCTGGGATATCCCAAAGGAGAGAGGGGAAAAAAACCCCCAAAACCAAACCAGCAACACCGAAACCGACCCTCACCATAAACTGCTCCTAAATTTTGGGAAGACGGGAGCTGTAAAGAGAGGAAAGGGGGAAAAGCTGCAGGTTGTGGTTTGGCTGATGGGGTTTGAGGTTATTTTCCCAGAAAATCACCACATCCAGCCGCTCTGCAGCAGGATGTGAGGCTGCTCAGACAAATCCCCCGTGCTCCAATCCCTTTCCAAGCTCCAACCCCTCTCCATGTTCCAGTCAGGAGCTGGAAATACTGAGCTTTGTCAGGCCGAGGGCGCTGATTCGATGTTGGAGGAATGTGCTCTGGATGGGGATCAATGTAAACGTTTATTTCGGGATGTGGCAGCTCAGGTTGGGAGCCGACAACTTCCCAAAAAATCCCGGGCCCTGACTCCCTCCGGCCGATGGCCAGGCAGGGCTGGGGGATTGCCTCTGGAAACTCCCATGCTGGAGGAGGGAATTCCCACTCCTTTTCTTGGAAAGAAGTGAATCTGAACCAGATTTGGGGACCCCGACGGGGTCAGAATGTGCCATGTGAAAAGAAGCTGAAATTTTCTGCTGCTGCCCTCGAAATAAATCCAAACCCGCCCAAGCACTGCTCCTGTTCCATATAAACTCAGGAATTTTTGCTGGAGTTTTGCTCTTGATTTAATCATAGAATCATGGAATGGTTTGGGTTGGAAAAATCCTTAAAGATAATCTCATTCCAAGTCAGTGCCATGGGCAGGGACACCTTCCACTGTCCCAGGCTGCTCCAAGCCCCAGTGTCCAGCCTGGCCTTGGGCACTGCCAGGGATCCAGGGGCAGCCACAGCTGCTCTGGGCACCCTGTGCCAGGGCCTGCCCACCCTCCCAGGGAACAATTCCTGCCCAATATCCCATATAATCCTGCCAACTTCCATCTTAAAATGATTCCCCCTTTTTCTATCACTCCATCCCTTGTCCAAAATCCCTCTCCAGACTTCTCGTAAGCCTCCCTTATGTTCTGGAATCTTCTCACCACACTTTGTGTTTTTGTCTTCCAGTCTTTTATGGTTTTACTGGTCAGAAATCAGTGTCAGAGACTGGGGAAGAGTCTCTTCAGCCCTTCCTGAAGGTTTTTCTCGATCATTTCTTAACAAAAGCTCATTGCAGAGCACCCTGGGACAGTGGGAGGTGTCTCTGCCCATGGCAGGAGCGGCACTGGATGGGCTTTAAGGTCCCTTCCAACCCCAAACCAGTCTGGGATTCCATTCCATGACTCCCTGCTGGGTGGGGGAGCCACGTTCAGATGTGCCAAAGTCCTTCAGGGATCACTGGGGCAGGTTTCTGGTGCCGAACCAAGACCACATTTCCCTCTGAGTGGCACAAAATCCTCAGAAAAGAGGGGAAACCCAAACAACAGAAAAGAGGGAAAACCCAAACACTTTATAGAAGGTTTTGGGCTTGTCTGTGTAATATAATTTAATAATAATGACATTTTAAAGCTATTATTATCAAGTTGTGATAATGAAGTCTCTACAGCAGCACAGCCATTCATTTGGTGCTCTCCCAAGCCAGGTCAGCCTGCGAGGTTCCAGCTTTAGTGCTTGGACGGGGCAAGCGAAGCTTTTTGGACAAGAAGTGAGAGGCTGACAAGGAACACAGTGTGCAGGACATGTGCAGGCACTCGAACAAAAATGCAAATCCAACTCTCCAGTCTCCAGCTTTTCCGGTCGGAAAGAATTGCCAGAAAATAACTCCAGTCAGGGAAAACAAAAAAGATGCTGCTGCTGCTGCTGCTGCTGGAGAAATTCTCTTCAGTTGTTCCCAAACTTGCTTTCTTTTTGGAATAACTGAGGAGAACGTCAGGATACAGATCCTGATCCTCTCCCCCTGCTCGGGGCAGCCTGGGCATGGAGCTGCTCCAGCCTGGAGGGATTTGTGGTGGATCCTGAGCCCTTTGGAATGACATTAAATGCCAGGCCGTGGGGACTTCTGGCTGCCCTGGACAGAGCTGATCTCAGCCAGGTGGGAGAAGGGAAAAGCCAGCGTGGGGCTGAACAGGGCACTGCAATCAGCAGTCAAAAATCAGGGAATCGTGGAATGGTTTGGGAAGGAAGGGACCTAAACACCACCTAATTCCACCTCTTGCCACTGACAAGGACCTGTTCCACCATCCCAGGTTGCTCCAAACCCCATCCAACCTGACCTTGGGCACTTCCAGGGATGGGGAGTCCACACCCAAAGAGCTTTTTTTCCCCGAAGGATTTGGGAATAACCTTTTTTTTGGGATAAGTGAGAAGATTGCAGCCAGTTCCAGGAGATAAGAGAAGCCCAGAGCCGGCAGAGGAGGGAGGGATAGGAAAGAAAAATCCCACGGGAGCTTCCACCAAAGGAACCATCGGGTATTCGATTCTCGCCCTGCTTGGGGGAACAACTCTGCAACCAAACAGGGCCACAGTAAACAAATCCCTGGCTCCTCCACCAGCACCTATTCCCAGGAAAAACCCCCTCAAACCCCCTCTGCATCATTCCCATGGGATGAGAAGAAGGAAAAGTGTCACATCTTGGAGTGGCAGCTCAGCGAGACCCTCGGTGGGTGAAGCACCCTGAGGGCAAAGGCTCTGCTCAACATCTCATTCCCACTTATCCAGCACCAAAACCTCCTGGAATCTTCTCCCAGGCCCTAAAGCAGCATTCAAACCCTGAGCAGGGATGTCCAGGTGAGACACTGAGAAACTCAATCCTTCCAAACCATTATCTCAACAAACCCCTGGAAAACCGGGCCAGAGAGGCAGGAAAATAAATCAGGATGCGCAGCAGCTGTCAGGGACAGGAATCCTTCCCTGCCAGCCTTTCCTGCCAGGTTTCATTCCGGAAGCAGCCAGTCTGAGCATTCCCCGTCTCTCCAGCAGCTTGGATATCGCGGAAGGACAGAGGGAACAGCTAAAGGAGAATTATTTCGGTTGTAAAGACGCAGCAAAAACCTTAATCTTGACCTGAAACTTCAGCCAGAACCCTGTGCTGAGGTAGCTGGGTAAAATCGAAATAAATGCCACGGATTTCCTGAACAAAAAAAGGTGCATCCCAAAGCCTTTTGCTCATTTTCATGAAGGAAACTTTATCTGCTCTCACTAAGCACTGAACGATCTTCGTGTTGTCCTACAAAGCAAATAAATACGGAAACAAACAGAAGGAAAATTGGAATCAGCTGGAGCCTAAAATCATTTCTCAGCACAGACGGGCGGGGGGATGAAATCCAGCGGCTTTGCAAAGTCTGCCCCGTGCTACTCACTGAGATCAAGGAGCTCCAGATGACTCCGATTTCTGCCTTTCCTCCAAAAGAAGCCACAAAAAATCCTCCGTTTTCCGTGGACAGACAGACTTGGTGGCCCAGATTCCCCGGTTTTTAATAAAGGCCCTGTGCTCACCCTGCTAACGAGCACCTGGGGTGGTTTGTGAGGTCAGAGCACGAAGATACCGACTGGAAAGCACCAAAAAATCATTGATAACCTTCTGATTATCTCCACAATTTCCTCGCTTTAAATATCTCAGATTTTCTGTAAGAACTCCAGTCATGAACTTAGAGCGCACAAACGATTTGGGATTTGAATTTTCAGCAGAGCACTGATCCTTGCATCGTTTTCCAAATCTGGTGGAAATTCATCCCTTAATTCTGATTTTTCCCCTGCACACAGGCTTGGAAAGGGACTAAAGCTAAAGGATCGGAGAATGAACATAAAATTCGGCAATTTCCAGGTCACTATCACTCATTAGAGGAGAAAATTTAGTGCTTTTAGACTAAATTTGTAGCAAATGGCTCCTCAAATAGCTGTGAAAATAAATCTGGGTTTACATGAACACGAAAATGAATTTGGGTTTAAATGAACGTGAAAATAAATCTGGGTTTACATGAACATGAAAATAAATTTGAACTTAAATGAACGTAAAAATGAATTTGAGTTTACATGAGCATGACAATCTATTTGGGTTTAAATGAACGTGAAAATGAATTTGAGTTTACATGAGCATGACAATCAATTTGGGTTTAAATGAACGTGAACATGAATTTGGGTTTACATGAGCATGAAGATAAATTTGGATTTACACTGTGTCTTTTAATATTACGACGCCAAAGGTCCAAGAACAGCCACCGGCCAAGTATGAAGGTAATAATTTAAAAAATTAAGGGGAAAATATGGATTTTCCAGAGGGGTGGTGAATTACCAGAGTTAATTAGAGAGATAAATAATATCTCCAGAGGATAGGAAAGGGACTTTCCACAAGGGCATGGAGCGGTAGGAAAAGGGGGAATGGCCCGGTCCAAGCTTGGGCCTTGGACACTCCCAGGGATGGAGCAGCCACAGCTTCCCCGGGAGATCCATTCCAGCCCCTCCCCACCCTCGCAGGGAGGAATTTCTTCCCAATATCCCATCTAATCCTTGATCCGAAAGCCATTCCTCCTTATCCTATCAGTCCACGCCCTGGGAAAATTCCCTTTCCAAGCCGATTTTGTTGTTGGCACAATTGGGATGGGGAGCTCTGGCGAGGATTTAAGGCAGAGGTGCCAAATCCTTTGGGACAAACCCTTCCCTCCCGACCTGGAAAACTCCTGGAATCTCGTGGGCAATCCCAGTTTTGTGACAACTCCAGCCCGGTCCTGGATGCCCCAAAAACTGTGCTCATTTCAGAGAAGTATTTTTGGCAAACGTGATGACAACGCGCTGACAGCTCCCCCCTCGTCCCGCCGGGATGCTCCCGGCGATGACAGCCGCTCCAGGAAAAACAGGGAAAACCCAGATCCAAACAAGCTGCTCTCTAGGACTGCTGGCACCGAACATTTTCCCAATTTCCAATGTCACTCTGCGCTTTGTAACCCAAACCGCCGGAACTGGAACCAAAGCGGCGCCTCCGCAATTCCGGAGGGCACCGATCCAAAGGATTCGATGAGGGGACAAAGGTTGGGAAGCCGAGAGGGGACAGAGATAGGATTCTTGGAAAAACTCGTCCCGACACTGGCCAAGTCTTTGCTGCCCGACTAAACTCGGGATTAGCTCCCGGACTTGGAGCAGTGGAAGTGAAGCAATTAGGAGGTGATTGAGATAATTAAATGCTTTCCTAGAACTGCGGAGGAACCGGCAGCCTCTGGAATTCCAGGAATTTCGCCGGCGGGGCGGGAGAGGTAGATAAGAGTGGAGACAAAGAAGGTGCGCTGATCTTCCAGGGCTTTGTGCCTTTGCCAAAATTCCCTCTTTTTTAAAAACCAGGTGAAAAATCCTTAGGATCATCCCGCTCCAAGCCTGTTTTCCTGCATTTTATTTTCCCGGTTGGAAGCACAATGACACCTAACTTATCCAGGAGCACTTTAGGCTGGATTAAAATTTAGGACAGACTCCTGTGACCCCCATGAGGTAGGAATGTGGTATCCCAAGGATGACTGAGCATGGAAAAGCGATGTCCTGGTCTCAGATTCCCCAATCCCGCTGCTGCGCGGGGTGTCTGGATGCAAAATTTAGGATGGGATAAGTCTGAACTAATTTTAGCCCTGTCTTGTTTAAGCCAGTCTAAACTCGGCTCCCTTTATAGTCAGGGGAGGTTGGGAAGGCACTGCCAGAGGGTGATTCAAGCTCCTTATCCTGGAGATTTATCTTGGGATGGGAACAAACCCTATAAGGAGGTGCCTCCCTGCTCCTCTCTCCCCACAGTAACAGGGAGCAGGGAATCAACTGGAGCTGGATTTTTCCATAAAATCAGCCTTATCCCGAACATTTCTTCCTTTAAAAGTCTCCTTTTCCTGGGCATTTTTGGGAATTTGAAGCCTCCTGGAAGGCTGACCCAAAGCACAACTTGCAGATAAGCCGGGCTGGCAGAAATTTGAGATATTTATTGTTTATCCTGCATGGAATTTTATTCCCAAGAGCTGCACAAACTGATTCAACAGCATTAATGTAACAATTTCCCTGCATTAACAGGGAACAGGGAATAAACTGACTGGAGCTGGATTCTTCCACAAAATCAGCCTCATCCCGAACATCTCTCCCTTTAAAAGTCTCCTTTTCCTGAGCATTTTTTGGGAATTTGAAGTCTCCTGGAAAGCTGACCCAAAGCACAACTTGCAGATAAGCCAGGCTGGCAGAAATCTGAAATATTTATTATTTATCCTGCATGGATTTTTTTTTTTCCAAAAGCTGCACAAACTGATCCAACAGCATCAATGTCATGACTAAAAATATTTGTTTTCTGCCTTTTTTTCATGGGCTTCATTACAGCACCAATAAAACCACAATGAAACCTCTCTACCAGGAATAAATTCCCCTAAAATTTCCAAAGGAATCGCTCAAGGCTTTGGATGTGAACTCTCCGTTAGAGGAACTGCATGGGATTCACACAATTCTTTGGGAATTTGTGTGTCCCGAGGATTTTTTCCTGCCTGCAAAAGCAGTTACAGCACTCGAGTTTAATATTGAAAGGAGCGAAACGTCCGAGGTGGATCCCAGGTTCTGCACACAAAGCAGTGAGATCAAGATCTAATTTAGGGAATTCTATCCATCCATCCATCCATCCTGTTTTAGCCCTCTTGGAGCAGGGAGACAGCTGGAAGTGAAATCACCGGGGCACATGGGAGTGAGTCAGAGAGGAGAAAGGGGAACGGAGCACTCCCACAAGTGGGAAAATCTCTGCGTCCAGACGCAGCCGTGCCAAAGCCATTTCCAAGGGCACATAGCTGAGCCATGAGCTGCACTGCGATGCTGAGTGAACACGAAGGGAAGGAGCTGCCTGTAAGACGTGACTCATCCAGTTTTTTCCTTGGAAAAGACAGGGAAAAGAAGAAAAATCCCACCCCGTGAAAGAGTTGTGCTGGATGGCATCAGCCCAGGCAGGGATAGGCATGGAAATGTTCCTTGGTGATTCCAGGGATCTGCCTTTGCCAGCTTGGGAGGGAACTGGGGGATGCTGAACTCTGGGAATATCCTGTTTATGGGATATAGGGAGACATGGGAATAACACAAAGGAGGAGGAGGAGGAGGAGGAGAAGGAGGAGAAGGAGAAGGAGAAGGAGAAGGAGAAGGAGAAGGAGAAGGAGAAGGAGAAGGAGAAGGAGAAGGAGGAGGAGAAGGAAACGGAGAAGAAAAAATGGAGAAGGAGAAGAAGAAGAAGACAAAGAAGAAGAAGATGAAGAAGAAGACAAAGAAGAAGAAGAAGGAAAAGAAGAAGAAGAAGGAGCAGGGGAGAAGGAGAATGAGGAGGAGGAGAAGGAAAAGGAGAAGAAAAAAGATGGAGGAGGAGAAGAAAAAGAAGATGAAGAAGAAGAAGACAAAGAAAAAGAAGAAGACAAAGAAAAAGAAGAAGACAAAGAAAAAAGAAGGAGAAGAAGAAGAAGAAGAAGAAGAAGAAGAAGAAGAAGAAGAAGAAAGAAAGAAAAGAAATTCTCCTTTTTATTTTTTATTATCTTTGATATGTGCAGGAAGAATGTCCTAAAGTGTTCAGGGAATCCCCTCCAGCTTTAGGACAATGTTTCTGTCCCAAATAATCCGACTGCCTTGGAAAACGGGTTGCAAAGGAAAAATCCCATCTTCTTCCTGAAAAGATGTGCAGTGTTTCAAAATTGCAAAGGCAGGAGAGATGTCCTGCCCAAACCAGAGGAACTCCCAAGCTTGCCTTGGAATTCCCACTTGCATTAACAAGGATTTAGGGACAGGCTCGTAAATACAGCTAGAATTCAAAAAGAAAGGCCTCAGGGACAGTTTCCTAAGCACCAGCAAGTTGGAATCATGGAATCAGGGAATGGTTTGGGGTGGATGAGACCTTAAAGCCCATCCAGTGCCACCCCTGCCATGGGCAGGGACACCTTCCACTGTCCCAGGCAGCTCCAAGCCCCAGTGTCCAGCCTGGCCTGGGACACCGCCAGGGATGAGGAGTCCACAACCTCTCTGAGCAAAGTCCAGCTCATCCCTTGCCTCCTGCTGCCAGTCCACGATTTGAGACCTTCTGGACTGGGATGTTCTCCCAGCTCCTGTGGCTGGACATGGCCACAGCCACCACAATCAACCCCTGCGGCCAGCTCAGGAAATGCCCAATTTTTGGCAGGATCTGTGGGATGGGGCATCCTGTGGAGGATCCCATCCCATGCCTGGTGGCTTGGAGTGTCCCTCCAAGCCCTGGGGACAACCGTGGTCACCAGAGGGCAGGAGGTAACCACGCACACCATGAGTGGTCAGCCCTGCACTGGTTCCTTGCACCCCCTGCACTTTCACCTCCTGAATCCTTGATCCAGCTCCTGAAATCCAGACTTCTCATGGGTTGAGGCTGCAGGGGTGACCCAGGTCACCGGCTCAGCCATGGGGTGTCCTGGGAACTCATTCTTTTACTTGTTTTTTTTTCCCAAAACCTTCTTATCTGGAGTGAAAGCCGGAGAGAGACTCCCAGGATTGAACAAGGAACAACACCCTGGGCAAGGCCATGAGATATCCCAAACTCCCATGAGATATCCCAAATCCCCATGAGATGTCCCAAACCTCCACGAGATATCCCAAACCCCCACAAGATGTCCCAAACCTCCACGAGATGTCCCAAACCTCCATGGTCGAATCCATGATGACTTTCCATACATTAAATGGGATTTTCAGCCTAGTTGGGAGGATTTTGGTGAAAACAGAGCAATCATAGGTTGTGCTTTATCTCCAGTCATTTTCCACCCCTCAAACCTCACAGTGGGGGCCTTTTTTTATAGGATTTTGTGCTGTCAGCCCCCATGGAAACGGGATCCTTTTAGCAAGGATAATTCCAACTGGAAACTCAAGTGGATTTTATGACAGCTCCACATCCCTGTGTAGGGTCCCTTCTTCTCTAAATGGGTTCTCCCCTGCCAAAAATCAGTGTACTGCGTTCAGGGAAGGAAAATGAAACCCTTCCAGGGTGGTAGGGATTTCTATTTCCAGGCACAAACCCAAGGAAAGCCGCGCCGGACACCTGACACTCTGACATCTCCCTGAGAAGTGTGGGGATAATCAGAGCAGCCCTGCTGGGCTGGGAGGGAGGAGGGTGGTGGGGAAAGGGAAGAGAGAGGTCAGAAAAGACACCCAGCAAGTTCCATCTCGGTGTGGAGCTCTGGAACCATCCTGGCTTGGAAAACAGCTCCGGGAGTTCAAGATTCCCTTCCCAGAGTGTGAGGCAGCACAAAGGACAAGGCTTTGGAGCGTCCTCCACGGGCTTAATTCTTGCCCTGATCTCCAGGAGGTTGCATGGGACATTTCTGAAATCACAATCAGGTGTGGGGTACTTCTATATCCTCCATTCCCCTCGGAATTTCATTCGGATGACCAGCAAATTCCAGCCAAATCTGCTCCCGAAAATACAAATAAACCAAAGGTACAGGAAATTCACTTTAGGTTTGGGTTTTTTTTTTAATTAAAGATGGAGCCCCTGGGTTCATTGTGGGAATTTTTTTCCTCCTTCTTATCTGAAATATTTTCCATCAGCTGCCTTGGAAGCTCCCGTGTTCCTATGGATGTTTGTGGTGTTGGCACAGGGTGCAGGGAGACATCAACCGTGGCACCAAAGCTTTCCTGCAAAGCAGCATTTTTGTGGCTGCGTGAGTTTGTTGCTTGAGACTCAGGGAGAGCTGTGGAGACTGAGATCCACGAAAAAGAGGGAAAGTGAACAATTTTCCCACACCATTCCCCAGAATTGACAAGGAGCTGCTCCAGGGGGAAGAGGGGACCCTGCAGGACACGCAGGGAGCCCAGACCCTGCTGGGACTGCCAGGAAACAAATCCACAGCTGGGATAGGAAGGAACCAACTCGTTCCTCATCTCCCTGATCCAGCAGTTTGTGTCTTCTCCCAGAGGGTGCTGGGCACTGCCCAGGCTCCCCAGGGAATGGGCACGGTCCCGAGGCTGCCAGAGCTGCAGGAGCGTTTGGGCACCGCTGCCAGGGATGCCCAGGCTGGGGTTGCTGGGGGTCTGTGCAGGGCCAGGGTTTGGACTCGATCTTTGTGGGGTGCCTTCCCATCCAGGATATTCCATGATTCTTTGATCACTCCTAAAACTTTGGCAGGGTTGGATTCCGGTGCCTCAAGCCATTCACACCAACACCACTTCCCACATGGAATAACTCGGGTTGGAAGGGACCTTAAAGCTCATCCCATCCCACCCCTGCCACGGGCAGGGACACCTTCCACTGTCCCAGGCTGATCCAAGCCCCAGTGTCCAGCCTGGCCTTGGGCACTGCCAGGGATTTTCCTCCTTGTCCCATGTGGGATCTCCACTGATTTGGGAATAATCCCCTTCTGAGTGCTGTTGGAAATCCTCAGGAGAGCGAGCCAGGATAACAACCCAGGATAACAACCTGGGATGTTTAATTTGAATTGCAATGTGCCCCAACAAATGGGTGAAGCCACGCAGTGGCAGGTCAGTGCCATCAGCCTCTCAGGGAATAAGATTTTTCCAGCTTTAGGGTACAACACTCCGCTTCTGGAATTCCCTGGATGCAACCCCACAGTTATTATCCTGTAATTCCCATTCCTGCACATCCCCAGATCTCTCTCTCCACGAGCAGAGCCAGGGGCAGGAGCTGTGCCTTTGAAGTGACTCTTACAGGACATTACAAATCCCCTGGAAATCTGCCAAAAACTCCGGTTTATTTTGAAATGTTTCAGTTTTTGACTCAAGAGCTCATCTGCAGTCCTGGAAACACCATTAGGGGTCTGTGTGACTCAATTTATGACTCAGGAAACTGCTGCTTCTGTCTCTCAAAGCAGCACATTTTGAGTTCCAGACTTCAGTCAAATTGAAGGCAGATCAAACTCATTTTCCCCCCTTCTCCTAGTAATTTAATTTGTCTGAACATCTGAAAAAAAAACCCCAAAAAGGAAGAAAATAAAATAAATCCCTACTTTTATAATAAATGTCCACTGGACATTGAGATAACGGGGTTGTCTTGGTTCTAAAATGCAGTTTCTCTTCACACTGCTTGTCTAAAATGGGCATATGGATATTTTATGATTTAATATTTTATTTTACATGGCCACAAATCCGAGGGGCAGCTGTGTCCTGTGAGGGCAGCCCCTTTGGAACGGGGCTACTGCACCACCGCAGCACTTTGAGCCTTAAATCCTCCCCCCGACAACACAGAAAACTCCCTCTGCTACAAAAACCGAGTCATTCCACAGCCTCCACTCCATAAAACACCTGGAAAAATTGGGGGTTTCTGGTTTATTTTGGGGTTTCTTCTAGAAAGTTCCTCTCCCTGCCCTTGAACCACACTGAACACAACTCTGGAGCCTGAATTTTCCTGTTTCTACCCAAGTTCCCCAAGCTCTCGGCACAGAACTTTCCTCTCAAACCGGAGATGTCCAGAGTGAAATCCTGACTTTCCTGCCTGTTCCTGCCCTGAGACTCTCCCCAGCCACCAGGATGATCTCTTTTCCCACAAGGCCAGAGTGGTTTCTCATGCTCTGTGCCCTCCTTGGCCAATTCCACGTTCTTGCAAGAAAATAAAAAAAAAGGGGAAATAAACAAACCCTGGGTTGTTCAGCCAGTGGTTGAGGAGGATTCCAGAAAAACCCCATCAGTTCTAGGATTTAACTCTCCTGGAGCCCCTTGAGGCCCTGGAAGGGGCTCTGAGGTCTCCCTGATCCTTCCCTTTTCCAGGCTGAACAGCCCCAGCTCTTCCAGAGGAGAAAACCAGGCCTGAGAGTTTAATTTTAGCTGTGTAAGTGCTTTCCACACCGTGTCACAGCAACACCTAAATTCAATTTATGCTCCCAAATTTTCCTGTGTTCCCTGTAAAATTAGATTATCTGGGGCCTGTTGAAAACCTTGAGTGGCAAAGCCATTGCCTGAGGTCATCTCCACCTGATCCCACAACTTTCCACCCCATGCACAAGAAACTTCCCCTAAAACCAGGTTTAGAACCAGCTCTAAGCAAGGTTTCCTCTCCTCCTTTCACTTCAGGCACTTTCTCTTTTTTTTAAAATTTAATTTCCAGCACAAATCTGCCAAGCCCAGAAATACAGGAAGAGAAACTCCTTCCTTTCCCCTACCCCAGGCTGAAATATTCTAGGAAAAGTGACTGAGACTAAATTTGTTCCGTGATTTAAGCAGTTTAGGGAAGGGTTTGGGATGTTTTTGGGAGGATGGGGTGATGCTGGGGTTGGAATGAGGAGCAAGGAGAAGCCAATGAAACCCAGGAGGTCGAGGCCCACCTCAGGTCTGGAGCTGCTTTTCCCTAAAGGAAAAGAAACAGTTGGGAGCAGAGGAAATGAGGCTGTGGCAGGGAGAGCCTCGGCTTTGCTCTGTGTTATTTTTTCAGGATGATGTTGGAGAGGGTAAGAGAAGCTTTTGCTGAGTTTCCAACACTCGGTCACAGCTCCCAGCATCCCGGGAATGCTCCTCACACCCGAGGAATGCACCTGTGTTAGGAAAAGCTGCCCCACTTTCCAGCAGGAAAGCTCCTCTGGCTGCTTCCCTGCTCCGACAACATCTCCTGTCTGGAACAGGCCTCACGGGATCAAACCCAGGGGAATGAAATCCGGCTGAATATGTGGAAAATTCTGCTGCCATACAGCTGGTCTGGACTGCAAACCAGGGAATGATGGAATATCCTGAGCGGGAAGGGATCCACACGGATCATGGAATGCTGGCCCTGCCCAGACCCCCCAACAACCCCAGCCTGGGCATCCCTGGCAGCGGTGCCCAAACGCTCCTGCAGCTCTGGCAGCCTCGGGGCCGTGCCCATTCCCTGGGGAGCCTGGGCAGTGCCCAGCACCCTCTGGGGGAAGAACCTTTCCCTGAGATCCAGCTTGAGCCTGCCCTGGCCCAGCTCCAGCCAGGATTCTGTCCCTGTCCCAGGGAGCAGAGCCCGGAGCTGCCCCTCGTGGGGATGCCACAGGGCTTGGGATGCTGCACTGTTTTCCCTCCCATGCATCAAGTTTTCCTAAATATCCCCCAAACCTCCCCTGGCCCAGCTCCAGCCACTCCCTGGGTGCTGTCTCTGTCCCAGGGAGCAGAGATCGGAGCAGCCCCTCAGGAGGAGCTGCGGCCCCTGAGGAGTCTCCTCTCAAGTCTCCTCTGCTCCAGCTGGACATTCCAAGTGCCCTCAGCTGCTCCTCCTCCCCTCCAGGCTCTTCCCCGTCTTTTTGTCTCTCCTTCGGATGTTCTCCAATAATTTAATCTCTTTTTTTTTTTACTGTGCTGCCCAAAACTTCCCCAGGACTGGAGCTGAGGACAATCCCTCCCTCACCCAGCTGGAAATCCCATCCTTTTCCCGGGACACGCTCTCCCTGTCTCCCAAGGGAAGTGTTGGAAGCAGCAGAGCCTGAGTCATTCAGAACTGCCCGGGACAAAGGCATCAGGAAGGCAGAGTAGGAAACTCTCCCGCCTTGGCAGCAGCAGAGCTCAGATCCCTGCACGCCATCCAAGTGCTGAGTTTCCAAGTCTTTATGAAAACACGATGAGGCCAAGAGGAAAAACATCCACTCGGGGCTTTTCCAAACACAGCAGCTGAAGCTTCTTGATAATTAGCAAGGGTTTTTCTGTTTCTGGCTACCCTCGCATGTGCAGAGCGCTGCCCACACCTCAGCTGCTGACTGGAAAACCAAACAAGAGACGCGAGTGTGAATTACTGAGCTGCGCTCCGAATTCCTGATGGGGCAGGAGTCATCCAGCCTTTGAGTCAGGCGTTGCGAAAAAGGATTTCTTGGGTTTTGAGGAGGAGTTTTCAGCCCTGGCCTCCGGAGGACGGACCCTGGATCGTCCCCTGCTCTACCAGCAGCAGGTGGGGCCTGGTCGTGCTTTGTGTGACTGAAAATCTGAAGGAAAATTTGGGATCCAGTTAAAGAGGCAAAGCTTTTTTTTATTTTTATTTTTTTAAATTTCATTTCTTTTTTACTTTGGTGGAAAGAAAAGGAACAGGGTGCCCAGACAGGTTGTGGATTCCCCATCCCTGGAAGTGTTCCAAGCCAGGTTGGGGCTTGGAGCAACCTGGGACAGTGGAAGGCGTCCCTGCCCATGGCAGGGGTGGGAATGGGATGAGCTTTAAGGTCATTCCAAGACAAACCATTCTGTGATTCCATGAGTTTACGACACTCTCTTAAGCTCATCAGTCCTCAGTTCCAAACCCTAAATCCTCATTTCCTCACCCTAACTCACGGCATCCCAGAGGAAAGGAATGAATTCCCTCACACAGAAATAAGGGGATCATTGGCTGTTTCTCCCCCTGCTCCAAAATCCACCTCCAGGCCTCTCCCAGAGCTCCTTTCCCACAAATCCAGCAGTTCCTTGCAATCCCTGCTCCTCCTGGATTCCAGCTTTTCCTGAGAGACTCAGCACAGCCTGACTCCCTCTATCCCAGTATCTGCTCTTGACAAAGTAATTCCATAATTAGTTAAACAAACAAACGGCCTCCAGTGATTAAGCACCATAATTAAAGGGTTTGAACAGGACAGGATTAGGGGGCAAGATGAAATTTCAGTGCTGTAGGACATCAAACAGACATGGACAGAAAAAGGAGCCGCTGATCGAAGAAAATATCAGTGTCCTGAGGGTAACGGAGAGGCAGGGGCCTGGATTTGGAAGGGAAATCTGGTTGTGTGTGAGTTGGATAACAGGGAATTATCGTGGGTTTGCTGTTTCCCTAAAGAATGTAGAGGAGTTAAAGGGAAACTTGATCCATGGGAGGGAAAACTGCAGCATCCCGAGCTCTGTGGCATCCCCATGAGGGCAGCTCCGATCTCTGCTCCCTGGGACAGGGACAGGATCCTGGCTGGAGCTGGGCCAGGGCAGGCTCAGGCTGGAGAGCAGGGAAAGGTTCTTCCCCCAGAGGGTGCTGGGCACTGCCCAGGCTCCCCAGGGAATGGGCACGGCCCCGAGGCTGCCAGAGCTCCAGGAGCGTTTGGGCACCGCTGCCAGGGATGCCCAGGCTGGGGTTGTTGGGGGTCTGTGCTGGGGATCAACTCAGCCTGGCCTGGCCAGGAGGAAACGTGGGAGGATTTGTACCTGGAGAAGCTGGAGGGAGCCTAAGAAAGATGGAGAGAGACAATTTCCAACGGATGGAGGGACAGGACACAGGGAAATGGTTTTAAACTCCCAGAGAGCAGGGAGAGATGGGATATTGGGAAGGAATCCTTCCCTGTGATGGTAATGAGGGGCTGGGATGGAATTCCCAGAGAAGCTGTGGCTGCCCCTGGATCCCTGGCAGTGCCCAAGGCCAGGCTGGACACTGGGGCTTGGAGCAGCCTGGGACAGTGGAAGGTGTCCCTGCCCGTGGATCTGGATGACCTTTTAGGTCCCTTCCCACCCAAACCATTCCATGATTCCGTGATTTCCCAGAGAGGCCCTTCCATCTCTCTGGGTTGCTCCCACAGCACCGTGCTGCTGTCACCCTCCGGTCCTTGGCCTCAAACCGAAAAATCGGAATTTTTCTGCCACCTCTGGCAGCTGCATTTCCGCCTTGGAGGAAAACCATGGAATTTTAGACAGGATTGTTCCCATTTAAGCACTGGCCTGGAGTTCATGTGAAGTGTGTTTACCATGAAGTAACAAAAACCAATTTACAGCAAATAAAACATTTAAGGAAAGAGATTTCTCAGCCAAGGGATTTTCTTGCTCCTTGTGGTACTTTTTTACCAAATTTTGAAGGTCAGATGAATTTTTGTATTCAAAATATGAGCACAGATAGAAATCCAGCCATATTTTTCTACATTTCATACAGATTATGCTGCTGTGGCCCACCCATGGCCAGAATTATATTATTTTTCAAGTTACCAGCTGCTCAGCAATGGGAATTCCAGACAGAAATGCTGCCTTTCCTAAAAAATCCATGCAGGATATTTTCAAAACCTGTTTTCATTGGGATCTTTCAGCAATATTTCCTTGAAACTTTCCCTCCTCCTCTTTAGTACAATTTTTTTTAGTAAAAATTATATATTTTTTTTCCTAACCGTATTTCAAGTGGGCGAAATTGGCTGGATCCTCAGTGAGAACCAGACTGATTTCCAGGGGATTCCAAGTGGTGAAAACCAGGGAAAAGTGCCACAAAACATCTTAAATATGTTGAAAAGGAACATCTGGGCACTCTCAACGCCAGCTTAAAAAATTATTTCTATCTTCAAGTTGTTTCCCCTTCCAGCTTTCTCCCATCTGACTGAAATGCTGGATAAATTCTTAATTTATTTTCCCATTTTCCTCCTTTTTTTCTTTTGCTGTTCTCCTAAACTACCTTGATGCTGAGGGTTGCAGATTGATGAAAACAAACCCCTGGGACTGGAGTTTTCCAAACATCCTCAGCGTAAAACCTGAGGCCAAAAAAAAAGGATAAAAAGAAGAGCTGGAACCTTCCAATTGTTGAATTCAGGTGTGTGAGGAAGGAATTATTGGAATTTCACAGGAAATCTAAGGAACATCCCTGCCAGTGTATAACTCGTTAATTCTCTTTTAAAAAAACCAATTAATAAAGACACAGAATAAAAACACTGAATAGAGAAATTCAGGATATTTTTGCCATCATTCCCACGTTTATTCAAAGCTAAAGAGATTTTAGGATCCTTAAAAACCCCATTTTTTAGGCCACTACCATTTCTAAGCAGGCTCCAAGAGGGAGGTTTTTCCTAAAGAAATGGATTCCTTTTTTTCCCCTTTGCACTGTGTAAAAATCCCAAAGGCTCCAAAGAGGATGCAGCCATCCAAGTCCTCTTCAATTTATTTGAGGGATAAAACCAGAAATACCCCAAGAAAAATAGACAGAGCTGATAAAAAATATAGATAATATAAAATTAAATAGATATTATACATTAAATATTAAATATAATATTGTATTTAATAGAAATATATAATATATAATGTATA
>VZTD01004941.1:0-41836 GCA_013397725.1 Rhagologus leucostigma
CTTGCTCCCTCCTTTGCCCTGGCACAGCCTGCCTTCTGGGTCACTGAGGCTCACTGAGATCCAGCCCTTCCCCAGGCAGGCAGCATGCACACCCCGCTCCTGCCACCTGGACACCAGCAGCACTGCCCTCTTTTTCCCTCTGTCCCCTCTCTCACCTCTCCTCCAGTCCTTTTCCATTTTCTTCTTTTCTGTCTCTTCTAGCCCTCTTTCGTTTGGGCAACTCCTTTTCCTTCTTGTTTTTGTTATCAATAAACAGTTCTCAGATACAAGGTTTGCCTCATTTGGCTTCATTTCGTTCCCAACCACCCATTTTTAAAAGAACTCCTTGTAGCAGTTCTCTACAGTGGAATGCGACAAGCTGTTTTTATAAATCCCAAACTTTCTTGTTGAATATTAACACCTTTGTCAGATCCCCGTACAGTATACATAAGGTTAGAATTCTTTTTCTACGTGGTCAGGCTTTTATATTTAATAAAATTGAAGTTCATCAGCCACTTTTCCACCCAAGTATTCTGTTCAGTGTAACAAAATGCTTGACAATCTTTTCCAGTTTTCAGTGCACTGAAGGGTTAGTACCAATAAATACAGCACTTGTTTATGCCACCTTAAACTCACAAGTCTGAACTTGACTTGAGCCTTACTCAAAGAAGATACTACATAAATGTGTGAATCTAACAAGATTTCAGTGAACCTAGTGTTAATTATCCTCAATGTTATTTTATAAATTTTCTAAAAATACTTTGTTAATGTTAGTTGTACGATCTCTCTAGACATCCTCTAGTTAGGATGGGATGGAACAGTGAGAGCACAAAATTCTTTCCCTAGAACAGCTTTTTCTCTGTAAGTTATAATCACAAGTTATATAACTACCTTTTAAAGACAAAAACTTTCAATAGTCTTGGTGTTTTGTTCAGAGATCTTTTTTTTCCACATACAATTTCTGGCATGGAAAGAAAAGTACAAGCTCAGCCACTTTTACTGCATTTTGTCATTGTTATTGCTTCCAGACCAGCTTCTTCTTAGTGAGAAATTAGAAGGGCAGATTCACAGCAACAGCTGCACAAATCAGAGACCTTCAGCTCTGACAGTTCTAGGGGATGAACTTAACGCACACTGAATTACACAATTAAATGCTGTAAATGGGCATGTCTCCATTTAAAAGCAAAGGAGACATGTCTCTGACACCGTAAGACTGTCTGACTCATATTGATGACATGCCAAATGTCACAGGACTCAGTCAGGAAATAGCTTCTCTTGAATATGCTTGATAGAATATGGTAACTAAAAATGTAAATTCATTTAAAAATTGTTTGGTTAAATGTCAATTTCCAGCTACTTGTGTGATAGTTGTCAACTCTGAGTCTTAAATTAGAAAAAAATAGAAACAAACTTTCATAGATATGTTCTTCTTTTATGCTGACACTAGCTATATGGAATGGTAAAATGTGTGGATTGTGGCTGGCTCCTGAGAAAGGATGTAGTGTTAATAATCCAGGGCATCATGATAGCTTGGTTCTCAGGGCTCTCAGAATACTCTAGATGATAAATGCTTCCAAATATCAATCACTCTACACTACTGGAAGTTAAGTGTTCAGTAACAGAAGAGGTTGCTGTTCAGGCTCCATGAAGAGATTAGGTATTCTCATTAAAATTGCTCTGCCTATGAGTGACATATCAAGTGTAAAGACATTACATTAATTTAGCAGACAATTAATCTGCCAAAAAAAAAAAAAAGAAGATTTTGGGGAAATTTCATTCCTAATTTGAGGAGGTTTTTAATTTGGTTATCTCTCATGTAATAAGCATGACCCTTCAGAACTGCCCTTTGGTGCCATTGGTTTAACATCTTGTAGAGCCTGCAGGAGGGCAACACAAAAAATAAAGAGACACTGCTGCCAATATTGCATTCTAGGCATGGAAGAAAGTAGCTGTAGTCACATGCATTTATCCTCCTTTATAAGTGGGGTCTCTCCTGGTTGTAGGTGGGTCAGTAGGGTCACATTTCTAAAAGGGTAAGGAGGAGCTGTGACATTATGCCTGCTGACAAGCAGCTACTAAGCAAGATTACATCTGTTTGTTTCCAGGGGTTCCTGTGATTGAATTTTATGTATTTATTTATATCTGTTGTTTCTTACTGCTTGTCTGCATTACTCTGCTGCTGATGTACCTATGTTCTCTTTATACTCATGATGTTCTAATTTATGCTGTAGTTGACATATGTTTATTTTCATTGGGTATCTGATACTCTCTCCTGGTTTGCTGCTAATTTGCATTGTTATTTGCTGAGATTTCTTTCTACCTGTACTACATAGTTCTCATAGATTTATCCTGACAAAACAATTTTCTTGGGCCTTTAAACAAATAAATTCCAATATTTCTTTTGGCACTATTGTAATTTAATGCATTCCTATGTTTTATGTAATGCACCCTGGTGACTGATGGAAAAAACTCTTTTGGCCTGCTGTATACAACTTTTAAATGCTTACAGAAGGTGAATGTGTTCTCCTGATGTCATTTGACTGAGTTATTTATCTCTTTTAATATTTTTCTCATAACATGGCCTTCCCATTGCCTTAATTATTTTTATTGCTCATATTCCAGGTTCTTATCAGAACTGAGTGCAGTTTTACTTGCAAAGAAATATTTACCTTCCCACTTTTGATATTATGCAGTTTGATTGCTTTAGTATTTTTTTCCCACCATTACACTACATCTTCATCTCCCCTCTTCTTTAAAATCAGGGATTAAGTCCTCCCTAATAGCTCCTTCTCCGTTAAGTCTATATTGTGATTCTTTTTTCCCCTCCTGTAATATGTGAAGTCATCTTTTTCAGAGTGAACTTCCTGCTTCTGACCCTTTTTGATTTATCTCTTTTGGCCTCCTTGTCATTTGTAATGCTTCAAATTAAATAGGGCCTGAAGATTTTAATTAATGTGCTGTTTACTGCTTCGTGCAATTCAGTAATAAAAAATGATGGTTAAGTTATTAAGACTATTCTTGACAAAGGGCAAATGTATTTCAGTACTGATGTGAAAGACTGAAGCTCAGGAAAATGACTACACAGCAGGAATATATTTTAGCTCAGAAAAGTAAAGTAAGTGGCTTGCCAAGGGAGGCTGTATGCCTTTGTTTCTTTGTATACAGAGTGACGAAATTTAAACAAACAAAAAATGCAGGACCTATTGGCAATATAAATCAGAGGTAGAGCAATGTCATACACTATCACCTCTTTTATCTCGCAGAAATATGAGCCGAAGTAATGAAAGTAACGAACAGTGCAAATGTGAAATATTTATAGCAGTTTCTTGGAAGCCTTACAGCAGTGTCAGAATGGGGGTACAAAGCATCAAGCATTACTTGGCAGTTCAGAGAAACCTGGATGTCCACACAGTGTTATTCCTTCTAGATTTCTCAGTAGCTAAATGTCAGTACCTACCACGGCAGTATCAGAACTTATTTCCCTTTTTCCTTGCCATTATGAATGTGTCTTTCTCTATCACTATCAACCTGAGAAATCAGTGTCACCATAACCCATTTTATTTCCCAGCTTCATCTGAGCATCACTCAGGTCATCACTTCTGCTCTCCCTCCTGCCATTCTAAAATAATACTTTTTTACATCTGGTAATATAATATACCAGCAGTTTTTACTTTTTTTTTTTTCTGTTGAGAATATTGAGCTAGGAAAATGTACATGTTTTCTAGGTTTTGGTTGATTTTGGTAGCACTGAAATAAAGGCTTGCAAGAGGATGGAAAAAGAAGACAAATATGGTATTGTCCTAGATTTTTTGGTTTTGGAATTCTGATTTAAATTTTATCACCTTTTTGCCCCATTTATACCTCTGCTGACAAATAAGATATAAATAATTTCCTCCTGGATATTAAACCATAGCAAAATGTCTTAATTGAACTCAGGTCAAGTCATGATCAGAAAAACAAAAGAATGTTCCAGCATTTCTTCAGGTCTCATGCTTTCACCATTTACAATTATATGTATCATATTTCCATATGTAGAAAAATACACAGAATTATATATATTGCATAATACATTATATTATAATAAAAGATGTATACATATATACATACGCATATACGTATTTGCATCTTCTATAAACTAAAATCTTCCCCATCTTGCGGACAAACTTTTTGTCATTGTGTGTCTTTGGGCAGGACACTCATTTGATGTAAATTGCTTTGGCTTCATCTCAGATCTGATGCTTCCAGAACAAAGTGGCTGAACAGCATTGGCCAGCAGAAAATGCATTACACTAGTGTATTTCCTGACTGTTCTACGTGAAAATTATTAAACTCCAGCATCAGAGCTACTGGCATCTTCTTGTTTAAAAACATGTTAGACAGGCAAAATACATTTAAATTGCATACACATACCAATGGCTTCTGTGTGACTTTTGATTTCTTTAAAGTTCAGAGCAGTCTCAAAGTTCATGAAACCAGTCACACCAATTTTGTATTAGTTTCTTTTCTTCCTTGGGGCCAAAAAAAAGAGGTTAAAAAAAACCCAAACACCCCAGAAACACAAGTACAGTTCCGGGCTCATATATGGTTGCACTGAAACGAACACATTTTATAAAATGAAAGCCATTCTAAAGAATTCCCTGGAGGAGATAACAGCCACACAAGGTAGCTATTACTTGTACTCACAATTGCATCAATCTTTGATCTTTATTGTTATGGTATTATTTCTATTCTGGTACTGTAAAAATGTTCCTTGTGGATTTTCCATAAATAATATATGTGTCTATCCTAAAACTGCTTGAAAAAAAGAGATGGTTGCAGATCAGTGCTGCAAATAAAAGCTAAGGAGCTCCTTTATTTAATTTCATCCAGAAATGGCTGTGAGATTGCTATCTTGAGAGAGGTACAAAAATTAATTTTTCACAAATTTCTATTTCCATGACAATCTGTAACATGCAGAATAGATTTTATGCCATTTCTTGTTCTTACTACAACCTTCATCCTGAGAATTGGGACTGCAATAGAATTTTAATTTCCAAATATATCATATAAAATATCAGTGGCCTGAACTTTTTGCAATTTCTGTTACACTGTATTTTATGCTTTGATATATTGATAATTAATTTACCTAAAGCTTCTTAGACACTATAAATGAGGACAAACTAAGAATTCAGAAGAAGAGAAAGGTGTTCCTATTTAGCTTATTTAAAAATTAGTGTAAAAACATTCAGAAGATTAACAAAAAGATGGTGAACATAATACAGAAGGGGAAACTGTTACTGTGCAACCTACTTACAGCTTTCTGCCAAGGAGACATAGAATCATTAAGGTTGGAAAAGACCTCCAAAATCATCAAAGAAAGTGTAATACCGTTTGCAGTGCGTAGGTTCCTGCAGTGGCATGGCAAGCCACAGCCTTCCAGGAGAGCGTAGAGGGGGTCTCTAGGGGATAGCAGCTTATGCTGCATCCTGTAGCCTCTTCCAGGCTGCCCCTCGCGTGCTCCGGCTGGCTGAAGCTCCACAACATGGTGACGATAAAGGAGGCGAGAAAGCTCTCTCCATAGAGACTGCAGCAGGTCTTTATTTCATGGTGGCTCCCCGAAGCCCAGGCCCAGCACATGGTATGGTTCCCCCAGGCAGAGGCTGGTGCCCCAAGGCAAAGCAGAGAGCAAGAAAGAGAACACATGGTGTGCAGCCTTGGTTTATCCGGGGAAGAGGGGGTCGGAGAGAGCATGTGTACCAATGGTCTCAGGGCATAGGGGTGGTACATGGGTGGAGTTGGGGTAAAGGAACAAATAGGAAAAACCCAAGGGAGTGGTTATGAGTAGGGGCGGGGAAGGGAAATCCAAGTGGAAAGGGCAGGCAATTTAGTAAGAACAGGAGTGGAGAAATACAACACCACATTGTACCAATCTTCTTTGTAAATTATTACATTCAGCTTATTCCATATTAATATTAGGAAATATAAAAACAAAGACCATATGCATGCAAGAAGAATATTTTCATAACTTTGTCCATCTACATGCCTTTCATATTGTTCCTATAGATTGCTTTTTATTTACAAATGTTTTAAAAGTCACAATTTTTTTTGTTTATTTCTTGTTCTATTTGAACGTAATGATTATTGGATAATTGCATTTTAACATACCACTTACTTGTTCTTTATTCCCTAGATTATATGATGCCCACACACAAAAATAAAAGGTTAGAAAGAGGAAAAAGTGGCAGTCTTCTGAATTTGAGCTGGGAACTTTCCACGTAAAATCTACCGTGAAAAAAATATGACTGGAAAAGCACCTACATACACCTCATTGTAACTTTCTCCCAGCCCCCAATAACTTTGGAACACAAACTAAAATGATTACTTTAATATTCACTCTACTAATGAATGCACAGGATGCATGGAATGCTATAGAGACTTTAATGCCAGCCGTGCTTGTGGTCACTTCTGGAGCTTTTTATCACATGCAAGTTCTTAGCAGTATGATATCTTAAATATAATATCGTTTCAACCACATAAGCTGCAAAATCAGGTGTCAAATAACAGAAAGGTTTATTCTCCATTTTCCTCCTCTCTACTTCCACTGGAAATACCAAGACGAAATGATGACAGCAAATTACAAAAATTTCACACTCCCTATACTTCTCCAGAGTCATCTGATTCAGTGACATTTGATTTCTTTATGAGGAACATCAGATAGCTGAAAGCTGAGTTGTGGTCCCGTGCAGCAGTGGGTAAGACAATATGGTTAACAATACCTAAGTGAACAAATGGGAGGAAAAATAACCTTTTACTATGAAATATTCTGTTCTCAGGCTCTTTTTCATGCTCCCCAAAAGGATACATTCATCTTGAAAGATCTCTGATAGCTCATTTAATATTACTTTTTTTTTTTATCCATTAATAGAAGATAATCAGTCCCTGAAGCCCTCAATATGCCTGTTTTATCACTATATAGCTGTTTCAGTAAGAAGTTTTTCATTTAGCAGTGAAGAGTATGCCAACAAGCAGAGAGATAATTTAGGCCTAAGTCTCCAAACAATGATCCAACTACATAAAACCAGTGTGAACAGCTTGAGGTTCTAACTGCTTTAATAAAGAAGGGGAACAGTTTCTTGCAAAGTCCAAAGGGCTGCCAAACAGTAGACAGTCAAAGCAGCAGTGTTTGGTCTACATTATTTTAAACATTGGTGGGAAACATCCTTTCTTCTCTTCCCAACACTTATCCTCTCTCTCACTGCACTGAAGTGAATGCAACCCTCTTGTCAAACTGGAGCCTTTTATTAGTTTTGGCTCATAACAGCCTCTCTCTTACCGGTTCGCTTTGATCTGTGTGGCTCAGAATAAACCTGAATTCCTCCCGTATTCAGAGTGCAAATCTGCAGGATGTTGCTGTAACATTAGGCACAATGGTGCAGAATTACTGCTGTAATATTTCAGTACTATGCTACAGAGCTGTCACATTCAGGACAAACCACCCAACTGAAATGCGCAACAAAAAAAGCGAGCAGCAGGTCCAAAAAGTTCAACTGTAAATTTTAGAAGGATTTTTTTTCCTTTTAAAGGAATAAAAGCTGAAACACTGAAGTGGCAGACTGAAAGAAAATATAAAGTGCCCTCTTTTACTTTTTGAATTCAACATTTGATAAGATCATTAACTAAAAATATATAGGAAAAAATATTTAAACTTGAATTACCAGATTTTGTGTATAATAACAGATATTACACCTTGAATATGTTGTCTATAATTTAGAAAACATGATGCATTCACGTTTTCTTTTCAGTTTTAGAGCACAGAAGCAGAGGACACAATTTTGCTCTTGTGTTTACTGATGCAATCTGCAACTGAGCTTGAGAACCTGCATAAGAATTGCAAATAGTGTCTATAGTAGTTACCTATCCAAGAATGGAAGTTTCACTAAAACCAGAGGGAAAATCCATTCTCTTAAAAAAAAAGAAGGAAAAAAAAAAGAAAAAAAAAAAGAAATGTATTATATGTGACATAAAAATGTCCAAATTTACCATATCTCTCTATGACTGTCTAGATACCCAGTGTTTAAATATATCTAAAAGGGCATAAAAATACTTGGGTAAATTGGTATAACTCTGACCTAAAAATGGATAACAGTTATCTCTTTTCAAAACTTCCATCCAGAGTTTTTTCAGTCTTATTTTACCAAAACTTTTCCACTGTAACTGCTCCTGATCCATCTATACTGTGTTCTGCCTCAGAAATTCTACACATGATATGCCATATGACACACTGTCTCAGTGTTTGTTTTAGAGCTGGATGCATCATCGTTCTAAGCAAGCCTCCTTAGAGACTGCACCTCTAGTATAAGCTTAGGAGGTTTGCTTTTCATTTTCTAAAACTTGCCACAGGAACAGCAGTGGTTTCTTATGGTAGACAGACTTGGAAGATAAAGCCTCAGACGCTATGTGGGGAATGCTATTTCCCTGTGAGAGATTCCTGAGTAGTCCATCCCTTTTACACTTCAGCAGCACTTCTGTATATCTTGTCATGATAATAAAGTCTCATTGAGTGCAATTGACACAACTGCATATACAAAGCTGTATAAGGACAGTAGAATAAAAACTTCACTTACTTAACTTCATAGCCAGAGGCGTGAAAATGCAATTTTTTGAAGCAGTAGGAAACAGCACACTATGCGGGAAAAGACAGGTGACAGTCAGATTCAGAGCAATTTACTGGTAGTCAGAATGCAATTTTTCTTCATGTGAGGACAAGCTTATAGTCATACCCTCTGGCTCCTTGTAATGTAACTCTTGTAAAATAGTGCAAAGAAACTAGGAGAAATGAACATCCCATCATTCCATACATTGTGTTCTCTTGCCTATATACGTATGTATATACACACTATTTCCACTAGAGTGATGTAAAACAATGCAAAAAATTCAGGAGAAAGTGATTTTCAAAAAGGCTATGAGAGAACATTTTTAAGGAAAAGAAGGAAAAGTAGGAAAATTAAGAGAAGTAGAAATTCCATGAAAGGGCCAGCTCCATAACGGATTGAAAAGTTCACATATAATTGCAAAAATGATTTGTTTCATAGGAAAGGAAAGTAGTATGTGGTGAGATACTAATATTTTCTATTTTAACTTATTCTATGATTAGAAACTAGTTTAGAAAGACTTTATTCTCACTTTAGTTCTAAATATTCTTTTCTGAGCTTATAGAAGCTTGAAAAAGTGTGATCTGCTTTGGCAAAAATAGCAAGCTACTTCAAGGGAGTCTTTTACCTCCTTTTTAATACATTTTGCAAGATATGAATACAATAGCTTAAAAAAAAAAAGCAAAAGCCAATAATCTTTCTCTATTCAAGTAGTGTCATGAAGAAAATCCTAATGATTGAGTTGGAAGTCATAGATTCATGCAACTATAAAAAACCCATAATAATATTCACATTTTAACCACTAAAATGATGCTTAGATACAGTATCAGGACTTGATTATTCTTGATTATTTTGAAAAAAAAATGAATAGCATGACTGAGACAATTATATTGCACAGGTTTGCAGTTTTGAGAAGTTGAAAAGGTTTTTACTAAAATGTTTGGGGAAAAAATAGCTGTTTCCAGGCATATTAGCTTGCTGCAGAGATCAGCTGCAAAACACACTGTGCTCTGTTGCCAGTACGGGACCTGACCTTAATCTTGCATTTTCATACAGCCAAAAGAATGCTGCCTAGAAAAAAAGTACAGTACGTGCCTGCATTAACTTTTGAGAATTGCATTGAGTGCTGCACCTTCATTCTGTCTGTCCTCTGAAAGGGAAAGTTGTGAAGTTGTGGCAACTTACTTTGGTATCTAAGGTATTGTTGTTCCTGTAGTGAGTGGGGTAGTGTGTAGTTGGCTGGAGAGGAGTGGAAGAGGCCTCTGCTGAAGGAAGCAGCTTCAACTGACTGCCTTGAACACATCCATTGGGTGTCTGAACTTGATGCTCCACCCTACCTCTGCTGAACTTGTCAAGGAAGCACAGTCAGAGACAAGTGTTTAGACTGGTTTAAATCTTAATTTACTTTAATCCAAGTTTCAGCCTGTAATCTGCAGTAGTTGAATGGCTACTATATCACCCATGGATTCATTGACAACTGCATGATGTCCTATCCCCCCTCTAAAAGTTTTTATCCCGCTCCTGTGTTTCACAACAGATTACAAAAGGAACTCTATAAAGTTTAGCCATTCTTTTAGTGTCACCTGAACAGCATCTAGCACAGCAACATACACTGAACTCAGACTAGAGTCATCAAGCCCATCATAATAAAATTACCTAATTTGAAAACAACCCTGTTATACCAGCTTGAAATTCATCATCAGTTAGCTTGATTTCTGAAGGAACTGCCCAATAAACAGTTGACTGTTTTCATATGCTAATTTTTGATAACATAATTAGTACATTATCATTATGGATCATCAACACATTATTTTACAAACTGAATAAAATAAAATAAATAAAATATAATATTAAGAAATACTATAAAGTAAAACATTTGAGAATGTTATATCTTCAAAGAGAGTTTAAAACATTAACAGAGCTTCAATGTGACAAAAAAAGAAATATTGACACCACAGGACACCAATCAAAGAAATGAAGTGTCAACTTCAAACCATAAAATAATGAAAATATCAGTACTTGAGGAAATGCTCTAAAGCCAGAAAATTCAGTATTGACAGAAAAGAACGATAATGTAACAAAATACATGCAAAGGGAAATTCTAAAAAATATCTAAGACTGGATTCTCCCAGAGGTTAGAGACCATCCACTACAAGCTTAGATATATTGGACAACCCAGATTTAGCTGCACTGGATAGGGAAAAATAATAAAAAAAAATTTCACTAAATTTGGCAAAAAGTTTGGATGTTATTTCAAATACTGAAAGTTAAATCATACAGAAATTAATGGTGCCTTTAGTATTCTGTGATATTACACAGCATCAGGAACATGAAGCAATCATGAAATTCACCAGTGTCAGAATTAAATTTTTTCCAATCTCTCAAACACCCGAACTGAACAAAACAACTCCATGAGTCTTTTGTCCCTTCACTTCCACAAAAATAAAAAAGCAAAAGCAAAAGCAGGAAAATGCCAATTTTAACTTTTTGGAAGCTTTAGTAGATGTCATTCAATGTACTTCTCTCCCTCTCTGACACTGGAGATGCACACTGCTTACCGTAACTCATTTGTTCTTTTTTCATATCCAGTCAGCTGCCCTAATTTCTTTCTACTTAAACTGGCTTCTCTAAATCCTTAGTATAACCTTTGAGTCAAGATCTGTTTGGAAAGAATAAAGTCCAATATCCTAGTGAGAGTAAAGCCTGTTGTATTTTCCACTTAAAAGCTTCCCTTTGTGTCCCAAGGATCCCAAGTGATCCATACAAAAGTACATTATCTCTTGTCAGTATTTTATCTCCAAATGTTTCCTTTTAAAAGCCTTTGATTTAACTCTGTGCATTCAGGCTTGATAACACCATACAGAAAAGTGTAGGTCAAATAGTATTTATAATAGCAATGAAGACTGCAGGGGTTACTTAAATTTCAGTCTATGTATGTCTAAACAGCCTTCTTCTGAATCTGTTGTATGTCTAGAACCTTTTCATCCCATGACTGAGTCTTTTCTGGGTTATATTGCTATGAATCAAGGCTCATTCTTCTAAAATCTCTGGAATTACTCTGACTTAAAGCAGTATAAACTTAGGGTACTGGAAATGCAAATTCCGTCTCTGATGTCTGGCTAACTGTGGCCATAACAAGGATAAAAAGTAAGCAGAAACACATTAACTTGATCTTCTGAGTTAAAAGAAGTTAAGCTTGCAGAGTTAAAAGAAGTGTAACTGAAAAACAAGACACTTTTTTTCAAATAGCTTATACATTCTGTCTCTGAAGCCATCAGCAAGCCTGTCTCACAGCAGAAATTGGACTGTTTTAGATCACGATAACAGAAGATGTATAAAAAAATATTTTGCCCTAATTTCACTGGGTAATTGTATATGTGAATAATACAGCATCTTATTAGAGTGGTTTCCTGCCACAGTTCTGCTCAAGATTATTTTCTTTCTTTTAGGAAGTCTCAGATATGAACAATAAGACATACTGTCTCTTTTTTTTTTTCATATCCTTCAATTGGACAGGCAGCAGAGGCTATAAGCCAGCTTTTGCAAGCCTTGTGTTGGTGATGGAATTAATCACTGCACTATGACTCCTCCTGTGTCCCAGAAATATGTAATGTGAGGCCACGCTCTCATTTGTTGTGGTTTATCAACACTTTATATCTACTCATGTGACTTCTAAGAGTCTTTTTAGACATGGCAAAGCCATAAGCTAAATTTGGCTTCATTTGCTATGTCCATGCCAGTGGATTGGATCAGCTGACAGTCCCAGTCAAGGTGGAGAAATAAATGAGGGACCGTTGCAAATAGCAGCAGAGGTAGGTGTTCTCATAAAAAGCCACCAAGCCAGATTTACAATCCTATTGTGGTAAAATTAATTGGAATTAGAAGCTTGAACATTAAATAGAAAAGTCTCTTTTCACAGTAGGCTTCTTAAGCTACAATTTCATTTTAGCTCCTTTGATTCTTTGTCACAGCTGAAGGCCCTTTGTCAGCGTGGATGGGAAGAGGAGGACTGTGGGGATGAGCCTCATCTAGAGCATGGTGGCATCATTCTCATGGGATCCTCAGCACCACTGTGAGAAACAGAAGTCTTCAATGTACTCCAAGGGGAATTAAATTGGAGATGCTGTTTCCAGAGTCTGTTTTTTGTGGCACCCACATGCTTTCATTAAAAATAGGTGACTGTCCATTCTGCAGGAGACAGCTTGGAGAGTTCTTCCTAGAAAGCTCAGTGGTATCAAAGTTGATGTCTGGCAGCTTTGAAATGCCAGCCACCTGCACGGCTTCTGATTTTTTGTGCAAACTTTAGATGTAGATATACTCTTGACAAAAACTGCAATGAGCCTATCAAACAAAGATAACAACAAAGCTAAATGATTTGAAATTTGGATCCCACTGTGGTATTATTACATTAAGCTGTATTTGAAGAATGCTGAGAGAATGGTAATGTAAGAGCATTAAAATAGAGTAGAAAATAATACTATGATTTTTTAATCATTTTTTATACATGTTAACATTATGGGGTTTGGTTACTGAATCAGTATTTCAGAAAAAAAATAGGTTGGATTTTTTTGGGTTTTTTGGTTGGTTGGTTGTGGTGTTTTTTATTTTTTTTAGAGTTTATTTGTCATAGTAATAGAAGAAAAATGGAAAAGGGGATGAAATTGCCACTAGCTTACAGGGCTGTGACATTGGAGCAAGGGAAAAATTGCAGTGTGTCTGTCTGAGGTAAGCACATTAGCTGCTGAATGTGTAAATTGCAAAAATAACTTAGAAGCCAAAAGTGAGAACAAATGAGCAAGCAAGTGATCTAATCTCTGTTGGAACACATCACCCATGTGATTTGCAGAGTCCCTTGGAAACAGAGAAGCAGATGAAGCAGGAGTAGCATTTGTGTTATCAGCAATGGAGAAAAATCAATAACAGATAAGGTCTGCGTGTCAGCAAAATAAAGGAACTTTCCATTCCTCTCTGAAACCCTGACACAATTGAAGCAGGGAAAGCCAGGGGTCTCATTACCGTGAGAGGTTCCCTGAGCTGCCCACATTTAATGTTTAGTTACTGTCATACGTAGCTTTAAGACTGATAAAATTTAACTATAATTCTAAACTTTTCGAAGTAATAGCCTAAAAAAATAGTTTACATTTACATCTCTATTTTGGAGAGAGAGATGTAAATGTAAAACATTGCCATTTGTGGAGCAAATCAGAGATGGGAGACACACTTGTCTTGTAGACCCTGAGAAACTATGAAATCCAGAAATAGTCTTATTTAGGACACAAACTGTTCTTCCTTACACCAGAGCAGCCGCCTCTCTAAGTGCTGCTGCAATATGATTTGCAGAGTGTAATTAATTGGATTTCACAGTCTGCTAGAACTGTGGGCAGTAGTACTTCAAGGAGCAGGAAGCCCTTCTCGTGGACATGGAGCTCCTGAGTGGCACCAAGGAATCATATTTTGAGACCCAGGAAACTTCCAGTTTAAGTGAAAGACAAGTACAAGTCAATCACAAATCAACGAATTTTTAAAAGATTTTGAACTGGAAAGATGTCTCAATGTAAGCCAGGTAATGGTCCACACAAGTGCAGGTTTTTGAAGGAACATGAAAATGTTGTTTTGGTTGGTCCCAGATAGGTTGGAGGCACTGGCAACTGAATCGTCCATTTTTGTTTTATGCAGTGGACAACCACTGCATATTTGAATGCTGTACACAGTTTTGTTTCTACAAACCTGAAAGAAAATAACAGGCAGAGCAATAGGCTTTAAAAGACAATATTTACTGCACATTTATCTTTCAGCGATGTCCAGAGTCACTACACTTTTCCATGTAATTGGAACTGGAGATGTTTGTGGTAATAGATAAGGAAAATATTGACTTTCTAATTGTTTGTTGTTTTGTTTTTTGCTTTTACGTGGGAGACTCGGAGGTTTACATTGTATTTCCAATTAATGTTGTCTTCTCAAGACTAACAGACTCAGCTTTAAACCTGTGCATCCAGGAAGGAGTATAACCAAGAAATAGAGTTGGTTGTTTGTACAAGATACCGAAGAAGATTGGAAAGGTGAACTCAAGTAGGTAATAGTGAAACAGAAGCTGAAATTAGCTGAAGGTTATCCAGGGATAAAAAAAATCCCAGAACAGAAATGCAGCAAGTACTACATTTGTCTTAGCAAGAGCCAACGAGGTAACTAGGCTGAGAGATGGAACTACATCTAGTGGTAGGACCCAGGACAGATTACTACCAAGCCTGAAATAAATCCTCTGTGAAGAGCCAGAGAACCTAGTACTGAAGAGATCAAACAAACTACTATCATATGGAATTACAAAGAAAAGGGGTTTACAGTTTTAGAGAGCATACGGTGTTAGAATAATAGCTTACTAAACTTCACCACACTGAAACCTGCCATTTTCTGACCCTGAAAAGGAGCAGTATATTTAATCTCCTTCAGACAAAATATATTTGTCTATAAAGTCCTTGTTAATTGTATGTTGAAATCTGGCACTGTCTTAACCGTTCTATTGTTTGTATTGTCAGAGAACTTGGACACTCTTGCTATCTATGCAATTGCTTTCAGTGTTATGTATAAACAGTGGTAAAAGATGCTCACTGTAGAGTTTGGGTCTTTTTGCAGAATTTACAGTTTCATATTGCACAGTGCATTAGAACTCAGGAAAAAAGTGTCCTTATGGAGTGGCACCTTCCAGAAAAATTAGAGCATTGAACTCCACAATTACTCTTTACTCAGATGGCCAGAAGAGCCATGATTTTTTTAACAGCTATTTTCTTTTGTTTGGGACCAAGCTCAAATAATTTCAGGTGCACTGTAGCTGTTTTAGACCATCTTATGGTAACTTTCAGCTACAGAAAACAAGAATAATGGTTAAAATTTTCTCCACTATTAACCAAGCTTAAAACAGTGCAGCTGGGTTCTCCACCACAACCCCATGACTAGCTTTGTGTCAGAACTTGTCCCGCTGTTTGTGTGTTCACATACAACCTGTAATATGGAAACATGAGCTTGGTGTTTATTTTCTAATTAAACCTCTTTTACCTGGCCCAAAATTTGCTTTCAGCACCTTTTTGGCAGAAAGCTTTAATTACTATGAATCATAGGCACAAATCCAAAATATAAAGTAAACTAGATTAAGATTTGAGTAGCTAGAGTTAGGGCACACTATTGCTTTCTAGAAACAAGATACAAACATTAAGTGCCACATAGGGAAAAAGAAAAGCAAATAGATCCAATAAAAATATATTCATAAGTATCCCCTTGAATATATCCCTCATCTCTGGTGTAAGGAAGCCAGGTTACACCACCCCTTTGCATAGTTTGTGTTGTAGTTTTCTTTCTTTTCTCTAAATTAGCAGATAGTTTCCAAAGTTGGTTGTCAGCTATCTGTCCTTTTAAGTGTGAAAGTGGTATGAAAAGAAAGCTTGACAGTAGCACTGAAGAAAATGTGCCCACATTTGTTGCTAATTATGCTTCGAGTACGAAGCTTTCACTGTGATTGTTTTTGAGGCCCCAGGAACACCTGCAAACACAAAAGAGAGCTTGAACATTTCTTAACGGAGCTTACGCCTCAAGTTCATTGACTTCAGGATGACTCAGTGGATGTACTCATAAACGGTGCAAATCAGTTAAAAGCACCCAAGACATAAGACTGCAATTGATACTTTCTTTTTCCTTTTTATTTTCCCATCAGTTCATGCCAGGTGCCTAATGTTAGAGGTCACATTAGATCATCTCTTGTTTCCTGCGTGCAATTTTTGTCCTTCATCACAAAGTAAGCATTTGATGAAGCTTATCATGGCACAAATAATGTTCTGATGTTTGTTAATAAGAAAAATAAAAGAATGGTACAACAACTTTAACAAATCAAGAAATAGATGTACTGATACAATTATAAATCAAAACACCTCTTGGCAAGCAAATGTAAAATGGTGAAACATTATATGAACAGGTATTTAATGTGTGTATTCAGAATATCTGAGAGGCAAATTGATATGTGTTTTTCTTACAGTCATAAGAAATTTAAGACACTTTTTGAGAAAAAGAAAAAAACAAACCACAATGACATCTGTGAAGTAATCCTACCCATAAATACAAGAGCAATGGAAGAAAATAAGGCAGGATACTCTGAATTTGTTTTATGCATTGGATTGCATCACTGTTTTCCTGAAATTTGTTTATCTAATCCTTTCTTTGTTTTTTCTGTTGTACTGGATTCATCATCTCTGAACTCATATTCTTCAAAGGCAGTGCAGGCATGAAATGTTATATAGATAACATCTTAAAATTTAGGTTACTAGTTATGCTGCAGAAAAAGAAGACCCAGTGGTTCTGCTGAGGTTGAGTTGAGAAGTGGTTCCCAGTGTTGCAATGTCAGGTTGTGTATCCCTGCCAATATCCTCATGTGAGGGGTTATGTTTTGCTGAGGGGAATCATTATCAGTATTATAAAATTCTATAAACTCATTTGTTTTTATGTATGATATAAATTTAAAGTAAAATGATACAAAAAATCACAGCTGCTTTAACAAACACATGCCATGAAATAGAGGATAAAATATTTCTTTTTTCTTTTTAGAGAGAGAGTATACTACTGAAACTCTGTAGAAGAGCTTTTTTAATTGGTCATCGACCATACATTAGATCATATGGAAATGTGTATTACTTATGGTATTTTGAATCCCAAGTATGAATCTCATACATAACTACCTTTTAGATACTTTTAAGATTTAATTGTCACACATTTCTGAAGTATTTGTCCATGAATAGAAAAAAGACAAAATAAGTACAAAATGATTTGATATAATTTACAGCTGTATTAAACAAATATGAATGGAAGAAGAATGCAAAATAGTAAGATTATTGATACTGTTGATACACATAAATACTCATATTTCAGAAATAAATCTGTGACCAAACTGAAACTATTAATACAGTACAAACTCTCACTAAGGCAAGCCATGTATTCTGTCTTCCAAAGAATGCAATTTGCATTCATGAACACTAGCAGAGCCTTGAGGAAGCAAGAGAAGGAACATAGTGAGAACACAGTGATCTCCTGGGTACATCTCACTGGTTAACCAGTTGCCTGCTTTGGTACTTCCTGGACAAAATAAGCACATGTGTTTCTGTGTGGGATTTACTGAGGTTGAGAAAGGAAGTTTCTAATTGTTATTATAAGCTTAAGTAATTTTCCCTTCTTCCTTTTCTGGCCACAGGGCAGCTGTATGTATTGTTGATGTAGAAATATATCTGGGATCAGAATGCCAGAGTATAACTGGGTTAAGGAAGACAGCTGAAGATCTAGGACTAGGTATCTTCTAATAATTTGGTTAAATAAAGCCCTCATATAAAAACGAACAAACAAAAAACCAAACCAAACAAAAAAACCCCAACCAAAAAAAAAAAAAAAAAAACCCCAAAACCAAACCAAAACAAAAAAAGTCTAACCACACATTTTTGACAGTATTTTGCTAAAACCCAGTGCTGGCAAAAAGCTACTTGAGAGCATTTCTTTCACTGATACCAGCATTGGAAATATATATCATATATATTTTTCTGGCAAATATATTGTGGTTCATTATTTGCACTCTCTGACATAGAAGGAGTGGTTTCAGTTCATTATCAGTAAGCTTTTATGATATTGAGGTAGCCTAAAAAGAAAAATGCAGATTCTGTTGTATAAGAAATTTGTTCTTCCCCAGAAAGAGGCATTCTGCGTTCAGAAGGAAGCTGAATTCAAGGATCCTTGAAAAAGAAAATATTAAAATATAATTTTGTATCCCAAACTACCTTGCAGTTGTGAAGACAAAAAGAGAAGAAAATAAAAAGTCCAAACAATATAGGTTCAATTACTTGTACTGTTCTGTTAGGATATAACAAAACCTGGAGCAGTGTCTTGAAGTTATTCTTGTGCAGAGAGTGAAATATGATCGTCCTCCTCTGTTGTATATCAAATTTACAAGCTGCCGGAGACCGAATACCAAGACAAGACTGTCCAAAGCAGTCACTCAATAGAGAGGTTCTGAAAATGAAGAAAGAGAATTAGGAGAATGCCACATATATAAAAAAAGAAATTGAAATGAAAGTGTTTAGACAGCTTCTTGAGAGCATGAATTTTTAGAGCAGACACTTCTCTTGATATAATCTGATTGCAGACTCAACACACTTCTAAGTGCCTTAAAATATTTTGCCCTTTCCGTAAGCCTAAGAAGTCCCTGTAGGATTATGAAAATCTAAATTCTATTTCTTCTGACCAAATGTTTGAGGAACAGGAGGTGGGCAAAAGTCAAAATCCTAAATGTGACATTTATCTCTTGACACTTGTTTTGTGAACAGCTTTGGGAGCTAAATCCAATTCTGAATGTCTTATATCTCCATTTTAGGATGAGTCAAACCAACACATTTAAATTTGGAATAGAAATAGTCTTAGATGAATAAAAATTCCTTGTAGTCATTAATAGCTGACCAGCATAAGTTAGCGTGTTACTTACCAGTTAAAAATTCAGACTGGAGACCAAGATTCTATAGAAAAGATTCCCCTGTATGTATAAGGTCAGGATTTATGCCAGGGACATGAAGAGAATTTTAATTATAGAAACCAAAAGCAAATAAAAAGTTTTAAAAAAATCAATCTAATTTCAGATGCTTCAGAAGCAAATTCCATGAATCTAGGCTCCATCTGAAGTGTCAAGTATTGTATCTGAAAGTCTCAAACCCAATTACAAATATTCCGTTTGAAAGAGTAGTAGGAACTGTTTGGATTTTTTTTATAGCTTCATTAATATTCAGTCTGTTAGAAACCAGTATGAGTTTGCTGTTAACTTCTATAGGAACACATATTTCAATGCCATATCTCAAATCCTTGCCTTCGCATGCTATTGTCTGAGCGGCTGTTTTCTTTCTGTGTTTGCACCAGCTTTCAGGGGTTAACTCAGGTAAGCGCTGTGCACAGCCATACAAAATAATTCAAATCAGGTATGATTTTTTTCCATAGGTGCTAAATTACTATTCGATTAAACATGGAAACTAAAACATCCCCTCTAACACATGCTGCTTATTGCCAATTTAGAATTATAGATGGTAAAATTCTTCCAGAGAGCTTTCCTACATCCTTTCTCTGAGATTTTCTGATCTAAAGCTCTTCTGATAGATTGATTTTATGCACATCTACAAGATGTGTGAATTTGACGTAATTTTATAATCTCTGTTTGTATTACATATGAAGTAATCTTTGATAGCCTTGTGTATCAAACTGACTTTACCCACGGTGTGTCCCTGGGATGTCCAAGACCTTGAGAGAAACCTACTTTGGCCTAGGAAATTCTCTTAAGCTGTGGTGGCCTTGGTATGAGCTGCCCAAAACAAGAAAACTTCCACAACACCTTCAAGAGGGATAACTTTCTTTGTACTGGCTGTGGTGCAAGTTGAAAATGCAGTTACTTGGGTCACCTTGGGATGCAATTACAATGCAAAGTCTGGCTGTGAAGCTCTCTAAAGGTGAGGAAGAAATGCAGCATTTGTCTTCCTTGTGTCATTTGGAAGTCATCATTTTTGTCACGATTATCTGATGCAAGCCTCACAGAGAATACCCTCAGTGATCTGAGGACAAACTCATAAAAGGTTTTTGCTTTGTGCTGAATTTTATTCCCTGAGTTCTCACCAAGCTGGTGTGAGATATATTGCTAATATGAGAATGAGTATTCAAGGAATACATCAGGGGAGACTAAAAGTAGTGGGTGGGATCATGAACAGCAGTGGTAACTTTGAAATTACATATGAGCAGGAGACAGAGGTGCTTTCTGTATGACTACAGTCTATCCATATATTCACTTGGAGAGTACGCTTTCCCTTCTAAACTTTCCTTAAAGTTTAGGAAAGATTTGGGAAAGAAAGGAAAAATCAAATCTTCATCCACGTATTTCTTTATTCCAAGAATTTCCAAAGGACTTGCCCTTTTGATCCTGCCTGATACATCTGTTGATTCCTTCAGAGACATTTGGTTCCTAAAAATTACTTTTACAAAACTTAGCCAACATAAGCAAAGAAAGCATAAATGGTGAAAGGGAGCTAAGGATAAATTTTCCCCTCTGTTCCTTCCCTCGTGGTGGAGTGAGCTGCTAGATTCTAAAGTTCTTTGATGATATTTAAATTTGTACCAAGGATTGGCCTCTCACCTATACATCTAAAGAGCATTTCTGAAATCTAACCACAGCTTCTACATTTCAACAAATGCTTGTCCCCAGGAAATACCTGAAGTGTAAAAGATGCAAGACTGCTGTCTGCTTTGATTCTGACTTTGCTCTGTTATCAGTTCCAAGTGTTTCTCTTTGAATGTTTTGTTTCCTTTGCTTTTAAGAGTGAAATGAGAGAAGTATTTGGGATTCTTTTTTCTGTTTTAGAATGTAAACTCTTAGTCCAAACTTCGAAAGAGTTCTTGTTAAGCTGTAGCTAAGTTACACTCCACAGTGATGAAATAATCCGTTCTGTGTCCATAGCTGACATTTGTACAGACATGAAATTTACCCTGTTTTGTGCAACATAGAACTTTCTTTGCCTACAATACTCTGGCTCTAGGAAAAGGATTCTCTTCCTGTATTTCCTGTGTGTCTTATGTGGCCTTGATTATATGACATCCTTACCTTTACTGTTTGTTTTATATACCAAGAGTAATAGAATAAGATTTGTGTTTTAATATATATATATTATTAGAGGATGTAGTTATAAGAAAAAAAAGCACTAATATTATGGAAATCACAAATACAGTAATAATATTCCCATTAGAGTTCACAAAAGACAAGTCATTGACTGTTTAAATGTATTGAAAACCTGACAATAAACATATAATCTAGTTTACTGAACATCTTTTATTATTAGGCCATCAAAGACTGGAAGCAAACAAAAGACACCACGAAAAAATCTTTTTCTAGAAAAAACATCTTTTTCAGTGAGTTTCCTAATCAGTCCCTTATTGTTGTCACCATAAAATTCCAGTGGCAGCACAATAATTGTCCCCAGAACAACAGATTAGAACTTTTATTTGAAAATTAGGAATAGTGTGAGGATTACATGGGCAACTAAAGCATATATATCTATAAAAATAATCCTTTTATGAAAGAATATTATAAAATAACACTGACAAAAATACATGAACTTATTCAGCTTCTGTTAAAAAAGAAGTTAAACTAGGCATGAAAGCCCTATTAAAAAATTTAAAATGTCCTATTTTAAGTCCTATTATTAGCTATTAAAGTCAGGCTAATAATTTATACAACTTCCATGTCATTTTATATCCAAGATGTTTACTTTTTTTCCCAGTTCTAAGCTTCTGAGAAATTAAAATTATTTATTTATATGATTGCTTCAGTAATTTATGTCAGGATTATGGCTAATACTTTAAAAATATGTTAGGTTTATTTTTTTCTTGGTGGTACAGAATGTTGTATTTGCTTAACCCCGGAATAAAAATTGTCATATTGGCAAGAAAATGTCATATACAGTAAATGTTTGCCCGGCTTCCTTGAAATAAGTTAAATGTTGTGGCAGATTGGCTGGCAGTATCATGGGACTATTAACACAAAAATGTCTGCAGGACAGAACAAATCCATTCATCCAGGTTAGATTCTCTGCATAATTCTAGTGACTTTTTTATGGACAAATACAAAAGAGATAATATATATTAACAGTGCTAGCTGTTATCTGTGCCCACACCCTTATCTGAGACAGTCTTTTCTATCGAGTTTTCCTTCAGAAGAGGAGCCTTGTTCAGCAGCTGCAGTCTTCAGGTTGTGAGATGTTTGCCTGTGCCCTCAATGCTTCTTTTTCAATACCTGATTAAATTAAAATACCCGATTCAATACCTGATTAAAATAATTAGTTATCTGCAGTTTGAAGATACATAAATATAAGGTTTCTTTTTTGTTTGGACATTTTACAAGCTGCTTAGTTTTGTTCTCAGTATGGATAGACATATACTGGTAGAATAGACAGGCCCAGGCCGCAGGTGCAAGCAGTGACAGGTTATCATCATACAAGTAAAGCATTAGAAAAAAGCATTAGAAAAACTGAGAAAGTTTTGGTCAATGCCAGCCAGTTTGCTCAAACACAGTGCCGAGGTATGAACTGGAAGTTTCTTAACCAGTTTATCTAAAAATGCTATTTTGGTTAATAATTCTTTTCAGTGATAACAGTTTTTACCACCACCTCCTTGACGTTTACCCAAAATTCATGAGTAAGGAGTTACAGCTAGCACATCTTTCTGTTCAAAGTCCAACTGATGCCTGAAAAAATTGAGTTTAATACCATTCAGGATGCTAAAACTTGTGCCAGAAGACCTGTTAGGAAAAAGCTCTCTACCAGTCATCTTCAGATTTTTCTTCAGCCAATTCTGAATTTCAATAATAATCTGAATTCATATTTGAAAAAAAATCTCTTCTAGTTACTTTTTAATATATTAAAATAGATACTATTTCAAATTAATGTTTATTCTCTGCTTCTGTTTAATATCTGAAAACATATTTCAAGAAATTCTTTTTTATGAAAATCATTACTTGATATATGCCTAGGAAAAAGGAATATATATGGAAAATATTTTCTGACATAGGATTATTTTTATTTTATTTCTTTATGGTGGCACCTCAGCTTACTAATGTGTGTTTGCAAAGCAGATCAGTCAGATTCATTGAAGTCTTGTCTTTCATAGCAGACTGAATCTGGTCCTCACTCTGAATGCTTCCAGATATTAATGTGGATTCTGAATGATAGTCCAGCCTTTTAGTTCTGTTTTGTGGTTGTTTAAGTTGAGGACATGTGTAGAATTCATATCTAGCTAACTTTAAATTCATATGTAAAAATTATTTAATTTAGTATTGTTTCAGGGATTTTTCACTTTCTTGGTAGACATTAGTATAAAAAAACCCAAAGCTAATGCTTTTTTTTAAGAAAGACGCAAATGAGATCTCTGCTATTTCAGTTCTCAGATGTTTACTTCACCTGAATTTCACTCAAAAATCTAAAACTCAAAACAAAATCAGAAAATCCAAAATAAAAATGTAACATATGAAATCTCATGGTCTAAGTAGTCTGACAAAGACAGGGTTCTTAATATGATAATGTCATCTGTGTAATACTAAGCAATAACTCTGATAATACAGAGACTTCAGTCTGCTTCACCCCATGAAACACAGTGAACCTGGGAATTTTTAAACGACTTGTGAGGAATGCAACAAAAAAATGGTTAAAGGTGTTTACACAGTGATGTAAAGAATTAAACTGAGATTTCACTCTATTCCTTTTTTCCATTCACTGATATACTTTTCTAAAAAAATCTTTACCCTGTTTGACAGTCTTATAGATGGTATGAATGTCTGTAATTACTATCCCTTCTTGGAAAGAAAGGGAAATTTATTGTGAAGGGCTTGAGCTGTTGTTCTTCTTGGAATTCAGTTCTGTTTCCTAAAAGCAAACAAAGAAACTGATGACAAAAGAGAAGGGTGGGTGAAAAAAAGAAATGGGGGGAGGAGGGGAAGGAAAACCAGCTTAGTGTCTGGATTCTTACCTGCATGATTGCTGCAGGGAAAAAAAAAAAAATGAAAAAAAAAAGACATAGCATGTGGTTTTATCATCTGCTTCAAGATCTGGCAAAAATGTGTCAATGTCAAAGCATTTAAGGTACTGCTTTCAAATTCTCTTCTGGTCACAGGCTCACAGCAGTACAGCCAAAAATCTGTCTTGGCTGGCAAGTCAGGCTGTTTTCAAACAGAAAGAAAGATTTAGATAAGAAAGAAACATCTGAATGTAGAAGAGGAAAAAAGAAATTAGAATGGGTGTAAATTAGAAAAATTATAAAAAAAGATTGAAGTCATAATTCCAGTCCGAATGTCTGGGATAGTACTGAGGGCTTAACCAAGGCAAGTAGAGGTTTCATAATCCTTTGGTTCCCTTCCAACTTATTTCTTTCTAAGTATCAGGATGGAGGCTCATAATGTCTGAGGAGAACTGTTACCATGCCGGGGGGAGGTGGCAGGAAGGTACTGGCATGTGGCTGGTGTAGTGGCACAGCCCACCTCTTCGTATACGTTAATTGTCTGCAAATTGGTCAAACTGTGGGTTTTCAAAGATTTTACAGAATAGCCCAATCTCCTACATTGCTTTGTTATTGATAAAGTCTAAGCTCTAGACTGTCTGGTTTTGTCAACTTCATTTGCTAATATTGGACAATATAAATTATCCAAGGAACTGTAGACTATCAGATTAATTCAGTGTTTTATGGACGCCAAAAAATTTGTCTTTCAAAAGAGGAAACCACAATGAGAAAGAATGCATTTGAATTTTTTTTCCTTGAGCAATTCAGAATATATACCTAAGACAGCTGAAATTAGGACAAGCTCTTCACTTTCAAAGTATTTTACACTGAATAAGACACAGCATTTTCTTTGGTCCTAGAAACTGAAAATTGGACAATTCCTCCTGCATTTTATGTTTTATAAATAGGTTTTGTACATCTATAGTCACCACTTTCAAAAAGATGACGGTTCACTGCAGTAAGGGAATAAATCAGGAATGCATCATTAACTGTGACAATACAGCCACTAACATAAATACCTATTGCAGTATATTTTGTCTTGCTGGTGGGGTCTTGTATATTTCTAGTGCAGAAAAAAAATAATCCCCTCAAAACTCAGAGGAGCATTTTCAGGACCCAAAAGCAAAGTCATAGGGGGCAGGTCACTTGACACTTTTCCCTTTGTTCAGATAACTATTTATTACTAGATAATGACCATTAAAAACCTGCACTACCTTGTGGCAGGCACTATGCTTCAAATTATTTTCCATCAGTGAAATCACAGAAGCCTAACATGGAGGCATTGTTCTTCAGAGAACCTAAGGATGAGTATCAATAGTGTAGCGAAGCCAGTGAAAAAGCAAGAAATTGAATATGGTAATTTCTTAACTCATCACACCCATACGAGGAGGAAGTTACTAGTAACAGGACGCCTACAGTTAAAAAAAATATTTATTGTACCATTATGCAGTATCAAAGCTGCCAATAAAACCTAGGATAAAACTGTAAGGTAATGTCTACCTCCTGAAATAGTCCATGATCTGAATAAAAACTTGCTTTATAAACGTAACTGGAAAGTGCCAGAAAGGTATAAGTTGCCTGCTGCAGTACTGCTGATTTGGTGGAAAACTGCTTCAAATAATGAGCTAAAATGTTCAAAGTAATCTAAGATGCAAATGTAATGCATTGCTCCAGGAGCCTTATAATTGTTTCTCAGTTTGGCAGTTCACTGAACTGTACTGAGTATTAGTCAGAAAATGAACAGATCTATTTTAACTTCAAGCAGATCTCAATGGCTGCAACTGGCAGAGAGATGATTCTTAGCAGTTGGAGATGACATCTTCCTTCTCTGCTTCAGTAAAGCAGAAAGGATTTGTAAAATAAAAGTAGACCTTAATCTATGTATCAGATATGTAAATAGAAATGATGGGAAAAGTTTTAAACTAGACGAAACGTTAAAAATAATGATTTGCAATAAAAATTTGCTAGTTAATACTAAAAAATACCCTATATTTTTAAACACAGATGTTGTGATTTTAAAGTGTAGCATTTCACTATTCTTCTCTTCAAACAACAACAACAAAAGAGATGAAATGCAGGCTTTTTCCAATTAACAGAACAATAATGAAATAATCACATTGAGTTTGTATTTTAACATGGATTCTGATACCTTTACCTGTTTTCATCTGTACTTATGAAACTGGTAGAAACATTAAGTGAATATAATACTAGTTAATGTATATAAAGACATCATCATGAATCTCACAAATCATCCATCCTAGTGAAAATATACCACTTTCAACAGCTACTGCATATGACTCCAATTATATTGGAAATAAAATTAATTTCAATGACACCATTAGCACATACTATCACAGTGTTTCTAAAAAATCTCTATTTGGCATATTATCAAATCTAGATCTTTTCATTTTACAGTAGCTTGTAACCAAGTAACAGACTGCCAGGTCAGTTTTCTTCACAGTAGGAGTCACAGAATAACAAAGGACTGGATTTACAATTATGAAGGGGAAAATCAGCATCAAAGATGGAATCATTAGAAAAATGACAAAGATGGAATCATTAGAAAAAATTAGAATACACAATTTCAGAAGTCCAACATTGAGTTTGATAAGGGGTACTTATGATGAAAAGACACTATTTTCAGCTTTAAAAAAATGGATCTAATACTCTGTAGAGAAACTAAAATGGCAAGATTATGTAGAAAATGTTTCATGCAAAGATCACATTTTATATAATTTTCCAAATATTTTAATATTTACTCTGACTTCTAAAGAGTATTCTAGTTTTCATGTCCCCTAGATTCCTATGAAACCAGTTTTATAGCAAAGAACAGTTTCCGAGCTTAATCAGTCTTTCTGATCAGAAAAAATCTGAAAAATTACTTAACAATGTCCATACTTAAAATCTGTCAGCTGATTTTCCTAATTTTACAAAATCCTGCTAAAAAAGATTGAAAAAAACCTGTGGAATTTCATGTATATGGAAACGTACTAGATATTTGTCTTGCCTGAACTTGTGGTGTGGTTGGCGAATACTCTAAAAGAGATATTTAAAGCAGGTGCAAAAGAAGAGTGAAGTCTTGCAGTGAGACTGGGGTAAAAATATATAGAAGATAGGATCAGCTGCTTCACCTGGAACATTTTACCTCCTTTTTTTACACTTGATTTTGAAGCATGATGACTTCACTGGACCTTCTGTTTCTGATTGTACATTCCAGGTAGCAACAGGCACTTAATTGTATATGCTAGCAACACCACCTAGCCTGAACACTAAGTTGTGATATATGTCTTTATAGGTACAGCAGGCATTATATATGGTGTTTCACTTTCAAGTTACTAGTGTGTTTCTTAATTCCATTTTTAAAACTTGTGCTAACTTGAGAGAAAGGAATACAATCATCTCTTACACATCACTTTTTCTGAATAACTTTTTTATCTTGAAAATATTCAGGCAAGAGATGTTTTATCCTAGCTATATGAAATACTCTTTTCTATACCAGGATGGGGGAACTTATTCCACAGAGACAATTAAATGAGCCAGACAAGGATCTGGCTGTCATTTTTACAGATAGGACAACATATAAACTCTCACATTTAATTGGTGTGAATGTGACAAGAGAAAACTGAACATAAGGTCTCTAGACAGCCAATAAATCTGGCTTGTGTCTTTCTCCCTCAATCAAAGACAGAAACTGGCTATTTTTATATCTTGGGTTCATGTACAATTCCCTGTGTGTGTGTGTGCAAAAGAGGGCAGGAAAGAAAGCTTTTAACAGGACAAAAATGCCATAAGCTTGCTTGTTTTCCTCTAATGTCTAAAATATTCTTCAATCTAATGTTCTTCTGAATGGGTCAAAACTGCTATTTTTTTTTGTTTGATTTTTAAAGTCTTCTCCTGTTCTAGGTCAGAAAAGTCAGAAACTTATCATCCCACAGACACTTCATTATTCAATTTTCTCTTATGTTAAGCAGTGTACATCTCTAAAACAATATATGGTCTCTATAGGGGCATATGATACACAGAGCAGAACTGGAAATGAAGGCATGTACCCAAAGAACAAGTTGCCCAAGGTCAAAGAGTGATATTTACTGACGGAGGAAGAAGTAAAACCCAGATTTCAGGACAGTACCAAGACACATTCCAGGACAGTACCAGGGCACTGAATGTATCACTTTATCTGATAAGGCCATGATAAAATGTAAGGAAGACTGGGAGAGGAAATGCTGAATTTTTGTTTGTTTTCATTGTCTTTTCTCTCAGACTTTTCCAAGCAGCTCATATAAATCATTTTTATGACTAAAAAAATTGCCCAATAGGTCAATTCCTGTTGATTCATGGTCTGTTCACACCAAAAATACCCCATGAGAGTGTGCCATATTTCCTGTGAGTAGAGTAGCCTATATTCTGCAAACGCCACAAGATCTGCTTTATTCAGCAAAGATGATCCCTCCAGTAGTCAATGTAGAGTAGGGTAAGGGATAGAAAATCTCAGGATCACCAATACAATCATGGGGAATAAAATCTGCAGAAGTAACACTGTTAGTAATATGTCGTATAGTACTCTACATAGCTCTAAAGGAAAAGTGTCTTCCATAATTTTGCATTTTATCTCAGCTTAATACACACCAGCTGAAACATGTGGGCTAAGACTCTTGGAAGTTTTACATTAATGTAGAAATGAAGCAAACCATTTTCAATTTTTCGCTTTGAACTTGCTCTCTTAGGTTCTGATTTCAATGTCCTTCCATTCAAATTTCTCATTTCTTCCTGTGGAATGAAATGTCAATGAAAAGAATGGAAATTGAGGTAATAGGAAAAGGAGCTTACTCTGGAGATCAGAAAAGTTTCTGTTCAGGATCGTGTAAGGAATAGCACAAGATACACTGTACATAAATTTTGCAAACAAAACGACCTTTGAATATGCCTAGATTTCTGGATAGCTATATTTTACATATTTCAAAATAAATAAATGTCAATAATTCATAAGGAATAGAAGCGATTTAAGTTCATCTTCTATTAATTATTTAGGTATGCACCCTTCATTTAAAGTATTTCTGACTATCCTTTCTGTGAGCTAAACAGTACTTTTGAAAAATGAGCCTTGAACAAACACAGTCATTTTCATAATATTCTGTTATTCTACATGATTTCCTAATTCATGTGATGAATGGGAAGTTTTGTAGTGTTAAAAATCATTATATGAGGTAATAACTGTGAATACATACTAATACATTCCTATTCAATATTAATATCTGCAGCAACCATTTCATAAACTACAAAACTACAAGGCAGAACTTAGTTCAAATTAGTAATTGAGCAAAACAAGAAATACTGCTTTTCAGAAATCTTTGACTTAACTTTTTCACCACTGAAAAGGATTTCAATCTAAATACGAGTGATATAATGTAGTAAGGATGGTTAAATCTATTTTTTCTTCACTATCCCGTAAGCATATAGGTAACTTGACAGTATGACTTGTGTAGCCTTGCAATCCCACTTTGCTCAGCTCATGGATAACCATGCAATAACAGATGGAGAAAACGCTTCTTGCTTTGGCTGGAACAAAAACTTTAGCCTTTGTATTCTCCTTAGAAGGATGGATACTCTTGTGAATTAGGCAGATGCTCTTGTCTTTGATAATCTTCTCATACATAAAGTAGCAAATTTAACTCTCCTGCCAGAGGGAGAATACTAAGAACAGGGTTTGCAGCAATATGATTTTATGATATAGTCATCATCATGTCTGGGTGCTATAGAACAAAATTCTAATGGAATACTGACATATATTTGGTTATCCTTGGCAACGGTAAAAAAAAATTTGACTGGAACTTTTACTCACACAAGCTCATGTTTTTAAATCAACACCCTTTTATCACATCTGCAGTCTCCTGAGGATGTGAAACTGCCTGTAAAAAATAAACACAGCATATTCACAATAAATGACAAAAAATAAACAAAAATGTTCAGATATTTCTCAGCAGGAGTCTGTGTGAAACTAGGCATTTGGCTTAAGTTTCCAAGAATAGAAGAAATTATTAAAAAAAAAAAAAAAGGAATAAAATGAGATGGAAACAAGAGCAAGCAAACAAAAAGGAGTGCTTCAATCCAGTGCTGTCAGGCAGCCCCAGAGACAGAAAGGAATAGGCTGATATGATTCATACATTTAATATTTTTCCATTGATAAGATATTCTGTGGCAGTGATGCCTTGAGTGCAGTGCTGCATTGAGTGCAGTGATGCATTGAGCACATGCAATATCAGTAAGCAGAAAAGTATCTAAAATCCATATTATCTCAACAGAGAATTTACTTACAAGGTCTTACTTACTTACTTTAGGTCTTATTTACTTACTTATATTATACCTGTGATCACATAATGAGAAAATTAGAATATATCCAAATTTAGTTATTTTATTAATATTTTTATGTTGGCACCTCAGAACACTTTATTAAACACAAAAGGCAAGATTAAGACAAACTATGGGCAGATGAAAAATCCTATCAGATGATTTGACCTTGATAGTCTACTGAATTCATACTCTAAGCTGCAAGTTTTGCATTAAAAGCAGTGAAGAAAGCTTTGCAATCCAAGGACTGAGATGGTAAAGTAAGAAGATATCTCATAGCTGAGCTGTTTTAGCATGGCAAAATGAGTATAGCGCAAAATTTAAGCAAAGTTATTCCAAGAGGGAAAACATTTTTTTTTAATTATTCTATCTTTTCATCAAAAATCAGTATTTACATGTATTTTAACAATTTTATTTTAAAAAGCTAAATTTACATCAATAGAAGCAATGTCACTCAGTAGAAGCAACAAATACATTCTTTATTGTCACGGTTTTATTTTATCACTGCATAATTTGATATTTTCAATACAGAATGTTACAAAAAGAAGACTGAGGGATGAAAAGGTAATAATGCATCTTTGCAAGATAAAGTTAAAAAAAATATTTCTTAAAAGATAACCTCCCTGCACACTATTTCTGTTTCAGGCCATTTTGTTCAGTTTTACCAGGTGGAACTTTGTGAAACATAAATTTCATGTTCAGTAAGATTCAAATAGTCGTGGAGGATGGTTTTGAAGAGAGATTAAACCTCAGAACCAGGATTTTCAAAACCTTGAGGAACCAGATGCTCTGGATGTCAGGTGAGAGGTAGATTACAGCTCCCGAATTTACATGCAGATTTCAGAGTATTTCTGGCATCCAAAACACACTCTAATGCTTTGGAATGTCTCAAATCGTGACAGAACTGTACTCAAAGCAACTCAGAAACATCTGGTCTCGCTCAATATACAGGTGTGGCAGCAAAGTGAATTAGAGAAAAGAATGGACATTTCTTCTGCAATGCCAATGCTTTAAGTGCAAACACAAGACACCAGGAAAAAAACTCCAGTTTGTACTCAAAAGTTACGAATGTTAACAGTTGTCAAATATCAAGATGGATGAGTCATCACATTATATTATTTATGCTGGTCCACAGAGCTGGTTGCTTTATGGAGACAGAGGAAGGTAGTTAAAAGTTCTGATAATTTCTTGGTTCCTAATTTACCTGCAGAAGTATCTCTCACCTCTTAGGAATCTAAGCCTAAGAATCTGCAGTCTGTTTTTAAACAGATTTGACATATTTCAAGAAGAATACCCATAATCAGTGACTTAAAAGTACCAAAAATTCAGACTAGCTTTCTACAATACATACATTTTTTGAAAATCCTATCCCTGAGTCATCTGCTTGTCTGGAATATATGAAGAGATAAGTGTTTTTCAGCTCTGTTTTTTACAGAAGACTAAATAATTACATTCCCCTAATACTGCAATTGTTATTTTCTGTTTACTCAACCTAGAGGCTGCTCTAAAGCTTCCCACTTAAGTAATATGGAAGAATTCAGTGACTGAATGCAAAACAAAATGGCAGGAAGCAAAGATCAGAAAAGTGTCATGGTTTCTTTTTTTCTTAGATAAATATCAATTTCTTTTAATGTTTTGAAAGACTGTCAAGCTGGTGTTTTAGTAGCTGATTCATCCACTGAATCCTGGCTTTAGCACTTCATCTGCCACAAAAGCCTGAAAAATCCTCATTACCACTACTGATCATCATACCAGGTGGTACCACTAAACAATTAAGTTCTCATTCAAAGGCCCTTATTTATAATTTATTTCATTAAAATAAAATTTCACTTTCCAATTATGCAAACAATAGCCATTTCCACTGATGTTCTGTTTTGGAAACTAAAAAATATGTGCAGCCATTACACAACTGAGAACATTTACAAATACGCAGAAATATAAATATAAAGAGGCATTAACAGCAGAAAACACAATGTATAATAAATAGCGCATGTAAGTATTTAATGAGTCAAGTCTTGCTGTGATTTAGTGACTAAATGTATTACTGAATAAAAGGCATACTTCTTCTGCAGCACAAATATTTTGTGTGCAAACAAAAAGCATCAGAGACCAAAAATCTAATCTTCATTCAAATCAACCTGAAACCTGGTCTTACACTTAAGTTCAAATATTTTACCAAAGCTATTAGTTTTCCGCCATTTAGGGTTATTGTTCCTACAGCTGGCAAATAATTGCTACTCGACATAAGGTCTACATGCAGGGTGAGAAGGGACTGCATCTTTATTTCAGTATGCCATATCTCCTCAAACACAACTTTTAAAGGCATCTGTGAAATCAGGGTTCATAAAACAAGAGTTCTAATGTATTCTTACTACTTGGGTCATGTTTATGGAAACTGGGAAGTACAAAAGCAGGATATTAGGAAATATCCAAGTTTTCTAGTTCAGTAAGAATTCAGGGTTGCATAGTGGAATGGATTTTTGTGGAAATTTAGATTTATCTACAATGGAGACATCTTTGCTTAGAGTACAGTGTCCAAACGTGCTTAAAATGAACAGAGAGAAAGCCCTTGTAAGCATGATACATCTAACCCAGTCCAGACATCAGCCTTTGGGTAAAACATTTGTCTCTAGAAATGTCTGCTTTTCCCCTCCAGCTACCATGAGAGGCTGAACAGAGAGTTCAGATGTAGTCATCCAGATGGACAAATCCCCACAAATCTTTGGGTATGAGGAAAGAGGGAATTTTTAGTATGGGAAGAAGGAATAGAGAAACATTTGTGTCTCCCAGGGCAGTGAAGCTGGTGAAGGGACTGGAGCATAAGGCTTATGAGGAGCAGCTGAGGGAGCTGGGGTTGTTTAGCCTGGAGAAAAGGCTCAGGAGAGACCTCATAGCTCTCTACAACTGCCTGAAAGTAGGTTGTAACAAGGTAGGGGTCAGTCTCCTCTTCCAAGTAGCAAGCGATAGAACAAGAGGAAACAGCCTCCAGTTGCACCAGGGGATGTTTTGATTGGATGCTAATGGCATCCTGGCTTGTATCAGATGTAGTGTGGCCAGCAGGACTAAGGAAGTTTTTTCCTCTGTACTGGGCACTAGTGAGGCTGCACCTTGAGTCCTGTGTCCGGTTCTGGGTCCCTCATGTCAATAAAGACATTGAGGTGTTGGAACATGTCCAGCAAAAGACAAGGAAATTGGTGAAAGGTCTAGAGATCAGGAAGAATTTCTTGGTTGATAAATATTGGAATGGACTGCCCAAGGAGGTAGTGGAGGCACCACTCCTGGAACTGGTCAAGAAATGACTGGATGTTAGTTAGTGTTATGTTAGTTAGTCTAGCTGACAAGGTAGTGATGGGTCAAAGGTTGGACTTGATGACCATGGAGGTCTTTTCCAACCTAAACGATTCTGTGATATTAGGGAAAATATCTTTACCAAAAAGGTTGTCAAGCATTGGAATAGGCTTCCCAGGAAAGTGGTGGAGTCACCACAGCTGGAGGTATTTAAAATACATGTAGATGCTATGCTTAGGGACATGGTATAGTCGTGGATTTGGCAGTGCTGGGTTAACAGTTAGGCTCAAGCACCTCAAAGGTCTTTTCCAACATAAATGAGTCTCTGATTCTATGATTGCATGTCAAAAGCAAAAAGGCAGAAGAGAGGAGAGCTATTTTTGCTGCTACATAGCAGATGCGTGGCACAAACCTGTGTCAGCAACATGCCTGGTTTTCATGTCTCACTGCCAGCAGCCTTCCCATGGTGCTGCCGTCTCCTGTAGTAGGCACCACAACTCCCTCAAGGATCTCTAGGGTGATAAATCACAGAGGGATACCATGAGGTTTCACAATGGGAACCAATGAACATGTGACGTCAGTGCCACAGGATATTTGCTGTGTTAAGGTGTCTGCTGTGAGGTGTCTGCTATGGGTCTGTGGCTGTGCTTGCTGTTGAGCCAACAGCAGGTGTTTAGCAGAAGGTAGCACAATCTGCCTGGCTTACAGATATTTTTCTTGGAGGAAAAAAATCCTGGAAGACAGACTGCAAAGTTAGCATGGGTAGGTATTTCTACTTCTCCTTAGAAACAATGGGACTGTATGAAATGAAGGTTAATATCTGTATCAACTAAAAATGTCTCAATATGAGCATATGCTTGAAATTTGTATGAAATCATCCTGCAAAGTTAAAAAGGACTGCGTGGCAGAGCACTCAGGAAGAACATGATATTGCCCCCAAATTATATAATTAGAGCACTCAGGAAGAACATGATATTGCCCCCAAATTATATAATTTCATATTTCTGGAAAGGTTCAATCTGTTAAAAATTTCCGGGATGCCACATAGGGTGAAGCTTCAATGAACCATTTGGTTTGTACCTCACAAGCGCAGATGGTTTCTGGCAATAACCTTTGGACCAGGTGAAGGAAGATCTGGAAAAAGATCCTTGCCAAGTAAAAACTGAGTAGTTATCTTTTTGCAGGTTAAACCCACTTGCAACCTGTGCACAACCCACCTTTTCCCTACTGTTACTTAAGCAAGTACTGGTTGTACCAGTGAGCCAGTGTTAGAAGGGATTTATCACCAGGGAATTGTTGGAGGATTGGAGCAGCAGGGGGAAAAAATCCTGTGATGACATTCAGTTTACCACTGAATCAGAGAAAAAAATCCAACTCTTTTGAGAAACACCTCTTCTGAGAAAGTCAGCTGGAGGAAAAACTCTTCTGAGAGATATGTCTCCAGATATCCTTGTAAAAACAGTGTTTGGGGAGAAATAAATGCAAAGTAAAAACATATTTTTTACATAAATCTAAGAACAATAGCCATATTGAAAAATACTTTAAAATGAATAGCCCTACGAAGGCATATTTTTATTAAGCAGAAAAAATAGGCAAAGCTGATAAAACATTGAGTGATATTATGCATCAAAACTCAATCTGTTACAAGTGGCCAACTCAGCTACATGAACTTCAGTTTTATGTTTTCATTTTCATCTCTTACGTGCAAAGTTCCCACTTGAAATTTGCTTTTTGGAAACACCATTTACATTTTTCTGTCTTCACAATAATGTACTAATGACTATGCCTGATAAAATATCTTTAGAAATTTAACACTAAGTGAAACAAATCCATAATTTTTATGAAATGCAGATTTTGAAAAGAACTGCATATGTGTCTGATTATATGTAAGCAATGGTCATATAGAAAACACAGTATGCCAGGAGTTCTTTTAAAAATCAGAAAATTTTATTCAGAAAAAAATATAGTTTTTTAGTTCTGGGTAAAATATTAAGACTACAGCTTTCACTTTTGAAAAGAACTGTTGATGTTCAACAACAGCTTCTTGAATCTCATTTGTTTTGAATACCTGACCATATAATCCTATATGAAGCAAAAAGAAAAGCCATAAACCTAAGCCCCTACCAATTATGTATAAAATTATTAACAAAATGCTGGCAGAATGCCTGATCTACATGACAAGACTGCAGACACCAGTGTCAATAATTGTATTTGAGTTTTAATGGCAGGTACTCACTGATCAAATAGCTATGTCTATGCATGATATAAAACATTTATATACAGTTGCATTTGCAATCCATACAGTCTGTTGCATCTCATTCTACATTATTGCTTCAAGACAATGATCTTTAAATATCACTGACATAAAATCCCTTGGTAATTTCGATATTATGAATAACGTTATTGTACATTTAGGGTATTTGCCAGGCATATAGAATTCACTATAGACGTAGACTGGTATTGAACTTTTATTTAGGAAGAAACAAATGAAATAAAATTGTATGTATAAATTTTCTTGTATTTCAGTGGGACAGCAGGTAATGACAAGTATTATTTCCCACTACTATTGTGTCTAGGAGCCTTAGACAAATAGCCTGTTGTGCTTCCTACTGTATAAAGATACAACAAAATACAACCTCCCTCCCAAGGAACTGATAAAATCAGTAATACATAATACTAAAAGTTTAAATGGGAAACAGAAAGAAGAAATACATGGGATTCATAAAAAAAATATATTGCAACAGACCACCACATTATTGTAGGTATGATTCCTGGTTTTTTTTCATGCAGGCAAGTTTTCATAGATTACATTGTCATTATGCTTTCAAGCAGTAACAGGGAGTTATGGAGACAACACCAATTGAATAGACAAATAAAATCTTCTAATGGTCAAATTGCTCATTAAAAATATATTATGAAGGAATTGCACTACACTTGTTTTCAAAAGCCTGCAGAAGAGCAATAACATTGACTTTTATGTGACTCTTTTTCACTGTAAGTTAAATTGAATAATTTCTAGGGTGTAGGTGATGCTGGATATTAATTCCTGTACATAGCTTAAAACTTTCATCGCTAGGTTTTTTCCCCATAAATTAACTTGAGAAGTAGTGATAATTTTATAATCTTAATCACCCTTTTTTTTTCTTGCCAAAGGCATTGTAATTTTTTTTTTTTAATATAACAGCCTTCTCCGCTGAAAAATGTCTCTATATCTTTGCCAAACCACCTGGAAAACCAAACAGTAGTGGAACTGATCCAAAAAGTGAAAGTTCAGTTGTAAGAAATAATTTAAAATACTGGACTTTTTTCAATGGACTTGCAATTTATACATTTTCAGTCCATAAAATAATTTAATACCCTCTTCCAGTGTCACTCATACTGTTTTATAGAGAAAAAAAGTCACTTACTGAAACCCAGAAATTTTACAGGAAAAAGTAATATTCAGTGATTGTTTGATAACTTTTAATTAAGAAGTAGTTCTTAATAAAGAAAAGAAAAAATCACCAAAGCTGTTATTTTATAAAGAATAAAACATAAAAAAATTATCTTTGTTTCTCGGAAAACAGAAATTAATAATCCAGAATCTTGACAAAGGTTTCAAAAATCTTTAGTATGTTTATGCTGGCATGAATATTTTAAGTTAAGAAAAAAAAGAAAATAAGGAAATGAACTTTAACACTTTTCTGCCTTAATGGATGCACTTGCATGTCCTACTACATGCAAGTAGCAGCACAAGAAGACTGGCCAACATGTACCTAAAACCTTGTGTCCTGGTCACCTCATAGGAATGTAAGTAGCCTTGAGGTGACTCCAGGAACTCAGGGTGTAGGGGAGCTAGACGACATGAAAAGCAACGAGTGATGCAAGCCCAAACCCTATCAGAATGGATGACTCACAGCATCTACACCAGTCTGTCACTACTTGTTTTACACACCTTTCAGAGGCACAAGGAGGCAAAGATCAGCTGCTAGGCTGATGTAGAATACCTTTACAATGTCTGTGCATGTGTTTAAACATGCTAAATTCAGCTAACTCTTTTGGTTTGCTGATTATCCCAAAATTCAAGTGGTCTTCATCTGATGGTATAGAAATTGACAGATGAGAAAAAGACAAAAGGATTTATTTCTTTTCTTGTCACATCCACCTTTGGATGGGACAAACCAATGCTGCCTTACAAGTAGGATATTCCAGGTAGGATAACTAGCCTCATGCTTTCATTTCCTGATTCTTACACTACAGATGGAAAAATAGACACTACCTTTTGTTAGGCTCTTTTAGGCTTATTACTGATGAACTTGTATAGTGCAAAGACCAGTAGACTGAAGATCAGCCCTGCTATGCCCAGCCTCATTTTATCCTTGCTCTCGGGATTTATGAAGAGCTGGTGATCAAGTGGCACCACAAGAGCTCTGCATCAGTGGTAGATTGCCTGAGCCCAAACAATCATCTTTCTGCTATTTGCTTAAAAAATCCATGTCAGTGTATACAAAACAGTAACAGTTTCTATTACATTTTTATTTTGTGATAGGATATTTTATATTTAAGAGGAATTTTCACAGTATCCTGATGATTTTTTTTTTACTCAAACAAAGAATAGACAAAAAGGAAAATACAAGAATAAGTTGTAGGCAGAAAAGCAATAAATACTTCAAATTGTTTCTACATCGGTTACTTCCTGTCTTTAATTGTTTTTTCAACTTACTGTATGTTTTTCCAATGTTTGAAAAAAGTTTATATAAAGTTGTAGACTTAGTTCCTGGAAAAAATACTTTGTAGTCAGGAAATTGTGGTACATTTGAATCCATGCATAAGCATATAAATATGCACATACATAAATTTAGATCATATTACAGAATGTTACGCATTTCATCCAGCGCAAGTCCTGCGTAAACTAGAAATTTCATCTGCAATTCTAGTCAAGTTCTTATAAAAGAACATCTAACACACAAAAGATCTGCCACAACAACTGCAAAGACTGCTTCTCAGGTTGAGAAAACTGGTTATGGATTTAAGAATGGAATAAAAAAAGAGCCTAAATTATTGCAATTTGCATTTTTAACATGACTGTCTTCAGTACAGCTTAAAATCGGAACCTCTACTAACAGTCACTTTCACAAAGCAGCTTGTGGTATCGGGAAAATATCTTCTCTTCTGATCCTTACCTATTGAAAGAGTACACAGAATACACAGAGCTTGGGATTCAGCGTCAATTAGAGAGCAACTCTCTACAGTTTGCCCTGTAGTAGATGTCAGGCAATGAAAGGTTACCAGCTGGCTTTGGAAGAAAAGAGAATACTATGCTAATAGGAAAATGTGTTTAGTCTTATTCTATATTTAATGAGATTATTGTAATATGGTTGCTTTCTCAGGCTCATAAGAACACAGAATACCCAAGGAATATCTTCTTCCCAGAAGCCTTTCTCTTCATGGAAGAGGAAATGCTGACTCTCCATAAAAAACCATGTAACTTCTTTAATAGTAACACAACTGCCGTAGAGTTTCAGAGTCCTCCTAAAAAATTCCTCGGAAACCAGTATTCTGCAGTGGTGCCATTCCACCTCTATATTGTGCTGGGAAAACACCAGCCTGAAATAAGTGAGAAAAGGAACCCAATGGAAAAAGCTTTGAAGGTTTATAACTTCAAAGGAATGATTAAAAATGTGAAACGTGCCAATTTTTTTCAGCTTTTTTTGAATGTGTAGAAATTAGACATTACCTCTCTAAATCAGAAATTTTTATTTAGTTCATTCTTGAATATGTTCTTTGACTTACTTCAATTATTTAATGATTCCTTAATGTTCTTATGATGAACACATGACCATGATAAATCCTAGTTAAAGGCTAACAGCTGAAGCACATTAGCTGAATATCCTTGGAATTCAAACGCTGCTACATGAAAAATCAGAAATTAAATCCTATTCAAAACAACCACAAGTGGATGATCTTGCATTTTTAAAGCTGCAAAATCCAAAGTCTTATCTTGCTGTTAGTCCGTTTACTAAGATCATTATCTTGTCTAATGGCCTGAAATTGCTTTTAATATACTCAGTCCATTTCCAGCAGTTATAAAATCCCAACTCTGCTAACATTGCACAAAATCGAAAAAGTCTAGCCCATGAAGAAGAAAATTTCAATTAAATCCCAAGAATCAAGCCAAAGTGTATTTGGTAAGTTAGAAGGCCATCATGGGTAAATATATACCGGCTTGCAAGAATGCAACTTAGTCAATAATCTGTTTTCAGATTATTAGGTCATGAACAATAAAGGAAAATAGCTCTTACATTAGATAATAAATAATAACTCTCTTAATGCTTAGCCTAATAAAAAATAACTCTTACAAGACATGCAGAAAGGTCTGAATATCCCACCTACCATAATAAATCATCCCTTTTTCTTGCTCATCTGTAGAGTTGCATACTGTTTTGCAATAATTGCTTTTTTTTGGGTGTGAATCACCATTTACTACAACTGATTTTGCTAATAGAAGTTACTTTATGAGGGTAAATCAAGGATTTTTTATTTTGAAGCATAAAATGATGCTTCACTTGAGTACAGAATCAGAATAAAACATCAAGTAACCTGATTTTGTATTACATGTCATCTGTTGATATGTGGAAAATTATGAAAACAATAATGTAACCTTCAGTGTTCTTTTTTTCTGAAGTTCCAGAAACAGTAAGAAGTATAAAGCAGAACCTTTGTTTCTCAAAGTTTATACATCCTCACGCATCACATTTAAAAAATCAAGAAGTCAGCAAATGTTCCTACTGCCAGCAGTGTGTCAACACTGCACAATGGAACAGTTGCTGAGCAGATACTTTTCATAACTTGAAGGTAGATTGAAATGGTCGCTCTGTGAAATTACTCGTTCACAAATTATTGGAATTACTCGTGGCCTCAAAGCTTAGTGAAAGAAGTTGGCTGGAATCATGAAAGGACATCATCAGATGCTTTGCATGTTTTATCTTCTTTGTAAGTAGAGTGTTGATTCTTCACATTATATTAATGGAAAGCATTACAACAATTTATATACCCTTTGTCTGTTTTCCCTGCAATATGTTGGGATATTAATTTTTCAGGTTTTCTTGTTCAAATGGCTAAAAATGAAGGATTTTAAGTTTCATCTAAGATAAGAAATATGTTGATTTTGATTCAGTTTTGAAAACTTCCGAAAGGACTGCAGTTTAGTTATGTAATGCCCTGTGACCAAGTCTCTACAGCCGAATTTCAATTTCCGTGATGCAAATGAGTCAGTAGTTTCTACGAGTCACCACTTCTTTCTCAAAGCAAAAGTTTTGACACGCCATGGGAGGCAAGGTACACCCACTATCACTAGCCTTGAGTCCATCAGCTTTGGCATTGGTAAAGAAAAAGTAACAGATTTTAGTTTAGCAAATTTATCTGGGTGTATTTGCTTGTATTCATCAAGTTGAAAAGTCTTGCAAGAAGAAGAAATTAACAGGTACCCAGAATATTTTCAGTCTTAAATTCAGTGGTGATCAGATTTTGTAGTCATATGGTATTACATCTTAGAATCATAGAATCATAGAATCATAGAATCATAGAATCATAGAATCATAGAATCATAGAATAGCTTGTGTTGAAAGAGACTTCAAAGGTCATCTAGTTCCAACCTCCCTGACATGGACAGGGAATGTTCCACTAGACCAGATTACTCAAAGTGCTATCCAGCCTGGTCTTTTACACCTCCAGGAATGAGGAGTTCACAGCCTCTCTGGGCAACTTATTTCAGTGCCTCACTATCCTTATAATAAAGAACTTTTCCTAAGAAGAAGTCATTGTGCGTTTTAGTTCTTGAAGAAGTACCAGTGTCTTGGTTTGAAAGACAGGTGTCTACCAAGGGAGGCAGGAGCCTCCCTTGGAATGGAAAATGTAACCCCCTTCCCTCTGAGTTATTATAATTTTGAAATTAAGGGGCTTTCAGGCAAAGATATGAGGAATAGGAATAACAGTTCTTTACTAATATATATACATATATATAT
>VZTD01004941.1:41920-140113 GCA_013397725.1 Rhagologus leucostigma
GCAGGACCCCCGGGAACAGCAGGCTGGAACAGCAGGGATGAACACAAAATCCCGAGTGGTAGATGAGATGTACCAAACTCTGAAGCTGCAGCAGGAAACTCTGGGACGTCTTGGCAGGCAAGGGGTGCCAGTGCTGGTGGCGCTATGGTGTAGCGAAGCCTCAAAGCAGCAGCAAAGGAACAGTGGAGGCAGGGCAGCTGCCTCCCGGTAGAGCAGGGAAAGGCGGGCTTGGGGTCCCGGAGCCCCCTGAGGCACCCGAGCAGATGGTGAAACGGTGCCTCTTTTAGTGAGGTAGGGTGTTAAATAGGGTCCCAGTGCAAACGGCCGCTCCAGCGAGCAAACTCCACTCATGGTAGAAGGAAGGCAGCAGAAGGCAGGACCCCGCCACAACGATGACTTCTCCCTACAGCGACTGCAGCCTCTCCCTTCCCTGTGAACACCAGGAGAACAAAAGACCCCTAGGACTGTACCAAACCCTTTTTCTCAGTTCAAATCTTGCAGCATCTCTGGCCCCACCGAAGAAAAACCGCAAGTAAAAGAGGACAGCTGGACCCCTCCCCCTGTTGATGCCATGATGATTTTTTGCTTTTTCATATACCCCTCTCATATACCGTTCCACATACCCTTTTACACAGCTTTGCATGTATCCTTAGTGCTTTTAGCCCACATACTTGTAATTCCTCAAGTCTGATAACTAGCTTAGACCCAACGTTCTGTTAAGCCAGGAGACGAAACATCTTGAAAACCTCAAAGTTGGGTCAGAAAGCCCCAGACACCCAGGTCTTCTCCAGAACACATTCTGTAAACCAAGATAGGCCCATCCAGGGGAAAGGTTCCTCAGGACGGGGGCTTCTCTTGAGCCTCTCATTGGGGAATCTTTGATAGATATGCTAATTTGCAAGGTCTATAACTGTATACGCGAATTATTGTATGCGTGCATCTTGGGGTGTGCATCTTGGGGTGGGCATCCTGGTGTGCATCTTTCGGGTGTGCACTTTCGGTGTGCATTCGGGGGTGCTTTCTACCTGGATGTGCTGCACGAGAGGATCCTTAAATAAATACCGAGGTAAAACCCTTTTTCCCCTCTAACTGTGTTTGGCTTTTAATTCTAAGCCCAGGGAAAGGCATCACTGTGGCCAGGTCTTTTTGTCTCTCTTAAGCATCCAGCAATTGTCCCTTAGCATGGGGAAAAATTCTTTAAGAGGAAAAGAAAGGAATAAAAAAAAGAGCTCCTAAAACCCCAACAACCAGCATGGTTGAATTTCTAATCTTGCAACATGTGGTTTGCCCAACATTTCGAAATTTTGCTGAGTTCATCTGTCCAATTGCTTGATGCATCTTCTGCACTTAGTTTGTTGCGGCACGTTTCTATAACACAGTCCTAGTGTGAGTCTCATTTTATTGGTGGTTTATAAATGTAATAGATACCCCTTTTTTAATGTAGGCATCTAAAATACACCTAAAATGTATTAGCATAATTTTATTGAAGTTTCCTAGATTTTCTGAAATCAGTGGAGAGGTATTAATTCACTCTGTCTCTAGCTGCAGTCTGATAGCTTACACCTACTAGTCCCTACCAGTTATGGCCTCTGACCTGTAAGAGCAAATGTTCATCTTTCTCCTCAAACCCGAATACTTTGTAATAACAGCATAACCTTTTATTTGGACTAGAAATACCAGGGATTTTTTTCCCAGATAAGAAATGCAGCTACTTACATTGGTATCTAGTGAATGAATACAACAGCATTTCTCAAAATCAGAGCTCCTCCTGGGTTGTAGGATCATTGTATATTTTTGTATGTAAGCTGTTCTGACTTGTTTCCCTTTTGAAATGGAACCCTTGAAAGCTACAGCTGCAACTATGAAAATGCATGAGGAGTTTAGAGTCTTTGTGAGATTTTATTCATCTCCCTTTGACAAGGCAGCAAGTTGTTTGTGAAAGCCCTACATCAGATGCTTATGTTTATGCTATGCACTCCCATGGTAATAGGTTTCTCATTTTATTACAAGGTTTAGAATTTTCTTTCGTTTTATAGACATTCTGACATTTCTGTAGAAGGAAAATTCCTGTGACTATTCTACTCACTGAAATTTGAGATAAAATTATGGACTTCTGGGAGCAGCTTGCCTTTTTTTCGCTAGGCATGGAATGGCAGGATGTGGTGGTTTAGGAGTTGCCAACAGTGAATTGTGGTTTCAGTGGTAAAGTGAGGCACAGTTGACATGAGAAGGAGGGTTGTTCCCCAAAGCCTTCCCCCAGAGTCTCATAGTGGGATCTAGGAAAGAAGAGAAATTGCAATTCTTATAGAGAGAGAAAGTATTAGGTAAATATGCACTGTTTTATCTTACAGTCTAGAGATCCCAGAAGCCTGAAATCCTTGGAAGACTTATGAAAGTGGTGCAACTTAAAAGTGTTGTCATGCTTGCTTCTTCATACCTAAAAGCCTTGAAAATCTCACTATTTGAGCCACATGCTGATCTACAAGACCTATCACAAAAGAGCCCAATTGACAACAACTGATCGTAAGAAAACACAGAAGACGAGAAAACCTAGGCAATCACAAATATCAGGTAATTATGAAATCAATAAGCAATTCAGTAAGTCTGAGAAAATACTCAACCTTTCAGAATAAAAGCCAGCATCTGTACAATAATAGATACCGTGTCAGATCAAATTGGTTAAGCTGATAGAGTCATCAGCTCCATTGTACATGAAAATATTGACTAGCACTACCAAAAAAAAAAAAAAAAAAGCAAGAAAACAAAAGACAAAAACACAATAATGACATTTTCTGTGGTTAGAAAAGATAGGAATATAATCCTGAAGTTAAAGAGCAGTTAAATTTTTGGTTATCTTCAAATCCTTTTTCAGCCTTGCTTTTTTTAATCTTCTTAAATGTGCGTCTAATTTCTCTGTTCTTCCTCTGTAACCCACAGGCAAGAGGTTCTAGAGTTGCCTATATACTGTGTCTGTATTTAAAGTATAAGCTGAGGCAGTCTTTTTGCTTAAAGACATGCAATAAAATGCCCTGGCAAGTTAGTTCTGCCTCTTGAACAGAATACCTGACTATTGCCTTTGTTTCCTTATTCCAAAAATATAAGAAATGTGAATCCATTCTCCAGAAACACTTAATTTTGCTTATGAAAATGTCATCAGCTGTTCACAGACAGATGTTTTGTTTTTGTTTTGCATCCTACACACAACTGTGTCCTGTACTAGAGATCTTGGCCCTGTCATATTAAAGTATGACAGGCTACAAGCCATGCAGATGAGATGAAGCCTGTGGAAGCTTTCTTTTTTTTTGTTTTTGTTTTTGTTTTTATTTTTGAGTGCACTGTGAAAGTACCATGAAATTTTTTATTTGAGCCAGCTGTGAAGCTTCCAGAGGTTTCCTCTATAGCAAGTACTGGGTTAAGATTAAACTCGGCAAAACGCCTGAAGAGATACTGAATAGATTTGATACAAATTACACTGTCCTGCTGGTTTGAAAGTACACATTACTAGAATCATTAACCATAATCATCCTCAATTACAAGCACTGTAAGCACACATACAGCAGACCAGTAAATGAAGCCATTGTTTCTATGCAATGCCCATAATTTAGAAGACATAGCCACCTCATCCACAGTTTGACACAAAGATGCAATCTCCAGTAGAATATCCTGAATTATTTTTGTGGTCTGAAATTGATGCCTCTTTTATGCCTCTTTTTTTTTCCATTCCTACTAAGAGAGTCAATCTTGCTATGTCTCACTATCCTAGCTCATATGAAAAACACATTTTCAGTTTGGAAAGGACTCTGAGAGCTTTTTATGAACTCCCGTAAGCAGCCAGCAGGGCTCACCACTCCAAAAGCTTTCTCTGGGAGAATCTTTCATGAAGTAACATTGTTGACACATTTCCACCGTGGAAACAGCAGCTGGGAAAGGTACAGACCATGAAAACAATGAAAGAGCTTATTAATAGACTTGCTATCCTTTTTTGGGTCACCTCCTACTGCATTAGAGTCTTCCCTGCCAGTCCTGCATGAGAGCAATGCTTGCAGCAGATACAGCTCACATCCAGATGGAGAATAGAGTTAAAGTACATTTAAATAATATATAATCTATTGTATAGTGCCAGTAAGTAATATTATGGGGGGTACTATTACAGTAATCTTTAAATTGTTTCCTACTACTTTCTCTAATGAAATGACACTTCTGAGAAAACAATTTGCTATGGTAATGGGAGGTATTGAAAATCCCTCCTGGTTTCACTAGAGTAAGTAAATACATCTTTTCTACTTGCGTATAACATATATTACTGCAGGTAGAGCTGATAACATTACCTATTATTAGAGCTGCCAGATATTTTATAATAGGAGGGTTTATTTTCAGTTGCTCATAGCCTTAGAAATTTTATATATGTGGGTTAATAATTCTTAGACTTTTTCTGTCACAAAATCAGAGCATTTTTTACCTGTTTGGTGAAAATTTTGCTTAAATGTTTTATTACCTCTTAGGGAGGAATTAATGATGTTAATTCAGTCTTCTGCCTGTCTTATAAGTACTTTCATGTTCCCTCCTGGCTTCTAGAAAACAAGATTTGAAGGTATTTTGGGGTCAAGTGCACACATTTTGTTGTCCCTGTGGAAAATGATCAAAGGTTAGAAAATTTATAAAGTTTTTAAAATTGCACTTTGAACTGAGTTGGAGACAATTTAAGACTTCAGCAGGTAGCATACTCTGAGGAACCTACCCTGACTATGCCAATTGATGACATTTTCCCAAAATGAGGTTACAAACTCCTACAGGGCTGGCTCTGACCTTTCCCAAGCTCGCAATGTGCTAGCGAGCAGTGCTTTTGATGCTGTCCCAGCTGTACTGAGTTTGGAGAGCACTGACCCAAGCTCTGATGTGGATGGTTGCTTAGCTATTGATGTTTGTTCAGTTAGAAAGAAGTGGAGGAAGGTGAAGCAGAGACATCGTGTTGCCTCTGAAAGCCAAATCCGTCTAGTGCTCCTGTTTGGAGGGGAGGTCAGCTCTGTTCTCTCTTTGGCTACATATGTAATCTTCCCCCAGTGAAAGTCTTCCATGGATACAGACACCCTACATAACATGGCTAGCTCAGTATTGAGGCCTCAGCATGCTCAGGACATTCTGATGAGACACATAAGATGTGAGAACAGAAGAGCTCCAGCGAAGGGAGCAAAGTGTCATGGTGAATCATGTGCTGATCTGTGGGAAGCAGCTCTTGGACCACACCTATATTACCACCAAACTGCCTAAGCAGGTGCACAGGACAGGCCCAGCACAGTTCACTGCTCCTGAATTTTCCGCTGAGAGAGTCATTCGCTAAGCTTTTCTGCAAGCCACTCTCACAAAAAGAAAAGAAAAAGTTTCTCTGTGTCCAGTCTGAACTTGGCATTTTTACATGAGGATCCTCCAGCAGAAATTGCAGTTCAGGATTCCTGAGTCTTATGACACAATTGGGAACTCTCTGAGTAATTTTTTTTGTCTTTAGCAGGAAGTTATGACAACAAGCTGAAACTAGCTCAGCACAATTATATACAGTTGGGAGCCTTTTAAATAAGTCTTTCCAACAAGCTTTGTGAACACATTAAAAGGCCTTTGGCCATCAGCAGAGCTGTTTTTGAATATAGCAACTAGTTACTGTAAACAGGAAATTTAAGCTCCACGTTATTTTTAGATTTACATCATCACTGAAAACATTTGAACACAATAACCATGTTATTTATTGCTTGGTCAGAGTAAGGATTAGTTTGGCACCACAAAAGAGATAGCTGAGAGTATGAGATGTGGTTACAAATTACTTCCAGGGGCTTTTTGAAAGTTAGTAGTATTTAAATTGAATCAGGAACACATCGTTTGATATTGGGTTATGAGTAGGGGGATAGTATATGGGAGGATTTATTTTTTGAAAACATTTGGAATTACTGTTGTTCTTGACTTTGCTGGCTAGTTACTGAATTGTTTTTGATTTCACTCTAAACCTGCAGAATATTACATCCTGGAAGTTCAGCATATTCCCAAAGTCAGCAAAAATCTTGCCTCAGAGCTGAAGTCTTGATCTGTATTCAAATATAGACTACTTTTAGCTAAATTAAAAATATAAGTCTTTCCCTTAAAGTGTATAAACTTTCCTGTAACTTAACTTTGGTAGCTTATGTTATCTTGAAAATAATATATTAACTCCTTTGGGAATTAAAGAAGAAGAAGGAAAGACTGTCAGTAACACAATGTCTGTCTAAGTATATCTTTTAGTTATTCCTGAAGTAAATCTGATGTTGTCATAATCCGGATAGATCAGCTCTGTAGTTCTGTTAAGAAGGGTCTTTTAAAATGTATGGTCTCCATTAAAAATAGTCAAAGATGGTGAGACAAAATTATTCCGTTATTTTCAAAGTTATTAGAGTAATTCAGGGAGCCTGCAAAACCAAATGGTTTGAGATTCAAAAGAACAGCATAAATCAATCTGCCAATGCAACAAATGTACTAATGTGTAAGCAAAAGGTGTCTAGAATAAACCGTCTGTTCCTGGGTTATGTTAGTAGCTGTGTGCAGTGAACACTCAACTCTTACCTGTCAGTTCCCCTAAAAGTTTCACCTAAGTGTGGTAGTGTCATTCCCACCTTTCAAAAAGCGGTATTATTTGGCAGACATGTAGAATATGTTGGGGTATGTGTTACAGAGGCCTTCAGAAACTGCAAAGACACCAACACAAATGAAGTCACATTTTTGAGCAGTATTGGCAGAATAAGTATGGGTTCATAGCTAACGATTATATTTGTTTCTTGATAGTGTAATGTGATATAGGGAAATCTGTGTTTGTTTTATTAGGCCCTGCATTACAAGGCTTGTAATAAGCTTGTTTAAGTTCAATTGACAGGAAAAACTTCTCTCCTAACACAGTTGAGAGTGGTGTACAAATAAAGTGATATCATTTTCTGCAAATATTTGACAAGGACATACAAAAGGACTTCTGTCAAGCTTGCATGTTTTTTTTCTTAATGGCTATCATGCGCCTACCACACATTTCAGGAGCTAAAATCTTTCCATCACAGCTGCAGGTAAGAGCCAGGAGACAGTCACATTCGAAAGCGAGTGGGTGACTTAGTCAACAGCTGGGCCTTAGTTGAACAAACTGAAAAGCAGAATTAACCTGTGTTAAGGGGAAAAGAATCTACTAAGGAAACAGATGCTGGACTCTGCAGGTCATGATATCCCTGTGAAATGAAACCTGTAATTGTGAAGAATGAGTTTCAATAGGCTAAATATGTTAAAATACTTTTCTGAAATACTGTTCTGTAAACTTACTAACTTTGCAAAACTGAACAGGAATTATTACCTGGAAGGACCTTCCCACAATTTTCAAGTATTTCCCTTTTTAAAAAGCAATGCAAGTGTCATGAGTGCATGAGTACTTTTGCTACGGGGTCAGAATGTAGAACTATGGAGGTATTTCAGGTAAATTTATTTCAATTTTAGCAAATATTTCAATCTCAAAATTAGATCCAAGTTTCTTATGAATTTCTTTTTCCGTACTTGTTCTACTACTTGGAATCCGTAAGAACTAATGAGAAGGTATAGCTTCTATTTCTCAAGAATTTTTTTTTTCAAAGTGGCTTTTAAAAAATAGTAATTAAGAGCAAAAGGGTTTTCTTTGTTGGATTTCTGTTTGTTTGTTTTTGGGATTTTTTTTTGCTTGGGGTTTGTTTGGGGATTTTTTGGGCAGGGGTGTTTGTTTGTTTGTTTTGGAGGAGTTGGGTTGGGTTGGTTTTTTAAGAAAGTTTAAACCTAAACCTCTTTTAATTAAATTAAGTCTTCATTTGGAAAATGTTGAAATGAGATTTCAATCATAGTCAAGGCTCACAAAGTTTTCCAGTGTCTTGTTCTTCACTAGCGAATAGATCTGTTATAAAGCTCTGGGAGTCTGTGGGCTGCGATTCCCATCCATGTCTTAAATTCCAGATGACTCAGTGAAAGGGAGATTCCCAGAGTGTCTGGGGGTTTTGTTTTGGAAGAATTGTTCTCATGATTTCTTACCTTCCTGGAAATTCTTTGGGTCATAAACACTGAGAGTCAGCATTATGGGAGTATTTGTGGCTTCCCACTCAGCAGCCACCAGATAGTTAAAATAATGGTTGCGTTTTGTTCCAAGTGCATTACACTCAAAAACAAATATTCCTTTCCTGACAGTTTATCTTTTTCTGAGAAAACATTTAGCATGGGAAAAAAATATAATTACCAGTCAAAAATGTATTTTTTATTTCTTCTGGAAATATGATAGAGAGTAGCTACTTCTAATGCAGAGACAGAAATTAGGCCTCTTCATTTCTGTTTTCTTACAAATTGCAGAAAAGATCTCATAACCTCATGAAAAGCAGGTTCAGAATTCTTCCTAAAAACCTTGGGCAATTTTAGTTTTATTAAATTCGCAAAGGACTAATTTGTATCAGAACAGGAGGAAAAGAAGTGTCTTAGTATGCTTTAAAATGTAATCATTTAGACGTGTGATGCTCTCTCCAAGGAGATTCTGGAAGTCCTATCACTCAAACTCTTTGCAAATAAAATTAGGAAACAGGACAATACCTTGTAGGGATGAAGTCTTCAAAAGGCAGCTGGGAATAATGAAGGCTGCTCCTCTAATTCTAATTCTATTACTGGAAAGATAATGCAACAGGAAGAGCAAGTCTTCATTTAAAGAGAAGCTTTTAATGAGGTTGAACATCTGAAAGACATATCCAGATGTACAGACTAAACTGATCACTAAGCTATCAAAAGACAAATATACGTGGGTAGTAAAAATTTCCTCCTACTCATAGGCGTGTAATTCAATTCAGTCTCCATGCACTGTCTTTGCCAAATATTCCCCATTATTTTTAATCCTTTTTGCTTTTTAGCCTAAATTCCTTTGGATAAACGTTATATGTGATTATAACTGGCTATTCATGTGTCACATGTCTGTTCTCTCAATTCTGACAAAATTGGAACAGGCAGAATTTGCTGTAAAGATAATTAATAGTACTAGAAAATGTACAAAAATAAACAGGAATGAAAAAGAATCTCGGTTAGTGTCCTATAGAGCCAAAGCACGCTTACAAGTGCCAGAATCACAACAAAACCTTCAAACAAGTCTCATATCTTCATAGGCACCTCAAAGAGAGATAATTCCATAGGACACCACACTCATTAGTTCATAGACTCCAGGAATTATTTATATTCTTTTGTCTTGCCTGCAATTTTCCCTGAGGTTAGCATCCTGCATTCCGGAAATGGATTATAAAGGAGTAATTTTTTTTCCCAATATGGCTATGATCTGGGATTAGCAAAGAAGGGATCAAGAATTAGAAACCTCACTGATTTCTTTCTTTTTGAACTAAACCTATGAATAACCATGCCAAGGGATTTTTTTTTTCTCCTCTGAGATACTGTAAATATGTACAACTTATCTAATATCTGTTTATTGTCTAAGCTTACATTGCCCAGTGTCATCTTCTGATGGTATCCTCAGTATCCGAAATCTAGATAATTACATCATGCTTATCATTGGCTGCTATTAGGCAAACATTTTTTGGGGATTGGGCCACATTCATCAAGTATTTCTGCAGCAAACTGTAAAGCATTCAAACATAATTAGATATTTCTACAAGCAGCTCCATAATTATGATCAGCAGCGGAGAAGAAATCAATCAGCCCACAGTCACACAGAATTAAAAGACACAAACAAGGAGAAAAGAGCTGATGAATTGACAAAATTCTGTATTTCCACCTACCAAGAACTATTTTATACTGTAGTGATACCTTTCATGAAAATGTCCCTAAATTAATTGGTGATCAGCGTAGAGAAATCAGCTGGAGTTTTTTATCAACTTGGAGAATGCAGGGGAGAGCATAAAAAGAGATTTTAAATCTGCCATTTAATAACTGGGTTTATTAAACATTCAGCACATCAAAGAAAGGTGGAGCAAAGTTCAAACTGACAGCATTGAAGTAGGGAGGGATCTGAAAAACAAGCTACACACCCATAATGGGGCTGGAACAACCATGCTAGTTTTTATTTGCTATCCCTTATAAAGATTATATACAGGAATTGTTTTTGTAGCCCTGTACCACACCACGGTATGAAATCTGGGTAATACTTGGACCTATGCTATCACTCCACATTAGAGAGATGGCTCCAAATTACAGTGAGTGTTGAACACCTTTGAAATAGTAGTTCCATCAACATCTTTTGCGTCTTATTTGTTTCAGTCATAGTAAACATTTAAGTGGTCTAAATAGTTTCACACAGACTTTCTCTCCCAGCTTCATCCCCTTATGTGTGCGCTTGATGTGTGATATGTAATACCAGAGAGTCTGAGAAATATTTTTTTCTCTGTAAAATTGTGGCTTCCAACCCTTATTTAAGGCTCTAAAAATCTTAACCTCATTTTGCCCCAAAGAGATATTGACTATAATGTTATGTCCAAACTATCTTTGGGTGTAGTAATGTTTCTGTAAATACCTGGAGCCTTCCTTTTTTTAAAGTCACATTTGCCACCTGGTAGCATGTATTCATTAAGGAGACTGTTGTCACCTTAGACTTTTCAAATTCTTTCAGCCATTTTTTCCTGGCACTGAGACATTCTGTCATTTTGAAAGGATTACCCGGCATTATAATTCAGTGTCAGCATATCCAAAGCTATAAAACCTTCTAAGTGATGGATGTCTGCAAATCTTCTCTTTTTTTTTTCCTTCTATATTGTCACATTGTCAATCAAGATAGTCCAGATTCTTTTGGTACATAGGAAATTTCTTGCAGAAAACAGAGTTTTGGAAATGTGTACACTGGTTGTATGATGCAATATTGTAGGAAATTCACCATGGCACTGGCTGTATGTCTCATTTGGGTTCATAATTTGCTGCTTGAAATATTGTAGTAGAGAGATTAGGTGAGAGTCCACGCTTCTCAAAAACTATAAGTCAGGGATCATGGTTATTTTGCTATCTTTGAAGAACAAAATAGCTACAAGATCAAAATAGGTAACAATGCCAATGACACTGAAAGTACAAAAAAGATGATGACCAAGGCTTGCATTTGTGTCTGAATGAGTTACATCTTGGGACATATTGTACCAGTAGAAGAGGATTATATCTGAGAAGTTACTCCTGTATGCCTCAAGCTTTTTAAATCACGGATAGTTTTACCTTTCTGTGACAGTGAGATTTATGGTGACCCTGTAAATCACAGCAGACTGGGTTCCCGCATGCTGTGGCTCGCAGGTGTCAGCCATTCGCCTCACTGATTTGGCAAATCCCAGTGGAATGCTCTGCTACAAAATAAGCAACTGGTAGCTGGGTAGTATGTGTCCCATGAGACCAACCACCACATAATGTATATTTGACCATTGCACACTGTTTTGATGTTATGACATATCCCTCAGTGGATTACACCTCTTTCAGACCTGCCTGCACATGACAAGGGAGAATTACCATCAGAAAGTGACCCTCTTTCCCTGTCTATAAATGTAAAACTCCTCAAATAAGAGGAAGACTTTACCTGTCCTTCTTTTGACGAGATCTTGTGTTATTTGGATTGAGGGGGGGAGGAGGGGAAGGGACAGAAACTGAGATTGAGGGAGGGAGAAAAAAAAGGAAAAACAACTTTATTCAGTACATCTGAGTAATACCAAGATCAGAATTGGTTCCTGAGTATTTGATCTAAAATTCTTTTTTTTTTCCCCAAACATAAGAGTTTACATAAAACACAAGTAGCCAACAAGACAGAATATTTCTATATTGCACTAAATCATTCCTATACTTATTTTTCAGTATTCATTTCTTAACTTCATGTTTTTTTGTTAACTAGAGGAACTTTTCATGGTTTTTTGTTCAGCTATTCTCTTCTAGCTATTTGTGTACATAGGCAAGACATTAACTCATTTATAATTTTGGAGAAACCCTTTGTTTTGTTTGTGTTATTTGCATGGGTTGCAGAAAACTTATTTCTGCTTCTGTAATTCATTATTGTTAATTTTAAAGAAAAGTAATGTTTATTATTTAATATAGGTTTAAAAGTAAAGAAAAAATCAATCAATATTTATTTTCTGTGCTGTAAAAAAGTCTAGCAAGAATAACATTACTTTTCTTATTCTGATACTTCTGAGATGGAAGACAATTTTATATGAGAAGAATTTGAAGTTTTTGTTGCTGCTGTTGTTGGGTTTTTCTGAGCTGCTGTTAGGTTCTCAGACAATTTCAGGGGAAAATATCTGGCCTTTTTTTGTCGGACTTTGTTAAAAAGTTTTGATTCTGTGCATGCCATATTGGATTGAGTCTCCTATTAATCTAATTAGCTCACTTAATTCTAATGAGAATGTTAGCAAATAACTGAAGTTTCAGATAAATCTTTTGACAAGGTTGAAAAAAATTTCAGTCCATCTGAGCTCCTTGCATTTTATATATATATATATATATATATGTAAATATGTTGAGAATACCCATCTTCTAAACTTAGGGGGTTTTTTGTACTACTATTTTTCTAGAAACAAAAATATGCTCCCTTCTCTGAATTCCAGAGGAAAAAAAGGACCCAATCTTCATAATCCTTTCATTTAACATGGCAGAGTAAAATGATTGAGATGAGGAAAGCTTAGAAATGAAGAAATAACATGGCATGGCATGGCATGGCGTGCTCTGTTTTTCCCATAGTAACTGGCTGTGTACATCACCTTCCTGAGGCAATGCTAATTATAAAACAGGTTCTGTAGTCAGAGTCCTGTACTTTGGTCACCGTCCTAAGCTTGATTTCAAATTCTTTGGCAAGGCTTAGCATTTAAGCCATTTAAGCCTACATTGTTTAGATACAACTTCAATTATTTCATGTATTTACCTTGCAAGTTGTGAAAACAGCACTTCCTCATCTCAAAGTATCTATATATAGAATAATGTTTTGCAAACATAAGTTGTAAATTCCTCCTGTAAGTTTCAGTTCAGCTTCTGACAGCCACTTGCATAAAGTCTAACACTGATGCTGCAGAGTCAGGCTACACGTGCCCGCCATGTATATATGCAGGGACAGAGACATATTTCACAGGGAAATCCATGGGAGACACTAATTCACTCGCCAGTTTTCTTTTGCATCTAAACAACTCTGTTGTCCTACATGTTAGTCCACATGTAGGAAGCCTGTATGGCTTGAGAGACTGGGTATTTTTGGCTGTTAAATCCCATTATTATTAGATTTAGAAGTAGGGCTTATGCTAGGGCTCTTGCTGGCTTTTGTTCGGGGTTTTATTCATTCTTTATCAGAAGATTATGTTCTTTGTTTCCTGTATATTGCCACTTTGATTAATGCCCTCTGATATTCTATATGGTTTAAGAGTAAAGTATCTTGCTACCGTCTGGGCCCGTAGTTATAGAAACACAGAGCCAAAAACGCAATTTTTTTTGTCTGCTTGTACAATGTCTATAAACACCATCTCACCGTGTATGTTTTCTAATATTTAGCCTCTTCATCCTCTGTGTGAGTGCCAAACAGAGAGCTATGCTTTACTGCTGCACTGTAGTTAGAACACTACACTGAAATGCAACACTATCAAGGAATGATTTAGTATATTAAAAGGTCAAATGTTCGTTCGTATTGGATTTTTGTGTTTGCTAAAATATTCTTGGGGTGATATATACTTGCTTAATGTGAGTAATTCTATGCCTCCTTCAGCTCATTTTGGAGTTGTATCACTGTTGAGCAGATTTCCATTAGATATTACTCTTTGTGAAAGTCTCAATTATATTTCAGCAGGTTCATTTCTTGAATACACTACATTTTCTTTACATTAGATAGGTTAAATTTTTAATAGAAATGTCAGATACCATAAAAATGAAATTATTGATTCCATCAGACAGATTTCACAGTCTTTGTAAAAATTGATTGCTCCAGGATTTTACTTGTGTTTTTAAACACAGGATCTGATGTGAATTTCACTTCTATGGACATCAACCCTTTCTCTGATCTTATTTTGTGGATATTAACATCTGTTACAGTGTTATCTTTTCAATACTAACTACCAAGATTAAAATTCGTCACTTCTAAAAAAAATTACTTGAAAATGTGCTAACTATATCTGTAGCTGACTATGTTTTTTCCTGGAAAATAATTTTAAAATAGCAGATTGCAGTTCTTTACCAATTCTTCTAAAAACAGATTTACTAAATATGACATAAATGTATACACTGTTTAGCCATTATGCGGCTGAACAAAACATTCAGTGCATCACACCATGATCCCAAGGTCTGCATATTTCAAATAAATATGTTTTTAACTTATGGAATATTTTATCTTTTGAGAGATGTAGGCACTAAAAAATTTTTTTAAAATAGTAAATTTGCAGCACATCGAAAATGTAAAATACATTAAATTAGGCAGAAAGGAACAGTACTATTGAGAAAAAGACCCACTCAGTTCCAAGTTAAATTCATCCTCCTGCCTTCTACAATTTAATTTTTAGCAATTTTGAAGAACCATCTGGCTGAAATGGTGCACCTCTTTTCAAGGGTAGCTACATCTAGGGTCTGGTGAGCAACTTCTGAAAATAAACTCCATAGCTTCTCCTTATATGAAGAATTCTTATGCCATGCTAGGGAGAAGATGTGATTTCTGAGCTGTATTCAATTTTTTTACTACTATGAGTGTAATTGAATATATAAATTAGCCTTGTATGATTTAATACTCGTGAAAAATTGTAGAGGTATTTTGCATCAATTACAAATGAACGGACTCTTTGATTCGTGTTGTTAAATGAAATACAACAAATTATTATTATTCATAGTTTGAAAAAGAGGCCTTGGCTTGGTGTGTGCAAACTGAAACTTCAGTAGAAATCCAGAGAGGTTTTATTAATTTCCCTAAGCCTGATTAAGAATTCAGTATAGAGAAAGGAAAGTCTGAGAAGAGATATTGCTGCTTCATACAGACCAGGGAAGCATTTTAAATCCTTCAAACAGAATGTATTTATCTTGCATTTCAGGTATAAAAGAGAGTAGAGAGGAAACTAACCTTAGAAAACAACCTCTTCACACTTTTTATTTCTCTCTATTAGATTATGGAGTGTAATATTGACCTTTACTGATCAAGGGAAACTTTTGCAGGCATTGTAATGGAAATGCTTGCCCAAGAAGCACTAATGACAAAAATGTTGCATCCCAAACAGATTTATTTCTGAAAAACTCTACCATGTACGTTGGTTATTGACACTCAGTTTCTTCCTACCACCAGTTCCTGCCCAGCTCTGTGAAAGACCTGGAGAGAGTACTTCTTCAAATACATCTCTGGAGAAGGGTCAGCTCAAATTACCTGTAATTTGTAACTCCTGTAAAAATCCCCCAAAGAATAAGATATTTATAAAGATAAGGAAGTATCCGTAGTTACATCAGATATAAATGGAAAATACCTGGAATAGCCATGAAATATCTTGCAGAATCTGGTTTCTAAAATCATTTAGGAAAAACCCTTACTCAATTCCATGTCTTGGTTGCAATCCTTGAATTTCCTTTTTATACATTGCTTCCTGAAAGGAAGGAAAAGGATAGATTTATAAAATTCCTCCATAAATTTCACTTTTTATGTTGGGAAAATTCCACTACTACAAACATGACATCATCTTCTCAGTTTACCCTGAAAATGTATAAATAATTAGTAACCTGTGGTGAGAAAAATGGCTGAAAACCTGTCTAGTAGTGTTTCCTGGTACCAGAAAATTGTGTACTGTAGATTTTATGTTTCTGTTCCTCAAGCTGTGAATGGGGAAGCAAGGAATTTTTCCTTTCTGCTGTAGAATTTTTTCCTGTGGATTTCCCCAGGGTGCTTTATGACTCTGCATGAATCCTACTTATGGTTCAATTGATTCCAGAGGAGGTAATGTAACAACAAATGCTCTGAAATAAAAAGAAGTGTGCATTTCACATTTAATGCCACAGAGTAATATATTCAGGACTTAATATCAAATGGTGCCCATTTCACTCTCACAGAGTTTCGATTAAATCTCTTTTTGGGTCTGTGGTAGTGTGAGGTTGGCGGTAGCTGGATAGTGTCGAATTTATTTTCATTGTGCTTTGTCCGTGAAGGTGCAATAGGTGTAATTGAAACTTTGACCAACTTTTCATTATAGGAAGAATAAGCTCATCCATCAGTGCCAGGATCAGGAAGTTGGTGTCATACATCAAGCGTCATTTAGCACATGCACATCATTCCCAGAGATCAATTATTATAATATTTATTTTAAATGGCACAGGTTGGAACCAAGAAAATGAGACATCCATCTTTATCAGTTACATACCTTTAATTCCTAACAGTGCTAACTGCAAATTTGGTGGTACAGCCAGCCACGCTCTAAATTTTGTACAAGTAATAATTTTTAATTTCATTTAGACACATCCCAATTTATCTTCATCGTTCGTCTCTTAGAATTCAATAAATTCTTGCTTTATGGAATCAGTCATGAAACTCTTTTCTGAATAACCCATAATAACAGCAAGCTGTTGTTAAACAAGAGGTGACTGTATTAGCTCACTGTAGCAGCTAAGGCTCAAGTTGAAAAAAGAGGCTTAAAAAGGTATTAATTTCCCTAACCCCTCTGCACCTCTACACAGGCTAGGCTTTAGGTCTTCCCCCCTCCCTGTGTTCCTTGCTGAAATGACAATTTATGTAATGGAAACACCACAGAAAACAAAAAAAGCATCCCTAATAGAAGCTGAAATTTTCTTATACATTAATTTTCATTCTATAGTCATAGTTTCCCCCCAACCAGCTGTACTCCACACATTTCCCTCCACCCACTCTTCTCTCCCATGACTTTTCCTTCTTTGCTAGTGGAAATCTTGAAATTTAATGTCAAGAAGCCTGCTGCTAGCTTTGATGTTAATAATTTGCCCAAACTGACAACAGATATAATCACTTTTTAAGTGTTATCAAGAACAGCTGCTGCGAAAATAATTCAGTGTGTGAGGGGGGGGAAGAAGGGGTGGCTAGTAGAAACAGAGGGTTGGATTATTATACATGCACACATCCGCAGCCATATCCCAGGATAAAGCAGAAGATTCTCTGTCCTGTATTTCCGCACTAAAAGATATCTAGAAAAGAAGTAGCTATCATGATACTGAGAAAACAGATAACACACAAATTTAAGAAATGAAAGCTCAAAATTCCTCAACAGTCATGGAAAAATAGACTGGACATAAATAAACATGACAGCAGGTCCCACTGAAGTCAGAATTTAAACTATGTAAAGAAGAGGGCAATTAATTTAAAAGAACTCAAATGAAAGTTGCAATTTTTTATATAGTATGCTCTTGTGATTTTTTTCTTACGTAGTAAGAGAGGACGGATGTGAGGGTATGTGCATGTATGCACATGTATGTCTGGTGAGCATAAATGATATTCAGCAGAGCAATTATGGAGCCTCACACCCCCTGCCGTGTGTGTAAAAGTTGTTCCTCACTACAGGGAAGCTGAGGGAAGCTTTTCCAATTCCCACCTTTGGAAGCAAGAGAAATGAGAATTGGCAGAAAAACAACAGCCACCTCCCAGCGGTGTCTTACCCCGCAGTGCGCAATGGAGTCAGAGCCAAAACCGAAAAAAAGGAAATATCCATCACCAGGCTTAGAAGCCTTCACTTCCCTCAGTGCTGTCCCTTTTAAGGAGCTGATGTTTGACAGATGGAGGGGACAAAATCCAGTCTCTGTTTACTCGCAGCACTTAATTCCTATTTACCTTATTGTGATGACATCTCGCAGGAAGATGGGACTGCGAGATCTTTTCTGAACCCAAATCATCCCTTTTGGTTTTGTGAAACGGTGTCAAGTCCACTGGAAAGAGGGAAGCAGACAAATGAGTGTGAGGGAGTTTCCCTTCCTGCTCCTTCCCCTGGGGGAGGATGAAGAGGCCAAGCAAAGCCCAAGAGCATTGTATAGCTCCACACTACTCCTCACTCAAGCAGTATGTGAAGACTTAGGCAAGGCTTCAAATATTGCATAACAGCATTTGGCAGAGGATATCTATTAGAGGTCCCAGAAGAACTGTTAGCAGGGGAATTTGCAGACAAATCTAACATGAAGCATTAGTTGTGCTGGATTCAGCAGACCTTTCTTAAAAGCCTGAAAAATACTGAGAACTAACTTTGCCTGCATGTTGAATTCAGGGTTACGATCCCACAGTGCAGTACATCCTTATATTTCTGGCAGTAATTTGGAAAGTTGTGTTTGACATTTTAACCTACATTCAAATGCAAAAGTTCAGTTTTCTGGGGTTTTACAAGCACTGAGGAACATAATTCTCTTGGGAGCCATCAAATTCTGTCCTGGTTTTTAATATCCATTAAGTGATTACTGCAGAGAGTAGGATACTTTGAGCAGCCGGGGCAGCATTCACCTGTGAACTGGGCCTTTTGCAACTCTGGCAAGAAGCAGGTTAGACCAGAAAAGGAGATTTTATAAGAATGACATAATAATAATGAAAGAAAAAAACTATATAAAAAAGAAAACTATAAACTGGCAGCAGTTCTGATCTCCCGGTGTTCTAGAGCTTTTTACCTTTTGCCCTTCTCATTTAAAACAACCAAGAAAAGCATAATAAGTACAAAATACTTTAATGTGATAATTTAATTCTACCTGCAGTTACCTGAAAAGAGTTGAGAAAAAGAAAATTTTTACAAATCATGAAGAATATTTCTATGTTTATTGAGTTCTATTAAAATAAGTTGCAAAAAGGTGCAAAGAGGTTCAAGTACCAGTGCAGGGCTGTTGCTCATGTTTCATTAGGGCATCTATTGCTGCTCTTTTAAATAATTTGACTCACCTTTCCCAGGCTACCAACTGTTACTGTGTCATCTTACTTCCATCTGAGAGGAAGGTCATATCTATGACATTATGTCTTCAATTGACATTAAAATTATATCATAAGGAAGATGCAAATTAATTTTCAAAAGTAGTGTGCGTGCATTTGTAAAGTCCATACCAAAACACTTCTCCTCCAGTGGATGAAGGGAAAAAATGTGTGATAAATGCTACTCACCGTGACCGAAGCAGTACTGAGAGCTTTCTGATATTACCGTTGTTAGCATGCTCTAGCAACCTAGAAAGGGTAGATAAAAATGCTCCTGTAGCTTATGAAAGAGCACCTTTGCGTCTCAAGAAACAGGCTGAAGCAGCAGAGCCTTCTTGCAGCAAAATAGCGAGCTAGCAAATTGGATAACAATTAAGTATGTATTTTATTCCCTGCTTGATTAAATAACAAAAGGTTTTTTCTAGTATTCAGGTGAGGAGTTTGCTGTTCAGCTGGTCATGTGTCTGCTAGAAATAAATAATTAATCATTTGCTGGCAAAAAACAATGGATAGTGCATTTTAACATTACATAATGCAGTTGATTGCCTATAGAACAAAATCAAGAGAGTGATATTGTACCTATATAGGATGTGCTCAACAGAGATGAGAAAATTAAGCTGACATTTTCAAGTATCCCTAGTCAAAGTGTTACCACTTTTCAAAACCATTCAAAATTGTTCTTCCAGGCTGATATGGATTTATCAAATTTTTTTTTTGCCTTGATTAGATCAGAAATGCCATTAAAGTTTATTTTAAATAATAACATTGTGCTATTTTTTGGACATGTTGGTTGGATACCAACCAAAAAAAGTTCCAGATGACCATTACTGGGTCATAGAGTAATGAAACCATTCTGAATAGTCCCTATATGACAAAGGGAGATCGAATTGTAATTACAGCTGGAACAGCTGCAATGAACCTTATGCATGAACAAACACGAACAAATGTGTGTAAATGATCTTTTCTGAATACAAACTAGTAATTGCCGTCACGTGCAAATAGACATTAACACAATATTATGTTAAGCATCTGAATATCATAATATTTTTTTGCTGGCATCTGAATTATGTCCACTTCAAAATTAATTTTGTATGTAATAAATTATTGTTTCATTTGGAGTTTTATTTGCAATTAAATTACTAATCAATTAATTAAGTAGGCTGAAGTAAAAATGTCCTTTTTGCATCTTTACAGATAAATAAGATTTGGAGGAATTAATGAGTTTGAGTGTATGGATGCAATTTTTTTAAAATTTCTTGTAACAAAATTTTTGCATTTTTCATTTCACTTTATTTTTGTTAAAACCTTCTTACATTGCTCAGCTTCACATCTTTCTGACATTACACGGATTAAAATTAAAAAGTAAGAGACCATGAGGTAGAACATTTTCCACTGCTATGAAAATAGCTCTTGTGTAAACCTCTTTGCACACATTGAAAGAGATCCAATAGGAACTGGCTGGGGATAGAGTTACTCAGGAGGCCAGATGTATTGTGCCAGCCACTTGCATCCATCACTGGCACATGCCTCTCTCCAAGTGTTGTTTCTGTACTTTCTCCAGGATTTTTTTGCTGAAAGACAAAATACACTCTACTTCTCTAAATATTTTCAAAATAACCTTCAAGCTAGCAGTGCTGAAATCAGCACCATGCTTAATATCTTCTGTTTGTAGGAAAGTAAAGGAAAGATTAAGAGGAGACTTGGCTGCCCTCTGTGAATCCTGTCCTTCGTGGACAAGACACTCTGATAGTGCAGCATTTAAGGTGTTTTATAAGTCTTCTTCATGCACTTAGAATTAGAAGGGCAGGTAACTAATGCAAGAAGCAACTATATCGCCTCTGTTTTTACCTGTGAAATTGTTTTATTCTTTGACAGACTCCACTCAGACAGAAAAAGAACATATTTACCTCTTATGACAAAGGACCTTAGCACATACAGAGCTGCACTTTCCACAGAAAGTATTTAGTTAAAATTTGTCAGATTTGTTAAAAACAAAATTATTTGTTCTTTTACTCAAAATAAATTATTTATATGTTTCGAAAAAAAAGTCTTCTTAAATTAGAAAGTCATCCAACATGTGATAGTCCACTGATTGTGAGCTCTTTGTATACTATACCTGAACTAATGGATCAGATGTATCCCAGCATTTTAAATTTACATTAGAATACCTAATGAAGTGTTGTGGGGTGTTTTTCTCCCCAATGGCACTCTAATAACTTGCAATCTTAATAAAGATACCATACTAGAATTTATTAATAATGATAGAAGAGTAATTTTCCACTCAAGATTTTGTGTTTGCACAGTAACTTTTGCTCTCTAGAGGCATAGTGCATAACATTATTAAACAGACATCTGACCTAATAACTTTAGGTAGCATTTTATGAAAGGTGGCTCACTTGAAGCTGAAAACAAGTCATTTTGATAGAGATAGGTTTTAGGCTATAATTCCTGCTTCCCAAAGATGGATATGGCTATAATTCCTGCTTCCCAAAAGATGGATGTGTCTTTTTGTAAGTTAGAAAAAACTTTAAATAGATGCTGAGGACATGTAGAAACCTGACACTATCCAAACAGCCATTTGAGGAGGGCTTTTCTGGCTCCTGCATCAGCTGTTGAGAAGCAAGCACATACACAAGGTGTGTTAGGAAGTGGTGTTCTTTTGCTTCTGCAACAGAATGAATTCCCTCAGTGCCTTTCAGCCTGGCATCAACAAGCTGGCAGTTTGCCATCTGGAAAACTGACATTTGTCTCCCCTGGGCCTGCTGAACAGCTCCGCTGCAAAACAGCATTCGTACCTAAAGAAAATATAAAAGGGAGTAGAAAGCTTGCTGAGCACAAATAATAGACACGCTGATGTTTTCCTTTTAAATAGCAGGAACTATTGGCCTTTCAGAGTGTTTCTATTCAGCATCCTTTATTGTAAAGGTGCTTTTGCATGAAAAGAACAGTGAAAGTATGTATTACACACTGGCCATCTCCTGTTCCATCAGTCAAGCAACAGTTATTTTAAGGACTAGTCTGGGTTTTGAAAAACTTATTACCTGAATCATTCAGCTTTATTTTCTTCCTGAGAGTTAGCATTAAGGAACACATTAGAGCTTAAATCTGACAATCTAAATTTCAAACGGAGTAATTTCAGAAGGATTTTTTTTGTGGTAAAACTGGATTATAATAGGAAACTTGTAGAGCCAAACATCATGACTTAGGCCAAACTTTCTCCCAGTGAAAATTACTCCTCTGCAGAACATTGAGAGTTCTATTACCTCTTCAGATCCCAAAATAGAATTAGAAGACATGGGTTGACATAATGAGTTAAGTGCTGGAAATAAAGCTGTCATGATAAAAAAGCTTATGATGCAAACACTGTTTAACTCCATCTCAACAGTGACAAATTTAGCTTCGGATTAATCAGGCTATTTTCTTGTGCTTTCAAATGTACAGCCTGTTCATCATTGCACAGATGCCAAAACTTCTTATACTTTATATTTTCCAGTCATCTAAATGAGATGTAAGTAGTTCATAAGATATGTTCTAGTTACAGTGAGAGCATAAATTTGATTCTAAATATACTTTCCTATTTCAAATTCTTTGTTAAATTGAACTGGTAAGGCTTCACCCCATGGTTTACGTGTTTTTAAGGAGAGAATATCAAATAATATCATTTTTGAGTAAAAAGGGGCAAGATTTAAAGTAAGAAATTTTATATGTTTATTAAATCAGAATGCAAACCATTTTTGAATTATGAAGCTTCTGGGTCTTTCATGAGCAAACTACTCTATACTTTTCCTTTCAAGGATTTCTCTCCTAGTCACAGGAAAAAAACGAAGACTGTCTTCTATTTCATAAATGTGTTATATGTGCACAAAGGTCCAGTCAAACCATTGTAACACACTCAGCTAGCTGCCAAAATGATTCCATAATGTGCGGTGGTTTTCCTTAAGATGAGACTGAAATGCCTTTTAGCAAACAAATATTAAAAAAAGTATTTATTTTAACACAGATTCAGGTCGTTGCAGGCCATCCCAATCTTAGTGTAAATAATTCTGCTTAGCTGTTTTCTCTTGTGTTGGTAGTCTGGTGATCCTTTTTACCTTGATTCTATAGATACAAAGTCTTGTCTGATACTCAGATTATTTTTTTATACATGCAGAGCAATGAAGTCAAAATATTTGACAGCCTTTTTTTTTTAAAGAGTTTTACTTTTTATTCTGAATCACTAAGCTTGTCCCTTCATTTCATGTCAAGCTTTCATCCATCCATTGATACCTTAAAGTGGATCTCTCTAATGTCCTGTGCTTGGAGATCCCCTGCTTTCGTGGTTCAACAGCAACCAACAGCCAAGACCCCACAGACCTTCACTCACTCCCCCCTGGGCGGGATGGGGGATAGAACTGGAAGAGTAGAAGTGAGAGACAAGAAAGGCCTTGGTTCTGTGTAAGCACTGCTCAGCAATAAGGAAAACATCCCTGTGCTACCAATCCTGTATACAGCACAAGTCCAAAGCGTAGCACCTCACTTACTGTGAAAAAAAATTAACTCTACCCGGTGAAAACCAACACACCTGCCAAGCCTCCTCAGAAATATCAGAATTCAAGCTGCGTTAGGGACTAAGAACAAAGGTATTTTTGACTGGATATCACACAGAACACTATAGCTTTCACCACATTTATCAAGTAGGCATTATTAGCCGTGTTTCATATCACTGGTCTGACAGACTGTAAGTACATGAAAAATTAACTTGTCTATAGACTTAGATTATTTTAGAGTGGCCTTCTTGAAAGGATTCGAGGTTTGGTTGAGTTTGATTTGGATTAACTAATTTGAAAGGTGAAACTGTGAAGACTTTTCTGCTTATTATTAGTTGGAGAAAAGGGAAACAACTAAGTGTCCCGGAAGATAATTTAAAAATAAATGTAGAGGTTGAAGGCCCAAAAAAGGTTCTTAAGCCTTTTTGGTGTTTTTTTTACTGACAGTAAAGTTACGTATGAAAATCCAGCTTCTGCTGTCAAAAACTATGATCTAAAAATCAGATAATGTCATTGAAAGGAAAGAAGCAATAATTTTTGTAGCAACATTTTTGTGTAAAAATTATTCAATTTCAAATGTAGATCTTTAAGTCAGCACTAGGGGTAGCCATCCATAATCTTGCCCTGATTGCATCCCAAAATTGCTTAACTGATGAATAATAAACTGAGTATTTCTATGAAGACAGCACTGATGGTTAGTCGATGACAAACTTTGAGTAAAAGAATAGATAAAGTGATAGTAAACAGAGGTCAAAAATACAAATAACCCGAAAGTTTATGAAGGAGACACTGCCAGCAACCTTTTGTCTGGCAATTTTAGTGGTGTAGTTTAGTGTGTATTTGTTTTGTAGATTAAGTTTGCAGTGTGCTGTTTGAATGTATGCCACTCTTTGGGTTTCCTAAGTTACCACACAGTATACTTAGGTCCTGATATAATACAAGAATAGAATTAAACAGATATATCTCCCCTACCCATCATTCCCCGCCCCTTTCTTAAAAAGAAAAAAAAAAAATCAAGACCAGGCTTTTAAGAAATCCCAAAATAAAATTTTTACACAGTAAAGAAAAAATTAGAAAGAAAACTGAAAACAGTTATTACCCAAGAGTAAATATCATGCCTTTAGGAACTTCATAATAAATTCAAACTTGCAAGAAGCATAACTGCATGACATGAGAACACCAGAAACCGGACAACTTTGGTTAAGAGATCAGCAATATTAACAGGTCCATTTGGGAGTTCACTTTGTCAGTATAAATATTTTCCTCGGAGTTCTCTCACTACTGCTCCTGTCGACTTTGTGGTACTTTACCAGCTTGAAGGCAGGAAAGCAGCACCCCTGCAGAGGACACTGATGCTGCTCAGTGGATAGTCAGGCAGGGTGTACTGATGAACAGTGCATCTGGCGCTCTCTCCACTGAAGCGTGACCACGTCAGTGTTGTGAGACACTCTGTGCCTCATTATACCCTCTGTGCATGTGCACACACGAGCTCTCAACCCTGCTCTCTCAATTTCAGCTTTTCAGATCTTGGGTGTACTAATCAGATTCCAAATATTGGCCTTTGCTTCAGCAATCACTGCCTCAAAAGAAGGAAAGTGACGAGGCGGAATGATCCTTACCATAGGGATGGAGCATGCTATGGAATCTATAAATGGCACAGCCAGGATGAATAGTATCATTGTACTGGATTTTGCAGGCAGTGCCAGTTACTGCAGTCAAAAGGACTTTGGAGTAAAGCAGTTAATAAAAGAGAAAGGAGGAGGGGAAAGAGGTAGTGTTGAAAATCATGGAACTGAGAACACTGAGGCTTAAATGCTTTTTTTTCTCAGACAATGAACTGTCTGCATCAAAGTTAGTCCAATAGCATTTAGCTTTGTGCCTGCTTCCACTGTACCTGGCCACCAGATAAATAATGAATAGTGAGTGCAGACAGAGCTTACAAGGGCTCTATTATTCCCACAGCTTAAACTCTTAATTTAATAGAGTACACAGGAGAGGAAGAAAAAAATTTCCGAAGGAGATAAGAAATAAGGACACATTGACAGGACAGAATGGTAAAAATATCCTACAGAAAAAAAAACTCTCTGGTCTCAGTTGGTTTATTACCGAAATAATTAATACAAAAGCATGCTATAGCATTTTTTCATCCAAGAAGCTCAAAGCAACTTATAAATTATTAATTGAAGGTGAAAGTTCCTCAAATATGATATGTGGTTCCATTAGCACTTTTCAAAACTTCATCTCTTAAAGGACACTTCTGAGCCTGAAATTTTTAACCCAAATGGCAGACTTCTACAGGGTGATACCACAGATAAGACATTGTTTCTGACATGGCATCGTAGCTGCACATAAGCATCCTGTGTACATTGAAGGAGAGGAAAGACCCCTCTGATTTTAAAGGCTTTGGCTTAAGGGTACTTCATGTATCGTTATCTTGGCTTAAGAATTTGTTCCAAAACCACACAAAAACAGCATTAGACAAAAAGACTGAAGTAATGACTCCTAATTACCAGCTGTATTCTGTTCAGATTCCCTACCTTTTCAGCATTCAGTATTCTCTTTCTTTTCTTCTGTATATAAACAGTACCTGTATCTAACATATGTCTTTGTGTGCAAGGAAGTAAAAATACCATTCTGTGAGATATCTGACAATGCGGCTTGTACCAAATCAAAGTAACACCTCAGGACTTTATGATGATAACCATATGCTCAAATTAAGTGAAATATGTTGTCTTCTTGGGTTGTTGTACTTTCTCATGCCATCATTTCTGCTTTGCCAGTTTTCTCTCTTTGTCACATGTCCAGCCTATATACTGCTTTAGGATAGGACAGTGACTCCTTGTATTTTAAATTTCATGTCCTTAAAATCCTTCTAAAAGCTGCAAAAATTAATGCTGACTGTGTGACTTTGGAGCTCAGCTTTCACTGAAAATCAAGACAGATCCTTCAATTGTAGAGATTTAACTTCCTTTCATTACTGTAAGAATGAGGAATGGGAGGATTATTTATGCCTCTTAGTGTCTTTCAGTGTCTTTGGAAACCTCCCCAAACTGACTTATTCTTGTATTTGTTTTGGAAGGAAAGCCCACTCCCTCCCCTTTTCACTCTTTGCTAGTCTTTTTTTTTTTTGGGAAAGGTCTACTGGATAAAACCAAGAGCAACACTGAAGCAGAAAATAATTTTTACCTTTAAAGTTCAAAGTTACATTGACAAGGAAATTTCCAACCAAACAAAAAACCCAGACACAACTGGGAAAAATAGTGTAAAAAAAGTTTTACAAAGCCTGTAAAGGAAGCAGGCAGCTTCTCTTGAAAACAAGCTGCACAATGGTTATCATGCATGAACTGTACTGGTGCACGCGTAACAATGTGCAAGTTCTGCGGGCAGATCCCTCCCTTGCCCTTTGAAAAAATGTTATCATTTCCCAGGGAGCGCTATCTTTGCTGCAATCTGCACCTCCTCCACACGGACAGCTCTCCTGTCCCCACCGAGCATGTGCAGTGCCATTTCGGATACTGTCCCGTGTCCTTCCCTCTGTATCCATTGACAGATCTGAACTTTTCTGTTATCTCAAGTAGCCAACAGCAGGACTTGTCATTGAAGCAAAGAGGCTCTGTATATCTGAGCCACTATCATGCAGCCCCTTTGTTTGTCCAATGACAGTGTCTAGTGATAAATGTTTCAGAAATGACATTTGAGATGACAGCGGATGAAAACTCTCAAGTAAGAGACTACAGCTCCCAGTGTCTCCTGAGACACACTGCTCTCAGTAAAGGAGAAACATTTACAAAGAGATTAGAACGCAAGTGGGCCAAAATGAATGTATTACAGGTGACAAAACTCCTCCAATTAAATTTATTTTAAGAAGTCACAGCAATAAAAAAACTACATGGTTCCACAAGATGACATAGGATTTACCTTGTCAAGATGATTTAAGGAGCTTCTAAACCGAATGGTAAATTTTGGATTGGGAGGAAGGTCTGTGATACAATTTTATAGGGAAAAAAGAAAGAAACCCATAAAAAAATTAAATAAGGGAGAGGTAGAAGAATAAAGTAATTTATCAAAGATTTATTGGAGTACAGGAGGTGGCCAATAGCATAGGCACACAGAATGTAAGATTTGGCCATGCTCTCCTGGCATGGGCAGAATATGAAGTATAGCTGCATTGTCCCACCAGGTCAACTCATAAGCTAATCTTAGCTGTTGCTTTAACATTTAATTTGGCTTTTCATAAAATAAATATGTGAAAAATTCCAATCTGAAATGGCTGTTATGTGTGGCAAATAGGAAGTATTTCTGGACAGATGACAACTCATACACTGATGTTTATTTCTGTTGTTTCTTTTTTTCCATCAGGTTTATACACAATGCTGCAATTAGCTGATCATTCTGGCATTAATAACCTGTTTGTACACTACCTTATTTTTAGCATACAGGAATTGTACATTCCAACCACATTTTTGAAAAATTGTATAAACAGGGGAAGTTAACCTGAGGTAGAAAGAACACGTTAATTAAGAACTGCAATAGTAATGAAAATCAGGGAAAACTGGAGAGGAGGTAAGGGAAATTCAGCTTACAAAAATTGCAGAATGTTGCAATTCTATTTGCATATGATACTTCAAATTCCTTGGCAGAGGTTAATAGGAGAGAGAAAAGCTACGATAATTGATGTCAGTCATGGACAAGATTTCTAAGCACAAAAAATAAGGAAAAAAGTTCTCCTGAAGGGCAGATTTAAAAAAAAAAAATTAACATTACAACCTGGACAAAGGAAAAAGAGCTCCTCACAGTCCCTGTGGAGAATAAGCACAGAAAAAGAGAGCAGCTATACTAAGGAAAGGAACAAAAGAAACTCCCTAGAGCAGCACAGACCAAAGTTAAGAAAGGCCAAGTTAACTGAGACATTGTGGTGGTTAATGAGAAACCTCATTGTTTAATATGCTCAATGTACTTGCTTCCTTTTTTTTATTATTATTTTATTTTTAATCTATTCCCAAATTTTCAGCCAAATATTCAGTTTGTACTTGTAACAACTCACACTTTTGCTATCAGCTTCTCTAATAAGAAGACTGAACAACCAATGAAACCTTTTATGACTGCCTGCTGTATCAACTGATCTGGCCTACTGAGGCAGCACCTACTACCTCCAATGAACTGCAGGGTGAGCAAGAATGGGGTACTCTTATGTCCAAAGGGGCTGCGGTTTAGGGTTTGAGGATTGCACACATCTGGCTGTAGATAAAGACTTTATTGTCTGAGAATATGCACACAGGCTGGAACGTCAGCCAGGTTCTCCCTAGTGAGTCATTGTCTTAATTTTTTGTCAAAGCACACTTCTTCAAATTGAATTTTATTTTGATTCAAAGACATGGAGAGATGAAAAATTACCCATATACAAGAGTGTCCAACCACCTGTGCCTTATTTCCCAATCTATTTAAGACTTTTTCTTATTCTTGTTTTTATTCCAGTAAAATTGCATTTCTATTAAAAGACATCTCAGTATTGCTTTCCCCAAGACGTGGTCCAAATCACTCTATCTCTGCAGTGTGATTCCCAGAGCTTTCTCAACAAATTTCTTTACAATTCTCCCCTGAACTTATGTTTTTCCAGTGGTCTTTATAGAAAGTGCTGTGGAAACATGGTAGCCCCTGGGCTAGAGCAGACTCCCACAGGAGGCAGCTGGGCCATCATACTAGCCACCTCAGAGAGTAGAAAAAGGAAGATAAGAAGGTGTTAAAGAAATTTCCTTCTTCCCTCCCTGCCACTTTTGCAGGGGCTTGATGTGCAAAACAAAGTGATTTATGTCCCAGTCTGTTAAACTGGTGTGTACCCTGAGCTTGAAAGTCACCTCTGGTGGATCTATTCCTCGTTGTTGATGAAGACTACTTGCTCTGGAGAAACGATAGATCTTTAGCTAGTGTCATTACAGAAAATGTCAGGCACAGCAGTGGCCACAGAAGGGAGCAGATTTAAGATCAAGGTCATCTAGAAATGACAGCCAGATCAACAGTCCATTCAGGTTTATATGCTAACTATATTTATTCCAACAGAGTGGACATTTGTATGGGCATCCCGTACTGCTTTGCTCTTAATGAATATTCTGCATGCAGAGTCACTACAGGATCAGCCACTTACATCAGTGTGAAAAATAATGTTCTTTTATGTCCTTTATTCCTCATTTTCTTTTTTTTTTTATGTAACATAGCCAAGCACAACTTGTGTTCTGGGAAAACAGTATGTTTTCTGTTCTGTCAAAAGCAAAATAATTTTTGAACTATCAACAACAAAAAAAAGGAGAGAGGGAGAGAAAAAGAGCACACATGAGGAGGGAAAGACTGAAATATGTGAACACCATGAAGAAATATCTGTCTTCTTACAAACAATAAAAGAAGATATTGCCAAACATTCCTTACACTAAATAATCTACATATTTTGGATGCAGGGACAGCCTGATGAATTTCACTCCATAAGGCAACAGTCTGCAAATGGATAAGAGCCTGAAAATTAGATGAAAGAGTTTCCTCCACCGTATTAGAGCTCCTACCAAAAAGGCTTTACTGTCATGGCTCATCTCATTAATCTAGTATATGCATTGCATTCATATTTTTTCTCTTACTATGCAAGACTGATGTGATTCTATCTTTTCTAGCGATTTAGCAGTGCAATTGTGAAATTATTTTGCAACCATGAAATGGTTCAGTTTTGGTTTTCTGTTGTATTAGGAAGGCAATGCCTAGTTATTACACTGACTTTCAGAAAGGGGAAAAAATGGAATGAGGTGCAGTACTAATTTATTGTTTTGTAAAAACTAGATTTTTTTTTCCCTATTCCATATCAGAATAAACTAAGAAATGTTTTCTTGACAGACTAGGGGTAGAAAAGGGTGGGGGAATGGCAACTTAAGCAGGCACATGGCATTTGGAAGATAGTTCTCTATACAATTCATTAATGTCCTTTAAGAAATTGTGACTTCCCATTAAAAATATAATACTAACAAATTGACTGCTATATATATATATAATTTTGTCTTTGTGACTCAAATTATTCGTATTTTAGTCCTAATGATTTAGCTTGACCCCAACAGGATCAAAGCATTTCTGTGAGACTTATTATGTGGAACTTTTTGAATTTTGCCTACAGTTGGATTTTGGGATGCATTCATAGCTGATTAAGGAGTACCAGCTTCTTCTATTTTACGAAATGGGACTTATATTGTTGTCTGTTCAAAAATCAAAATTTATAATTGTTGAACCTTTTATTTCAAGAAAACAAAATTTGGTCTTCCAGTACCAGTAGGAAACAGCTAGATTGAATTGAAACTCCTGTTTTGCCTGCAACATGGAAAGTAGAGCAGGGCAATGTCAGCGCTTCTGCACAGCAAGACTTGAGAGGCAACAAAGAGCTTTTCAAACTCATTTATTCGGTTGACAATTCTTTTAGCAAATGATGCAGCTGCACAGATTTTTCAGGGGGGGGAAGATGGTGCAGCAAAAAAAGGTCAATGAGGACTGTAACCAACTGCTGAGCTTTATCCAGCGATAAACAAGGAGATATTGATTCTCAGGAGGGAAAACAGCATTCTCATTTGATTACAGTGTTGCAAAAAACTTTCCCCATAAGGTTTACTGAGATCCAGGATCAAAAACTCATTATTTTCCATAGTTTATTTTTGTTTGAGGATTTTTCAAATGTCTTCTAAAGAGGACCCCCTCTAGGTAAAGCTTTCTTCATGTCTGAAGCTAGCTTAGTGATAAAAAATGAAAAATAATGCTTTCTGCAAGGGAACTTGATACAAATATTTCCATAATGAATATAAAATATTCTTGGCTTTATTATATTCAGGTTTCTCTTCCTGACCTTAGGGAAAAGTATATGACAGCTGACCCGAACCTCCCTCTGGGAACTGGGGCGTTATTTGTATAGCATTAAGTGCACTGACACAGGATTTCTGAAGCCAGTACCAGTTAGAAATCACACAGGATTTGCCAATTTCCTTCCTCTTTCCACTGGCTGAAATCCCAGCAGGTGGACTTAATGCTGGTTTACCCTGTCAAGTCTGTGGCATCTGACAGAATTTGGTTGTCTCACAGGATATGTACAATGTAAAGTTATGCTTTAATAAATGCTCTAGACATACTAGCACAGTACCCAAACAAGCTATTTGGCTGTTCTAGGGACTAGAACTTGCTGATGAGGGTCTCCTCATCCTACTACTTTGAGATCTATCTTGGGAATTCAAGTGTGTTTTGCCACGTCCATTGCGGTTACTCTCATCTCAGTGGAGACCAACTGTCATTCAGCAGGTGCAATACATGTTTGGATCTGGAGTATATTTTCCTGAGATGCAGGACAGATAGGATTTCATACAGAAGTAAGCCCATTTGAGGATTTCTATTTCACCAATAAAATACAAAACATGTGGGATTAAAGCAAAAAAAAACAGGACACAGCTCGTCCATTATCTTTTTAGTTGTTGGAAAAACTTTAGTCTTCTCACAATACTCCCAGTCTTCTGCCTTTAAAATAAACTATCATCATGTGACTCCACAAGAAACCAACTTCAATGGAAAAGACACAAGGTACCTTTCCTCCAGCTGTGATTTGTTCCTCTTTACCTGATCTGCTAGAGCTATTTCCAGGGTCACCCTGTAAGCCAGTCCGTTTTACAAGTACTGATAGGATGAAAGTAATCCCATTGTTTCTAGGGTAGTTTTTAATCTACTTCATTCCAATGATCACCATCACAACATTGCCAAAGAAGCAGCCAGCATGTGGGAGGCAGTGAATGAGGATGCGAAGGCAGAGAGTGATTAAGATGGTTTAGTCCCCATATGCTGTACTCCATGCAGCAGTGGGGGAAGATGCTGCAGGACTTCCACGGAAGGGAACACGAGCTGAGACACTACCCAGAACCTCCCTTATTCCTTTATTCAACACATCTTTTAAGACCCGTTGGGTATCTTCCATGATGGAATGCCCGATTTGTAAAAATCTTCTGAAACTTTTCACCTAATAATTCTTAAATTAGAGCCTTTAGAATTATTTTCTTGAGGAAAGAACTGCTGAGATACAGTCAAGGTGAAGAAATTAATGCATCCCACTCATTGTTCTGCTTGGAATCAGAATATCTTCTTGCCTTGTCTTCCCTGGTGATTACTATAACTGGCAATGTATTAAAAATTTAGCCTGAGTACTTCTATGCTCCCATGCATCTTGACCTTCAATCAGAATTTCAGACATAATTAAATGCTTCATAAAAACAATTCAAATATTATCTTTAGCCTCAGCTTGGGGCCCTACCAGTTATTTTGGCAGTCCCATAAGGGAAGAATTGCTTTCTGAAAGTGACTTTACCAGGGTGAATTTAAAAGTGGCCAAAATAGGGAAACATAGAACAGTTCATGTTGACTTAGAACATATAGCAGAAAGAAAAAAGTCACTGCCATCAAATCCCTCATAATTTTACCACTATACATCAGCTTGTGCATGACCTCTGTATGCTGTTGTATAAAACATAAGCATAAAAAAAAATCTAGTTGTGGATATTCCACCATATTTGCAGTAATTTTCACAATACTAAATTTTTTGAGCAGTCAGACTTGATTTAAAAATAAAAAGTTCTGAGGTCATGAACCAGAGAAAGCAGTACATGAAGAAATGCTCAGACATACAACATTATAAATGGTCTTCAGCTATTTTTCTGAAACTCTCCTTTATCCATTGGAAATCTCATTTGAAACATGTTGTGCTTTGTGTGTCTGCCTTTCTCAAATATCACATAGTAGTCAATATACCATCCTATAAAGAGCAGATCAACATGTGTCTTACCTCTCAGTCCTGTCAAGTCCTTCATTCAGTTTTATTACTGCAGCTGTTGAGTCAGTGGGTGAAAACAGGAAGAGCATGAGTTCATTCATGTATGGGCTAGATGGTTATGTTGCAACAATGCTTTCTTCAGCTTAAAGCCAACTATTCCTCAAAAATTCTTTCCTTTGTTCCTACAGGTAGTGAGCTTCTTCTATGCTTGGTGTCTGCTGTTGTCTTTGTTGCAGAAAATGAACACATTTGAATAATAAAATATAAATATTATTCAGGTCCACTAAGGTCTCTGTAGTGTAACACTGTGATTTAACTACTTTTTTAAACCTATGTTATAGCTAAGATTCTGCCCAATTTCCTAGCTTGGTTAGTCTTTCCCAGGAAAGGGAAAGACAGATGTTTTCAGAGACTCAACAAACTCTGTACTAAACAGTGAACATTTTTAAACTGGTAAGTGTCTTCAGTAAGATGCAAACCCTAGACGAAATGTCTGGCTATAAAAAGATATATTTACATATATTTTAATGGCATTTAAAATAATTAAAACAAGAGCACTCATTTGTTCAATCAGTCTCTAATTCAAGTACATGCACGTTTTGTGAAAATAGTTTTATTTTTTTACATTTTTACCAATAGATGGTGCTAGAAATTTCTGCATTTACTTAAATATCTGCACCCATTTTACTCAACTCAGACCCTTAACAATCCTCTGAAACTACTGGAGAGAAACAGTCTATCCACGTGCCAATTAAAGCAGGAAATGCCAGTTCACCCATATTCAACATTTTACATATTGAAAAGGCTAGTAGAGCAGCAAAAAGCCATCGGTAGCTACCTACTGAAAAACATATATAGTATGCAAATGAGAAATCTGCTGTTCTCACTCCTCCAAAGTATCTTCAAGATTTCTGGAATAGTCACATCATGTTTTGCAGTCATTAGGGTGCATACTTTTAGCAAAAAGGATGCGGTCGTCAGTCAAATTAGCTCCTCCATCAGACTTCTACAGGGCACAATGGAAACTGAATGCCTTAAGCACAAATCCTGAAAAGTTTTTGTGCACATGCCTCGCTTTATGCACTAGGAATAGTTCTGCAAAGTCAGTCAAGATGTTCACAGTATGTAAAGTTAAGAAAATCTGAGATTGTCTGTGGCTTATATGGAGTATTTGGAGTGTTTGGAATGAATGTAGTGGCTCTTCATGGAAGGGTCAGATGTCTTCTGCAGCCATAAGGAGGATGCATCCAGAATGGAGCATATTTTTATAATACCCCATCTGCCCTAGACATCTAGAAAACTCACATTCAAAATTAGTTGTTTAAATATGTCAGTTCTGTGGATCAGATTGTGTTGTATGTGTTCAGAGAAAGTATGTTCAAGGCCACTACAAGTATATTTAAAAAAAAAAGAACAAATAAGAATAGGTAAAAACAATCTTTTTCTCTGCATTTCCAATTTCCTCTAGAACTTTGGTATCTGTAAAAAAAACCCTAAAGAATGTTTCCAATATCTCATTATCATCGACTTTATTTTTCTTATTGCTTAGAGACATTCTCAAAATATTTTGAGATAATTGAAATGCTGTTTCTCTTCAGAGGGAAGTTGTAGTCCTGTGCTCTCCAGTTCATTTCCACATGCAGTACACTCTTCAGCGGGAACTGGCTTTATACAGCATGGAAGTAAGCTCCCTGGAATAACAGATTTTCACAAAGAGGTTGCAGTTTACAGACCTTGAGCTCACGGGGATTACAGTTACCTGCAATTTCCTTTTATGACCTCCACTGGCTTTGGGGATCATAAAAAGTGATTGCAGACTTCCAATATCTATACATATATATATGTGTGTGTGTGCGTATGTGTGTGTTATATATGTATAAAGTATTTTATATACTGTAATATATTTCTATTACATGTATTTTATTATATATTAGATTGTAATATAAATTATATTATTTTCAATATGTTGTTATAATAAATTGTTTTATATTGTTATATAGGTATATACATATGTATATGAGTATGTAATATATATCTGTATAAAAGATTAAGAAGAATATATGCATATATTGCCTATGTTTTTAAATATGTATATGTCTATTATACATATTACATGTATTGCATTATAAAGCAAAGAATATTATATTCCCTCTCCTCTATATTTAAGATGTTCCTCTGGGAACATGCAGTCAATAGCTCATGTAACTTTCTGCTGTTATAGCTACATGCCTAATTGTTGTTTAATTTATCAAGACATTATTAAGTTTATAGTAAGTATAAGGGAAATGTGAATTAGGTTTTTTTACAGATCCATTAAAAGAATCACAAATCTGAAAAGCTCACTCTAGAAATTTCTATCACTTCCATTATACACTGACATAATGAAAAATGCTTTGGGAGAGGGAAATGTGTTCTTCCAAACCCGAAAAATAATTAATATCGCCAAAAGCCTACAATAAATCATGTTTTATTCTCTTTTTCCTCCTGTCTCTTTCTTTTAGCAAACCAGGCTTTAATGTATTAACCTTGTTCAGAAATTTCTGTGTCTGTAAATGAATCGGTATGTTCTGAATCTCCCTGGACATGCTGATTTATCTTTCTGGATTATGTCAAAGACCCATGCATTCTTCAGATAGTTTGGGAGGCCCATTTCCACAGTCATTATTGCTTCCTCATGTAGAGGACCAGTGATCATAACAATACCTCGATATTTTCAGCTATACTTCTGTAATGCAGAATTTTTATAAAAAAGCCAAGCCAACAGCCCACTCCTTCTGTCTCATAAGCTCCCTTACACAAGATCCCTGAGAAGGTGTCAGTTGCTTCTACTCACCGTGGATAGTGAACAAGACTCCTGAGCTGCTTGTGAAAGAATGTGGAGCTGTGAAAAAAGTTGGTTCTCCACTCTCTACATGTTTAAGAAGATCTTAATCTTCATTCAATGAAGTTATGATTCCTTAATAGTATACAAATATTTATCCCTCAACTGGAACTTTGCGCTCCCATGAAGTAGTGTTGCTTTCACTTAGTAGAGAGACAGAGCATGTAACGAGTGACTTCAGCTATTGTATGTTGCATGGTGATTCAACACTGATCAAAATAACTGCTCAAACATAAAAAATTAAAATCAGGTCTCTCAGCAGTATCTATATTCAGATCCTTCATTATGGAATGGACTCTATCAATGGCATATAAGCTCTGTAACTCCTCTGCCCCAGGGGAGGTTTGGGTTTAGATATTAGGAGATGATTCTTCACCCCTGAGGAGCACTGGAACAGGCTCCCCAGGGAAGTGGTCACAGCACCAAGTCTGCCAGAGTCCCAGAAGTGTTTGGACAATGCTCTCAGGCACATGGTGTAATTCTTGGCGTTGTCCTGTGTGGGGCCAAATGGTCCTTGTGGATCCTTCTAACTCAGGATATTGTACAATTCTATGAAAACGAAATAGATGTTTACCAAATACTGGATTCTGTCTCTTTAACTATAGATTACACTAAATACATTATCATAAACATTCTTTACACACAAATGCAAACCATTTGGTTTCTTTTTTCTTTAACATTGAATTTTTTTTTTTAAATACTCCAAGTTTAGTATGTCTCTGACGATAAGCGTATGTTTACATTCTTCCAGTGTTAGCTTGAGACACTTGGGAAACTTTAGGTCAGATGTTTGAGCCAACATTTCAGAAGTGACTGAAGCTGTGTGGTTAAAAGCCACTGCTGTATTATCTGGTTAAAAACTTAGTTGACCTCAAATAAAAGATAATTTCACCAAACAAAAAGACCCCAGAGCTTCAAAGAAATATAGCACCAATCACCACATTTGTTTCACTGCTAGATTTTAGAGGTCAAAGTATCTTCCAAATAATTTGGTAATTATAGACTCATTTGGATTACAGGCCACCTAGTCCAATCCCCTGCTCAAGAGTATTCTGAATGAGATCAGGTTGCTCAGAGTCTTGCCCAGTCATATCTTGAACATCTCCAAGGACAGAGATGTCAAGTCTCTTGAACATCAGCATGAACAAGAAAAATAAATGCTTGCAAGCCAAACCAAGGGTGTGATCTACTCATTGAAGTTTTGAATGCAATTGCTGGCACAGTATGCTACTTTTTTCTGTAAAAGGTCATCTCAGAGGTGAGTTGAACAATTTCTATTCCAAGATTCTTTTTGTAGGTGTGGTGTCCGAGGAAATGAGAACAATCAAAATCTACACCATTCCACGTACTGATAGAGTCCTACTGAGAGGTTTAGATGGGATTGAAGGATATGCTTTTCTAGCAACAGTGCAAGTACAGTAGGTGTCTAGATTCTAGATCAAAGTTAAACCATAATATCTGATTTTCATGCATGTAATTAAAAATCAAGAAGAGTAAGAAAAAGCCTCTGTCTAACAGACTGAAGCATTCTATTTAAGGATCTATGACTTTCATGTGAAATATTTCAAGGGTTGTCAAGGCAAAATTCAATTAACTTTAAACCACTGGTAGCATAAAAGTGTGAATAGGAGGGACACAAGCACCCAAACCGCTTCTCTATTGATCAGATTTAAAAACTGTGAACACTAATACAAAGCAAAAGATAGCTAGTCAAAAGGCACAGGGAGGCTGGCAGGTTTTTGTCTAGCTTGTTCAAGTGTGGTGTTGTTCTTTTTTCAGCAGATAAAACGCATTCAGACATTTCCACAAAGGAAATTATATTGTATGCCATTTTTTTTAATAAGATTAAAAGAGCTACTTTTACCACCAGTGACTGCCATTAATTGGTATGCTGCAAGGGAGCTGACACATCCCTGGATGGCACATCTATTAAGTGTAGACTGCAATCAGTAAAATAGGTTTTCCGACAAATGACTTGTCAAAGCCTTGACACAAGAATTACTTATGCTTGTAGTCAGTCACTTACTTTTTCCCAGTTCAAATGCTCATCTTCTGCCCCCACACTGGAATCTGAAACACAGTGAAATGTGTTTCCCCATTCTTGCTTGATTAAAGTGCTAATCCACTGGACAGAACCAAATCAGTGAGTGTCCTAAGGATAGCCGAACAGACTCGGGGTAGAAAAGCGGTGGTGCAGGAATGCAACTTTCCAATTTTCTTTTCAAGAAGCTTCAATCCAAGACAGTCTCAGCTTTTCTGTGGTAATAGATATGAACAGAAAATGTCTTTCAACTGACAGCTCCACCACCAAGCTTACTAGACGAGCCTGGCTCCCTTTGATCTTCAGTCTTTCTGGAAATAAAATTCATTGTTACGGTACCTAGCAGCAAGTGCGTATGTTTTACCTGGACAAAATCTGGAAACATTCAGTGACACGGCTGCTATTCATTGTAGATGCAAAATGTTCACTTGGGAAAGTGTTTTTTTTCTTTTCTTTACTATTTTTCTTTTTAATTTTATATTTAATTCTATACATGCTTTGGGTTAAGTACTGAATTGTAACTCTACTTTTACATCTGGAAACCTGAGTGGATAGGAATGATCTTTTCACTAAATTGCACAAATTCAACTAAGATATTTGTGTCTCTATGAATAGGATACCTATTTACTCCACCTTGTCACCTGTCTTATGACTGACAGGTATTTTTGAGAAGTATTGTAGCATATATGAAACATTAATACACAATCTGCTTTTAGGAATCTCTCTGGGGCACTTTAGGAGCAATTGTAGCAATGAACACTAAGGGATAGGAGTTACCTTTGCAGACTTTAACATTTAATCACTTATGTGCCTCTTGTAAGTTGAAGAGACAGATTCAGAAGTTGATTCATTTTAGGATTACTCTTTAGCTGGTACCTAAAAGTCTAGCCAGATATCTAATTGTCACACCACAAAGGCTAGAGAAAGTGAACAGCAATCCTAGATTACTATCTTTAATGCTGATAGACTCTCACCACTGGGGGGAAAAAGAAAAACCAGAAAACCCTAATGCAGTAGATTTACAAAGCTGACCTCACCGGAAAGATCAGATTTTCCTAGTAAAGTCTCTTACAGTTTGCATGATCTAGGTTTGTCAGATTGACTTCCAATGTCTTGTTTTCATTTTTTTTCATACTTTTATTTTCAGTCATAAACTGATACATGTAGCCAGGGCAAACTTTTGATGATTTTTAACTGTGAGACCCTTTTTTCAGCCTGAGAAGATTTATAAAACTGAAGGAAGAAAATTATGATGGAGTCCCAGTGATCCCTTCTGTCACAAATGCTACTGAAAACCTGGTTCAACAAACCTATGCTGTGCATGGATGCTTATTTACTCAATTTACTCTAAGTAGAGATCATCACTCCTGTTGAAGTTCTATCTCGGGGGAATCCTGTTTTCCAAAGCACTGGAGTTCTACGAGTTTACTGGTGTTTTCCTGCTTGATGTATTGAATATAAGGTACTCAAGGCTTCTGTAAAGAATTTGTCTTTTTTTGAGGGATTTTCCAATGCATAAATGAACTCTCCATAATATCAATAAAGCTAGTATTAAATGGATTAAACACTGGCTAACTAGCTGTTCTCGAAGTAGCTAGTGAAGTGGAACCATACCTGAACAAGGATGTTGTTAGCAATGTTTTGCAGTCATTAATATTAGACCTGACCTTGTTCAATGTTCCTCTCAGTGGTCTGGAAATAACTATTAAATCACTGCCTTTTCAAATGACATATGGATTTGTACTGTATCAAATAATGGTGGATAGGTTTTCATTCCAAGCAATTGAAACTGTTGACTGCATCAGACTCTGTCATTAAATGAGTCCTAATATAGTCAAAGAAACAATTTCACAGAGACACTGAAATAGAATTTGTATCTCCAAAATTTACAACTCCATCCTGGAAAACTAGAATTGTACAAAAAAATATTCTTGACTTCATAGCAGAATAAGGCCAGGTGGGATGAGGTTTTGAGCAACCTGGTCCAGTAGAAGGTGTCCCTGACAGGGTTGGAACTAGATGATCTTTAAGGTCCATTCCAACCCGAGCCATTCTGTGATTCTATGATTCTATGATCCTATAGCTAAAATAATTCAACATGAACTGCCTGTGGGAGGCTGAGAAAAATCAAGCCAATGAAATCCTTGGTGTTGACTGTCAAGTGAGGCATGGCCACTTATACACCTGTTCTTTTTATAAGCTTGTCCATACCAGTAGTTAGTTGACATTTGAAGTTATTTCTGGGGTGTTGAACATTTGTACAGCAGAAAACTAGACAAGATGTGAATTAACTGTCGCATACTGCAAAAGTCTGGAGAAGTTCTTTCATTAGAACAAAACCTAGCAGTAATTTCTTTCACATGTTCATGGTTTGGCAGAAACATAAGTGACAGATATAATAGATCTTGTCTTAGAGAATAAGCTCCAGAGAAACACTGCTCAAAATGCTGTTTTTAAATAACCTATTAATGTATTCATACAAAAACCACGGTCATGTTCTTTCCCTTATTTTGGGGGTAACCTAACTACTCACATTACATCAGCACTGACAACATTACCATGGTTGTCATGTTTTTGTAAGTTAATTAAACAAGTCCTAAAACATCTAGTGTCACAACAGCATTAGTGTGTTATCTACACACATTGCAGATTAGCAGGACAATGTTTATTAGTCCTGGAGGTACAACCTAAGTGCTCTTTTCTAGGCCAAATATTACCTCTTATAATTCATTTCACTTACAGCAGCTAACAAAATCTGTATTTATTACAGGTTGAATTCCTTTTCATTCTCATACTAAGGGGGCAAAAGGCTTCTTAGAAAATCACTGGATTTTAATAGAGGATCATTTCCCAGTACAGAGGTATATCTCTATATATGAGGTTGTCAAGACTGATACTAGAAGGGTTTCTTTAACTTTGCTGCCTACAGTTTGAAAAAAGAAGAAAGCTTAGAAGAGCAGAAAAAGTGATGCAGAAACTGGACAAAAAAATACCTGTAAGTGACAAGATGATCTTTCTCTTAACAAAAGAAAGAACACATTACTCACATTGTATATATACTGTATGTTCTTGATAGCAATAATAAACCCAAAATGGAAGCCTATAATCTCATAGAGAAACCCATTGCTGGAAGCATCTGATAATTAAAGCTAGACTACTTTAAATTTCAACAAAACACTTTTTGTTTTTAAACAATCAGTGATAGAGCAATGAAATGACATTACCTAAATACACTGTCTAGGAAAGCTGCCAAGTGCCATCATTTGATAGCTTCTAAAATGTAGTAGATAGCCATATGTTAGTGAAATATGAGTAGCTTGCGTAGACAGGAACAAACGGATGAAGTTCTATGGCAATGGTCATGTGGAAGTTTCCAGTAGATGTGGTGTGTCCTTCTGCACTTGAAAGCCATTATGCTCCTGCAGATTCATGAATTTTAAACCACATGAGTAAGAGTCATGGGCAGATTATGATAGCCAAGATTTAGGAAACAGAGATACAGCTGAGTGCCAAAGGTATAAATGACTTTAGGTCCTTTCAGATATACTGGAAAATCCCATCGATACTATTAAGGGTTTCAACTACTTTTATTTTTGTTCATAGAATATTGTGGAATGTTTCTGAAGATTTAAATTTTTGAAGTTCCTGAGCTCGGTTGCGTATGCCACTCAAAACCTCTAATCTCAAAACATCAGGGTCCAGTCAGTTTAGATCATGATGTCAGGTGAGGTTATTGATAAAAATTTTGTTCTCACCAAGTGTTTGTGCACAATACAACGGCAGCATGCACCAAAGCACCAGCAGACAGATTATGAGAGAGAAAGCATGACTGGATTTTGCAGATGTGCTGTAGATCATGTTATTTACTACTAGAAACATTTATTTAGACAAAGATACTCAGTGTTTAGAAAGGATAAAACCATTCAAAACACCTTTTCACTGTTTAACATATACAAGACGTGCAATTCACTAGAAACTGCCCTCAAATAAACATTACCCTCTCTAGAAAAAAATGTTAGTATTAAGATTTCTAAGGAAAAAATTAAAATGTGAAAAATTTCAGTCTTGGCATAATGCAAAATCAGAAAGTTAGTTCCTTTCTAAGCTAAAAAGAAAATATTTATAATATAGCCTGAATTCTTCCAAGTGTTTCCTTGAGTGATCAGTGTAACATTGGAACTTCCTTTTCTTGTTTTCAGTTGGAATGGTTTTTTGGGGGTTTTTTTGTTTGCTTGGGGGTTTTTTTGTTGGGTTTTTTGGGGGAGATGTTTGTTTGTTTTGTTTTTTTGTTTTGTGTTTTTTTTTAATTTGACTTTCGTTGTGAAAGATTACACATTCCAAGTGCAGATATCACAGCTAGTGGTTTTTTTTCTTTTTAGTCAGGCTAGTATATGCCAAATAATTGTGACTACAGGAGCTGACCCTGGAATATTCCCTAAACATTTAGCTTAGAAGAATGGGATTGTTCTTCAAGCTCCTTTCTGCTTCTTAGCTGGAAAATTTTCTGTAGTTATTAAAAACAAGATAAATTAGACCACTTTAAGCTCCAAACTGCTGCAGTTAGATTAAAAGTAGGAAACTGACCTTCAGCTTTGTTCAACTGCTACACTGCCTTTTACAATGGAAACACATTCGTAGCAACAGTTCTGGACAGACTGTGCCTCTTGGATGAACCCAGTGCATTTGGTCCCAATCCTGTCCCTCCCCTCGCAGCTCTGTCCTTGCAGAAAGTGCTTCCTTGTCCATTTTTCATGCTTTTGGAGTGAGCAATGCTGAACCTCCAATATAATGGCTTGACTGTGTGTAGACGTGTGTATGTGCACCCCAAAAGGGGCACAGGGGAAACAGGACCAGTAGTGACTTACTAACGATAAAGACGCAACTGCTTTCACCTATTTCTCTCGAACATTTATATTCTGCATATAATTTACCCCTAGAATTTTAAACAGTATTTGGAGTCTGTTGAACCACAAGTTTGGTTTTTTTTAATACTCTTTTTCACGGCAAAAAAAAATTGGGAATGGAGGTGGTACCACAGTGGGGTACTCAGTAATACAAAGTGCATTAAAAAATGATCAAAGAGCAGTGGGAACCTAAAACAGATATCAGAGTTCTTCTGGTTAAAAACTTAAACTTATAGGCATGCACAACATTATGGGATTACAGGTGATGCCCTAAAAGGAAAATCAAGAAATAATTCAATTCAAACCCAGTGCTTGTATCTACTCCAATTCACATTGCACTTCCTTATAAAAAGAAAGCACTTTCAAGGAGAAAGGCAAAGCAAGACAGAAATATTGTTCTTTTCAATACCAACAAATAGCAACTCTAAAATAAATTGTTGCTTGTATAGATACTACTTTTCTGCATGTAATATTAGTGGTAATCATACCGGCAATTGTTTTTAACTGACAGATTCAGGGTGACTTCATTGTTTTACACAGGCATTTTTCCACTTGACTAGTAATGCCACTATATAAGTTCTTGATTGCATTTCCTTGCTTTTTGACATTGCATTCCGCATTTGTCATTTGTATACATACATATGTAAACAGCTTCATGGCAAATTCTATTTGCTGACTCACCTTGAGTGACCCATAATGTATGTGATTGCAGGATATAGTAAAAGGCATATGAATTTAATATAGCCACTTGTCCCAGAAATTATTACAGTCTTTAGAGAAAAAAAGGTAGGAGGGAATATAAGAGTTTGGAGTTGATATGAAAATATGGGAAGAAGGCATCAAAAAGATGAATAATAAGACACATCACACCAACTCTGAAAAATGCACAATGCTATTTTAATAGAACCAGCAAATATTTTCCTTCCTCCTGTAGGTAAATGAACTCTTATATTATGTGTTTACTTCCATGGACAGGTTTGAATTCTCAAGGGATAAGAAGCTGCAGAACATCAGAATGTTCTTTCCACGAAATACTGTGGCTGTGGTCCACCACTTGCTTATGCGGTCGTTTGCACTTGCATAAAAACAGAGTAAAAAAGCTGTGTAATCACAGGTCAGCATTGGTCCAGGTGCCACAAGCCAGTGGTTAGAGGAAAAACAGGGTATTGAGAAGGTTCCTGTTTGAAATGTGGTCTGGAAGACGCATGTCTTGGTTTACAGTCTCAGACACAGATGCTTTCTCGGTTGTTCTCAAATGCCTCTTCCAGCTGCTGACTACAGAGGTGACGACTTCTTAGGAAAATTAGATCTCAAAATACTGAGAGAATCCCAGACTGTCATCTGTCCTTTGTGGCAGAATTACCCAGCATTGATTGTGACTGTAACAACCACTTATACTTTGGATTGGGAATTTTCTGTTTTAAAAATACACTGCTTTACATGTGCTTCTGGAAAATGCAACAACTTAATTAGAAACAGTTTTCTTCTACGTTTTTGCCCTCTAACTTATCGCAAAGCTAACAAGGAATAAGCTATGTCTTTCTGTGCCCAATACCACATGTTGTAAGTTCTCTCTTCACTAAGTTTTATATCTGGCTAGGGTTCCATGTAATTCATTTTACAACCTGTGATTTATTAATTTGTTTCCATTTGAAGATGCATATACAAGGGCGTGTCTACTCGGCAAGATGAGAGGCTTTCCTTTTTAAAACAGTAGGATAAAAATCAGCAAAGTTAACAAGATAAGAACTTGATCTTAAAAGGTATATTTTTGTTCATGAGACACGTCTGAGATTTTTACAGGTCTAACTGCAACACTTGGAAATTAACGGTGAATGAGGTGTATCCTGTTTTTCAGACTGCCTCCATCCAGTATTGGATCTTCTATAAAATAGATTGAAATGGGAAGAGGAGCAGTGAAGCATGCACATTTTTCTTGTGTAAAATTCAGAATTTTAGATTACACATTCCAGAAAAATATCGAGATTCAATTTTGGGGGAAATCTCATTATATAATTTCTGGTTTTTTTTTTTACCAGAGCAAGGGTGAAAAAACCCAAGGAAAAATAAACAAAGGGAAAAAACACAAACAAATATACAAAGACCCCTGAAAAGGCTCCTACCCCCACCACCCCCCCAAAAAGCAAACCCAAGCATAGCAATACCATCCATGGCAAGATCTGGGTGGCACATCCTGGGTAGTGCATCCGGACAAAAAATTCCCAGTGTGGCAAACGATAAAGACGCAACTGCTCATACACATATCACCAGTCAGACAAAGATCACCCCAAGTTATGGGACAGATGGCGTCTGTTACCACCAAATCCTCTCCTGAACATGCCTTCGCAGATACCTGGAATTTAGACTGTGAGTTAAGCCACCACAGCTGGAACTTGAGATAACATAAAGGTTATACTGTTGTCTGAGACCTTGGGAGAGCTTAACAAAGTTGGGGAGAAGAATGTATCACTGATAGTGGACATAAAGAATTATGGGCCACACGAAAAGCCTACTGAGTAACTGTGCTGAAATCAGCATGGACTGGGTAAAAGGTAATTCCAGCAGGGGGAGATCACAACTACCAACTCAAAAAACCCACTGACTCAAAAGAAGAGAAAGGATGATCATGTGACTAATTAGCATTAGAAGCAACGGACTCATCTAACCAATAGAATAAAAGAACTGTGTAGGCAATGAGCATTCCTTTGTTTGCTAAAATGTATAAATATTGAAAAGAGTGACTTCTGGAACCCCACCACTGAGAAGAGCAGGGTCAAGAAGAACCAGTGAAGAGCCCTCCCTCTCCCTTTCTCTCCCCCTCTCCTTCTCTCTGTCCCTCTCTCTCCCCTTCCCTCCTTGCCCCTCCCTCCCTCCTTGCCCCTCCTTCTCTCTCTCTCTCCCCCCTTCTCCCCATCCCCCACCTTTTCTATTTCTTTTGACCTTTCTGCCTCACATTTACTGTTAAATAAAATCCATATTATTGGCTTTGGCATATGGACTTGTTTGCACCTTAATTCAGACAGAGGTATCTCTCAATAACAAATCATAACACTCACAGTGTGCAATTATGCATCCGTAAGAAAATGAATGGCATCTAGTTCTGCTCTGGTTTTATAGCACTCCACAAGACTGGTGCATCTGTGAACCAGCCAGCACACTTTGAAGGCAAACCTGAGTGAGTGAGACAAGAAGCTGGAAGGGAAAGGCGGAACTTTTTTTTGTTATTTTCTAGTTAATTGGCTTTATAGTATCTCCTATCAGAGACCTGCTGGACACACACAACTCAATTGTACCAGATGCTCAAAGCCACAAGTCTATAAAGGCTTCATTTAAGAAAAGGGCAAATTAGCTTGCAATAGTTGGAGAGCTACAGATAATAATTCATCTGTTACACTGGTATTTGATCAGTGAACATTTCCTAACCATAAAAATAAATTTGACACTGGAATCATCCCTTTGGGTGTTTAACACACATAACGTGCTTGACTTTCTTTAGTTAATGGAGTTCTTTCCTTGGTTCTGAGCTCTCTTGAGTTGAGTTACGTAATTTATATTATTTTCTATTGTTTGCGTTTTCTAAAGCTTCTATGGTAAAAAAGAAAAAGAGATGGAAGATAAGAGCCATCTAATAAGATGGGATTGTTCTCTTCTTTCATGCATCCTCTCAGTGCTTATCTTTTATATCAAACTTCAAAAAACAGAGCTGGAACATTTCTGTGTGTCGAATAAGCAGAAGCATTATGAAGCTAATGGCTGTATCTGTATCTTTAACTGAGATACAAGGGCATAGCTCCAATGGCACTGTCCTACCTTGTTCTTGTGAAGGCATTTATTATGCATATGGTCAGATATACTATAGATCAAATCAGTAAGTTATCTTTGGGACACAGCAATGTATCTTCCTCTCTTGTTTTTTCAGATTTGGTTTGTTTGCTATAGATTCTGGTTGTTACAAGGTGCCAACATCTCATTAGAATTTACTTGATATGATTATTTTAGTGTCTTCATCATTGTCCTAATAATTGGTCCAATGTGATTATTTTGCACCACCAACCTTTGAGTTTACATATGCTATTAAACAAAAAATATGAGGACAGGGAATAAAAAAAAAGCTGTCAAGTAAGAATCATTTTCTGGGCACCTTGCTGATTCCTATTGGTAAACACATAAAGCATCAGCAAACTACAGAAATGCCTTATCAACCTTTTTGAGACATTGACAGAATTACATTAAGAGTTTTTATTTTTTCAAATTATTGTCTATTTTCCTTAGTCTACATTACATGTATATGGTATCAGGACTAATAGATGCATTTATGAGCATAATTGGATGCACCTTTTAGTAACTAGGAAAAAGCATACAGTAAAATATAAGATACAAATATTTCATGATACACTGCTGTGACAATGCGTCTTCTTGTCCAATTAGCATAGGAATGGCATTCCTGTCTATTCTAGCTCATGGGGAAACAGTGACTGTCAGCAAAAGGTAAACTGTGCCTAATCTCAGTTTGAAAATAGCCTGCATATATTCTATATGGAAATCAGCAAACTAACCTCTTTGCTTTTGCTAAAAATATGATTCAGTATTATTGAACCTTAAATATGCCTACATTTTTCATTTGGAGTAGAAATACATCTGCCAGTAAAAACACTCCAAGTTCATATTTTACATGCAAAAAAGCTTTGTATTGGAATTCATATCCCAGTGTGATATTCATTCTTCCCACCATACAAAGAACTATATGGTGGGTTGCAGATTTGGATTTTGCAGGGTTTTTTTTGGCTTTAGTATCTCCTAAAAATATATTCAAAATATTATGACTGATAAGCAACTGTTAAGTCTGACGAAAAATCTCAACTTACTCAGTTCGACTTCTCTTAATTAAAAAGAGAGAGCATTGAACAATCCACACTTGCAAACACTGGCAGGACACCTAGAAATTATTCCACCCTACCTGTGGGTAGGGTGAGTGTTAGAAAAAGTGTACAACCATTCTGTGCTCCTGCATGTAGACTGCACAATAGGCAAGTGCATAAGCTGCTTCTTTCCAAGAATCCACAGCTCACAGGACACCCTCTCTAGAAAATGCGACTTGGATAAACAGGAGACCACACTAGAGCTACCTCATTTTATAATCAGAATGAGTACAGGCAGGCAGAGTGCAGCTGACAGACTCTGTGAGGAATGACTTGCATGTGTCCCCTTCCATCTCTTCAGACATCTGAATTTTATATAGTGTTATGAGACATTGTTTTCCTCCATAATTGGCAGCGGAAAGGCCGTGGAAATATTCAGGCTTACTTTTGTTAGATAGGGCTATACATGGAGGTAAGCATATGGTTATAACTATTTTGCTGGGCTTCGCAGATCTTTCTTCAAGTTGGAGGTTATTTTGGTGAGGGAAAGAAGCAGCGTTTTTATCTACCTCTGAAATGATGCTTAATACATGTCCGAAGGAGGTGAGCCGCTCAAATACTGCATACATGGGTAGATAGGTCATTGGGTGATACTGGTGTTCTGTCAAAACCAATTTCTAAATGAGGAACAACAACATTCAAGAGTTCATAAATCACCCCCACCTGAACAAACATACACCAAGCCCCAGAAGCACTTGCCCTATACCTGCATTTCATAATGTTTCCCTGAGTAGCTGTTCCTGAAGAGATAACATAGACAAACCTCAATGCCAACTTGAGGATTTTGTGTTAGGTTTATGGCTGGACTTGGTGATCTGAAAAGTCTTTTCCAACCTAAATGAGTCTATGATTCTTTAAAATATTTAAGGATTCCTGCTAACCCTGGACATACTACAGTAAAAATATATTTCTCATGGAAAGTATCAGTGAAGAAGATATTAAGGGCTACAGCTGCTTCTTCTATAATATATTACTGCAATAAGCAGAAATGCCTGAGGGCCACAGTAAGTTTGGGGTTTCTTTTATAGGTTTAGCAAGTCATAGATATACTGGCATGACCACCCTAATTCTTGTCCTCTTTTTTGACTCGTCTGAGTGGGAGAGGAAGGATCCTTGAAAAGGTTTTACACAAATCCAAGCTGCAGGAATGCTTTTAGGTAGCAATTTTGATTTTTGGAACCTCCCCTTACAAGAACAAAAATGAGCTGGTAAACTTATAGATCTGGTTTCTATTTGTCACTGGAAATAGATTGCATTTCAAAGGAGAACATGTACAAGGAGTCTCTTAAGAAAGCTCCGTGGAGTCATAATCTATCAAAACACTTCAAATATGAAGAAGTGCCTTCCAGAAGAGAAGAACATGCTCCATTTCTACATTTTGTAGGTGAAGTGTTTATTAGTTGGCTTAAATGACTTTTCATTTCACTGATTCTTTTGTATGCTGTAGCATATTATGAAGTAACAAAAAAAACCCTAACAAAACCAAACAAAAAAGTAATCTTATTCATAATAAGAGAAATCTAATAAAAAAAAGACAGTTGACTTCTTCACTTTATTTTGCTGGTAAATATTAAAACTATACTTTGAAATATCAAAATCCTTCCCCAAGTGGTTCAGGTGATTGACTGTGGTATACTTTGTTGTGCTCGGGCAGCAAACTGAGTCTCACCCTGTAAGCATCAGAAAATCATGAAGTAGAATAAAGAAAGAATGTTCACTCCCTTGGCTCTATTGTCAAAGACCTCCTGCAATGTGCAAACATGTCAGGCAATGCAGAGTTGTAAATTTACATGCAAATTGTCTTGGTGGCATTGCCCAAGTGCTGTCAGTGGTGGGCTGCAGAAGTGACCTCCATGAGCAGACCAGGCTGCCCTATTCCAGACACAGCCAGTTCCAGATGGATCCACTGCAACCCCCAAGCCAAGATGGTGGTGCCATCGTGGAAGTGTGTTTAAGAAAGGGCGGAAAATACTGGGGAGACAGAGGGACAGGGAAAAGCAGAGCACGAGAATAGAGGGGACATCAAGTTTTAGGGTGTTGACACTCCACTCCCCCAAAGGAACAGCGACCTGTGGAGGACCAACCTGAAGCACAAGAGAAGGGTGAAAGTGAGAGGCCAGATGAGCTAAACCGCTATGCCTTGACCACAAACTTCCATGTCTCCTTGAAGGGAAGGAGTGTAACCTGTGGTGACAACAAAGAAGTGAGGAGAGGTATCTGCAGTGGAGAAGTAAAGTTGAGCCTGGGAGTGAAGCTGAGGAAACCCACATCAACTGAAAGGGGTGGAAAGGTCTTTTCACTGTGTGTGTAAATGCTTGTTTCTCTTCTGGTTAACTGTTGTATCCCAGTATCATAATCAGTACTTTTGTTGTGGTGATATGGGTGCACTGTTTAGTAATCATCAGTTCCCCAGTGCACATAACATTTCAGAAGGTAGAGAGGTTTGAGCACAAAGGTGCACCTCTGCCTTTTTCATGCGCATGTTTCACAAACAGAACAGAACCTGTTCCCAAGAGGAATTTCTTAGAACATCTTTTCTTTCCATTTCAATAAGACAGAGTAAAGACATTACTTAACAACATACAGTAATCTATAATATTAACAGCTGTCAGTGCATTAAAAGTGGTTTAAGCAATTGTCTTTAGTTGTCAAGATTTATAAGGATAAGAAGACATTGAAGGTGGGGAGAATTACACAATGGAAGCAAAAGCAGAACACTCGCGCTGACTCCATAAAATCAGGAAACCCTGAAAGAGCACTTTGTCTGTAAAGCATTTAGGATCTTGATTAAAGCCACTGTTTACAGCCTAGCAAAGACACTATTATATCAGCAAGGCCAGTTTCACTATCAGGCTCATCAGCACAATACGGCCAGCAGGGACATTTTAAAAGGTCTCTTCAGTTATGCCCTAAAGTGGTTTCAGTATCTATTCTTTAAAAATATGATCAAGAATGTATAAAAATAAACCCCTATATTTCATTCTGATGTGTTCCAGTGCATTACTGTCAGACTTTAACCACGAAAGGAATAGCCCTTTTGTGCATAGAGAATAGCTAGAAGAAGATTCAGGGAATAATAAAAGAAGATTCAGGAAACGGTTATGAAGTACTGGGTTTATCCAGCAAATATGAATGCAGCTTAGGTCTAGGCATAAGCACTGCTCTTCTTTCTAGCCCATTAAAAATTAGCTTAGCTGGCTATTAGACAGACTATGGTTGCTCCCTTCTTGAAACCCTCCACTAGCTCTTCAGCAAATCATCTCACAGACTCTTGTCCTTGCTTCAAGGTCCTGTGATGAAATTTAGGTTTCAATTTACATTTCATGTCTCTTTCTGCCATCAGGAACACCTAGCTTGTGTGTGAATTAGCCCATCTTCAATAGAAAACTCTCAAACAGTTTGAACTGGACACCCTTCTAATACCAGTCTGAATGACCAGTATTCATACTTTCCTTCTAGACTGAAAAGCTACTTGAAGCCTAAGGATGGAGAATATTTGTTGTGGTGCTGAGTGACTAGGGCCTACATTTATAGTTGTTTGGCATTTTTCCCCCATGATTTTAAAAACAAAAACCAGGAGAAATCTATGATTGTAAGTTAATATAGACTCCTTTTCTCTTTTATTTCTCTGAATCAAACATGAGAGAAGAAAGTCCAAAAGAGAAAAAATGCTAATTGTAGGTTGATTTTATCCCTTTTAAATAGAAAGTGAAATTTCTCACCAAAATGTGGTGTTCAAATAGAGGATAGGTCTATCCCAGGGATGCTTCTGAAGGCGTTTTAAGAACAAGTCCAACCATGTCAGTGCAGTGCTCCTTCTTCAGGGTTTAAATAACTTGTAAAGCTGTGAATCTGTTTGCATGTAACTTCTACTGCAAGAGCTAACTGTGATACTGCTGTTGCAATGAACTATACATTTCAGCTATATTTGGAAAGTTTAGATATGTTGCTTTTAAAAACCTATGAAATTGAATGTTTACGTATTTGAGAGTTTGTGTCAATTCAATCGTCGTGCAGTTGAAAACTTTCACTAAAACACTAAATAAAGTTTTGTCAATTCCAAAACTCCATTTTAAAATAATGAGCTGTACATCAGAATGGATGTGTATGTTTTTTCTGTGTGCAAAAAAGATTCCAACCAGTTATCCTTCCTATTCTTGAAGAACATGCTTTACATTGGTTTTTCATTCTTTATTTTAGTTCATGATTTTCTGATGCCTACACATAAATAATGGATGAATATGCAATATCGGCAGTACATATGTCTCATTCTAATACGAAAAAGTAAAGAGGGGAATTTTTCTTTATTAGCTCAGCATAAGTGGAATAGTTTGATTCTATCCAGCAGTGTTCTCTGCGTACAAGATCCTGGTGGACTTAAATCAATATATTTTCATTTGGTAGCATTATTTGTCCATCTTTAAAGTATCACAGTATCGTCAAGGACAGACAAGTAGATATGTGAAAAGAATTCACAGAGAACCACTCTTTTAGATGTATGTTCTCTGCTAATTGTTATGAAGTTTAAAACAACATAACAAACCAATTATCAGACTCATTAATGAATCAACATGCAACTGTTTCCAAATACAGCATAGAATTAATTATTGTTAGTATGCAAATGGTATAGGGCAAAATGGCTTGATTTAAAGTGAGAGGAGTGATAGCTGACAGAATACTCTAGAAGACGAAAGCTTTGTATTTCTGTCAAGAGAAGAGCAGATGCATCCATCTTCCAGACAAAAATCTTAGCTACTTGAAGTAAAGGACAGCATTGTTAATATATGCTTCGTATTCTATACAGAATCACTCTAAATGCAATTATCTGAAAATTGTAACAAATATATTACTGACAGCTGATTAACTGCTTATTAACTGTATCTGTAACATCACAGGATGCAGAAAATGCAGAAAAACAAAAGTAGAACTCAAAGGATGACCAATAAAATAATGCACCAACTTTATTAAAATATTGTTTGGAAGTGAAAAATAAGGTCTTGTTTTTTTTTTTCATGCTTATGATATTAAGTGTACATGTGGGTGTAATAATGATTTTCCCTTGTTTTGTATTAATCTGCTTCAGTTTGGACATAATTGCAACAAAAATGCATGCTATTAGTCATTGTCTCATATTTTCCTGTAATAATAGCTTGAAATGTTTTAAGAGTAATAACACCTTCAAAGTATAAAGGATAAAGCTGTTTATGTAGGGGTCTAATGTAATCCCAGTTTATGAAATTGACATAACTTAATTGTTTTGTGTTGGTCTCGTGAATTGAATTTGCCCACCACTATAATTTTCCCTCCTTTCAGTGTTTGCTCATTAGAAGAAAGCAACAAAAATTATTTACTGATTCAGAAATGAGACAGTAACTAGACAGCAATACTGGGCAGATATTCTTTATAAAAATGTCCTAAATGTAAATAATGACAGTTACCCCTACCCACTCACTCCTCCTTAGTTAACGTTCTTATGGATTACTTAGAGAGTGAAATCACAGGCAATTTCAGGGAGACCTAAAGGACTAACACATGGATTATTTCCACCAGTAATGAAAAACCCATTCAAAGTTAACCAGACAAAAGATGTTATGAAACTGTAAACTTAATCAACCAAAAGAATAAACAAGGACAGTTCGTTGTGTTCTGTCACCAATTCTGAAAAAATGGCTCGTCATCAATGGGAGATACAGACATTATGCAGAAATGTGTAGTCTATACCAGAGACTGATAGCTTTCTTTATATTAAAAAAGAGAGACAACATATCCTTATACTAAAAAAAAAAACCTGCTACTTATCTCTCAAAAAATGAAAATAACCCTATTTTATATCACTTCGGTGTGCATTAAAGCAAAAAGCTTATTTCTAGTTGTTTCTTAAGACGAGATATTGTGGTGAATATTATGAGAGACATTTTCAGAAGAAACAGTCCCATTTCCTTTCAGATTAGCTTTTGAAAATCTTTCATGGGTGTATAGACACTTCTGAAAGCATATGTCCATTTTGTGACACATGCTGTATATATAAATTATTGAGGACATTTTCACTGACAGGTGACTAGGAACAGTTGTCCCTTTACTCCCTTGCAGGTTTAATTTAACTCATCACACATACACGCACATGCAAGGCGTGAGCAGGTTTCTCACACAGAGACAATCATGTGCTCTTTACTTGAAATAGTCCCATCGTTAACTACTACATACCTGTACAATACTATTAACTTTTGCTTGATATCATAGACTATGCTGAAGGGCTTGGTTTGCTTGTATGGTTTGGGGTTTTTTTTCCCCTGAGCCCCTGGTACTTTATAGAGTCTCCCATGTTCTGGCATAATGTCTGTGTAAAGGCAAGCTTCTCTAGGTACTTCATAGCTCTGAAGTCACAGATGTTCTTTTTACCTCTGTGACCAGAGAAATCAGTTTCAAAATGAGATGTAATCCTTAATGGGAATTGTGGACATCAGTAAGGAATTACAGTTTGGAAACAGAATTTTCTGTAACAAGAAACATTTACAGGAGTAGCACAAGTCGTATCATATCAGACCAAAGAACCAGTTATCTCAATTTTGTGTACCTGACATAGCCAATAACAGATGTCTAGTGATCACTGCAAAGGCACTCCTGAAAATATACATCAAATCTTTAGTGGTTAGGGACACTGTGTAGAAAGATACTGCTCTTATTGTGTAGCTGTCACTGGTTTTTTCCATCGTGAATGTGACACTCAGTTACTCACATTCAGAGTATGTCTAATTCCTGTGGCAGAGAATTCCATGGATAGCTACACCTGAAGAAGTATCTCCTTTTTTATTTCTGTTTAGAACTTGAGACATACTTGTCTCATCTGGTGCTCCCTACATCTTGTATTAGAAGAGACAGTAAACAATCTTTCCCTATTTACCTTCTCCCTGACACTCCTGACATTCTGCCATATCCACCTTAGATCATTTCTCTTCCAGGTCAGACTGCTGTATTTAAACCTCCATCTTACAGAAGCCATGTCATACCTTTGATCATCCTTGTTACCCTTAGTGTAACTTTTCTTGTTTTGATATCTCTTTTCTTACAGGAAGGAACCAGAATTGTTCAAAAATATCTAAGATTTGTTCTCATTTTTATTCTGGGAGGTCAGGAGATTTGAGCACTATCATCCATTAGAAGGGATTATATTCTGTCCCTTAGTATACCAAGCCTGTCGCTCTAGTGTGAGATACATGTTCTCAAGTAAGAGCACTGTCTCAGCAGACTTTCAAATGTCAGAGAGCAGAACTTCCCAGGTTGCTCTCTAAAATCTCTCAAATGTTTTAGTGTGTTTATATATCTGAATTACTGTCTTGATTTCTTCAACATGTTTTAATCACCTGGGTTCTTGGAGCTTGCTTCATCAGGGGAGTTCATGGTTAGAAGTGGCTAGACCAGTGGCTGAAGACATGGTTAGACCAGTGGCTGAAGATTCCCATTATCTTAAACAAAGGCATTTCCCTCATGTCCATGGTTTCAATCCTGAAGGGCTATTCAATAAAACTAAGTAAAGGAGGTGCAGATATTTCATCTCTTCACTTAGGTGTCATGTTAGTTTAGTCTTTCCCTTTCTAAATATACACAGAAGTACAAAGAACATATGAAAAGAATTTCATATGAACATAAATTGTGGCCTGTATTTGATGCACTAGCAACCTTGAGAGGCTCCTCAAAAAACTCACTCAAAATTCACTTTTTGTATAAAATCATGATCTTTCCACAGGACTCATCTATGAAGGACTTCTGTAAGAGGTACAGGATTCACGCACAAGATTTCTGTGGGAGCCAGTGAAAGGGACAGACTCCGAGAGAGCTCCCCAGGTTAAAGTGACTAAAAAAACGTCCCTCAGAATGCCCTGTTCTGCTATGCCGATGTATCCCAGTTCTGTTTCCCCAGTTGGCCTCCGCGCCCCCTTATACCTTATCTACTCCTTCACTGGAAAATTTTCCCTTCCCCACTCTCCCATTGGACCTGGTTCCCTGCCAGTCACTCAGATTTTCCCATTCCTGTACCCTAGTCCCACCTATGTACCGCCCCTGCCCCGATGCTTTCCCCACCCCCATATATAAACTGAAAATCTCCATATCCAAATGTCTTCGGTTCCTGGTCCCGTTCACACATGGGGCTCAAATAAACCTGTGCCGTGGAATTCCACACAAAGACCTTTCCTACCTCTTTGCCATCGGCTTGTCAGAGAAACTGTCTGGTGCTTGTGTGTGTGTGTCTGTGTGAATGTTAAAGTTGGTTCGGGAGGTCGTAGCATCTCACCAGAACATCCCCCAGATTCCGACAGATTTCAGGTACAAAAATACTGTCCTTCAGAACACAAACCATTTTCCGGAAAGGGCCAGAAAAATTGAGCCATCTAGCAGGATGGTCTAGATTTCCATCACTTCTCTCAAATAAGCTAACTGCAGAATGAGGCAGACACACTGACAGGACACTCTCTCACACGTTCCCCAGAGCTGGGACTATAACTGGCTCATTTGCACAATGCCGGTTCTTGTGTACCAGTGACTCCACTAGCTTGTCCTGGGAGAGCTACAATCCTCCACAAACAAGCTGTGCAGTCACAATGCAAGAACGTATGCCCACACACAATCTGTACCCTGCTGAGTGGGCAAATAAATAGCAAACATAACAAATGAATAACATAGTGAAAAATTCAGTGCATAATAACTACATAGAAATGTTCAAGAGAAAATTATAAAATCATAATAAATAGGGGAAGAGAAGGCAGTGCCTTCTATGACACATTACATCTCTTTTCTGCATAACTATTAACACACTCTGGAAATAAAATTTGCATCTGGAGAAAGTAAAATTTCAAATTTTTTCATTAACGAAACCACTGTAGAAGAATCTTCCTTTGAGAAGTGGTTTTAAGACGAGTATTATTCTATAACTGAGTGATTTTCATTTTTTAGATCAAGATAACTTCTTCTGATTTCACAGCAGTTTTGCTATTACTTCTTTTCCACAAGGAAGGAGCCAGCAACAGTAACATTCAGAACAGCCTTAGAAAGTGTTTACATGGAGCTCTTGGTATGACTGTGGTACTGAGGCTGTTGTATACAGCAGAACACACAGCCACAAAGATCTGGTTATTCCACAGGGAAGTTTTTTTGTGTTTTCTTAGCTTGGAAATATTTTTTCCTGAAAAAATATTAGTAATAGTAACACTAGAACTACTAATAATCATGCATTAGACGAATAACATGCAGTATATCATTACTTTAATAGAAAATAAATACATTCATATTCAAATATTTGCATTCTCTATATCATGCATTTGGAGTAATCTTAAATACTCTAAATGGAGTTTGTGAGGAAACATAAATTCAACATTAATTCCACTCTTCTCATGCAGTTTATGCTGTTTGCCTAGTTTTCTCACTTTTTTCATTGACAGTTAGTGTAATGCTCCAGAGATTTTCTTGCTAAGTGCATATGAAAGCTGGCAAGGGTGAAAGGACTTAAAAAAGATTAATGTAATATATGTTACTTAATATATTAAAAAACCCCACTATGCATGTAATATAAGTTATTTTAGGACACCTGCTTTCTCTTCCAATAAACTTAAAATTGTAGCAATACACAAGATATTTCAGAAGAGATGAGGAGTGTGGGTCAGGAGAAGAAGAATAAATTAATAAAATACTTAAAATCTTTGCATCTAAATGAAAAATGTATATTTTAAATTTCCTTTCTTTTTCACTCTCTCACTCTTACAAATATAAATTAATCTACTAAGTTTTCCTGCTGATGGAATTTTTATTGTTAGAGCTTTAAGGATATTTAACCACTAAGATAATATGTGACCCTCTAAACGCAGAGCTACATGGTCTCAGTAAAATGGTCTCTTTACAATGAAAAAATTCTAAGGGACAAACTTTGGTTAGAAGTCCTGATTATGGTCTTGTTTATTGTTACTTTATGGGTGTATTTCTAGAATTTTCTCTATAGTTGCACCTTAAGGTAGGTGTAAATATATGTTTATGAAACTAGCAAACAGTATGAAAAATACTTATTTGCAGAAGCAACAATCTGTCATTTATGCTTTTGTTCCCTGTGTGAGCAATTTTTAAAATGCGATGTTCTGAAATTCAAATTCCAAGTTTATTATATATTAAAACAAAATTTGTCCAAGGGTGGTTGTATATGTATGAAATTTCCTTATACTCTCAGCACATTTTCTGTACTCCTGCCCATCTTTTCAGATCTGAACTCATCTCCCAGTAGACTCCATTGCTACTTCTCTCTGATCTTAATTTTGATTTGGAGAAGTGGCATGAAGCATATGTTTCCCAGCTGGATATTCTGTGGGGGAATTTTTATCTGTTCATTGCATTCAGTTCCAAGGGACATTAAGGTCCCATGAAGGAAAAGATCATCATGAGAAACTATCTGGCTTTCCGCTTCTCATTTTTCAGCAGCAGAACCAGAATGTTACTTACTTAAAAAGCTTTGACTAGTGTCAAGCCAAAACTAATTTTTCTCTTTCTGGATCTGATCCAGAGAAAGAGTCAGAGATTCATATAAATATGATTTTCGGAATATAGGACAAAGAAGTGCTTCAGCTAAAATACAGGTTTCCTGCTATAGGAAAAAAATGATTCTCTGATAAAAATAAATATGTTTTTGAAAGACATATGAAAAGAAAATTTTTATGTTGTATCACATCAGAGAAGAAAATAATCAATTGGCAATTTGTTTACCTTTCATATATAATACATATGGAAGAATAATAAAGGATGGGCCAGTAAACCTCAGTAGAAGTTTTCTTCATTCATTTTGTTTGTAAGGTGTTGCAGACAAAAATTTTCATTAATTTTCTTCTTACAGTTATTTTCATAAAACCAGTAAAAAACTTACATAATAATAAATGGCAATTCCCTTCTGCAAAATTACAGGGCTAGAAGATGCAATATTACTTCAACAAAAATTATTCATTTGTAAATAAATTGTTAACTCTTCCTTTCAAAGCCACAAGACTGGTTAGATTATATATTCTGAGCTAGTACCAGTGCTACAAGTATGTTTGGGTTTTTTGAATGTTTAGAGAAAGGTGTCAGTTAAAAAACAAAACCAAATAAAAACCTTTCAACCAACCACACTGAGATTTTTAAGGAAAAAATTATTTTGTTTCCCCAGTTTTCTTATTTACAGCTCTCATTCTGCTTTGGAAAAATATTTTCATAACAGTTGCAGGTCCTAAGTATGTGTCATCAAATACTCCACGAGCCACTTGGGAGACTGGCTTTGTTGTTCTGTGAAGAACAGGGTCCACATCAGTTGAGTGATTCCTTTGGAAAACATGCTCTGCTCCATGACAGATCCCAGAAGCTAAGCATCTTTCTTGGTAGGCTCCAGGGAGACCATCTGCAGGCAGCCGGCACCTGCCAAAACATTGGCTGGAGGATGGGAGATGGTCAGTTAGAGCTGATTTTACCTTGATGTAGCGCAAAAGTGGAAAAAGCAGAAAAATGCAAGGAAATTATAGGGCAAGTCCAGCCAGAGGTTTCAGGTGTTAACATTTCACAAGATTCTCAAATATTTAGTTTAAATTATTTAATGAGATGTTCAGTAAAATGCAGAAAGATTCTCATTCAAAATTGAAATTTCTGAGGCTTAACCATAATTAATAACTGGTACCTGGCTTCTATATCTAAGAATAGCAGCAGTTTCTCAAAGCCCTGTGTTACTCAATGAGAGATGAAAAACTCAGTCCTGCAGTAGGGATTAGCATTTTATGGTTATGCAGACATTAAAGTAATCTTAAATCAAATGTATTTTGAGGGGACTGATACTGCATTAGATATGTAACTATACTATAAAAGACAACAAAACGTGTTTAAGAGGTTCATGAGTTTAAGAGAGGCTTTCTATGTTTAAGATTTTAACTTGAATCCAAACCATCAGCTATAGCACAGCAACTTTATATTTCCTGGATGGAAGGAAATGTCTGATGCATTTTTAGCAATTCTGCATGGCTGAATAGATTTGGATAAAATCAACTGGTTATTCATACCACTCCCATTTTAAAACTGACTCAAAAATGTCAGTCTGTTAGAGACATTGGCTTTCCTTCAATTTTCCATCATAGTTTTTAATAATTTCTCTCCTACACTTTTGATCAAAAATTGGAAATACTTAATTTTATTCCAATGGTGCTTTAAAGTCACTTTATGAGATAGATATTTGAGAATAGCTTTTCTAGTTCTTCGGGGAAGTCCGTTCCTTCCCTCTGAGCTCTTCAGAATTTATCAGTTCAAAGTCAGCCCTTTGGAAAATACAAAAGGTACCTAAACAGGGCTTCAAAGGCATTATGAATGCAGACGATTTAAAGACCTTATTCATTCCTTATTTTCTATTAATGAAATAGAAATACCACATTATAAGAATCTGTAGCTTCCTAATACTGCGGTGTAGGAAGTCACATGGATCTTAAGGGAAAATATGAAGAAAGAGATGTATTTCACACTAAGTATCTGATATGGGTGGTCTGAATGACAAGTGACTCTCAGGTAATATTCACCTATCATTCAGAGATGTTAAACTACTAAATGATGTCTTCTAAAATGCACTTATATTAATCAGAGTTCAAGAGTGGGTATATTACCCATCAGCTAGCTGTGACTTTTTTTTTTTTGAGTAATTTCTTTCAGAGGGATTAAAATTCAATGGGATAATTAGCCCACTTAGAGCTGTGAAGACCAGCTCAGCTAATTTTACTTGTAATTTAAAATGAAAAAAAAAAAAACTCGGAGTGAAACTAATTTTCTGGTTTTTTGGCTCTTTTATGATAAACTCTTCGCTAAAAGAACTGCAGATGAAGAGAAGAAAATAGGAAGGGCTCATCATGAACACCTGCATATACATGTGGACATCTATAACTGTTCTCTAAAGCCAGGAAAATAATGATCTGTTACAGAAAGGTTCCAAAATGAAGGCATTTTAATGAAAAGCAGTGTTTTTCCATGTAAATATAGGTTCAGTAATAATAACTAAATTTTATTCCTCAAGTGTCAAAAAGGTGGAAGATTTTTAACATGGTTATGTAGTCTACTGGCCCACTATGTTTCATTATTGAATACTAGTTCTTCTTTCTTTAGTGCACCATCTGTTCATAACACTTTCAATAATTGGCTCCCATGTATAATATTAGTGTATAACAGAAAGTAAAGTTTGCTGATAATTCCCAAGGACATTGTTTTAAACAGTAACCTGATATACATATAAGAAAGTGTCAACATTTAGCAGTTGGGAATAAGGTAGTGTACTTGGCTGGATACTCTGTGCAGAACCTGATTTTCTCTAATATGACACCTAAACTAGACCATGTGTGCTAGGTCAAGTTGTAAGACATTGACATTTGTCAGAAATTATATGATTCAGTGTTGTAAACCTAGTAAAAAAACAGAGCAAAATATAAATTTTAGACGTAACAATTCTGTTATTCTTTGACAACTGATCAAAAGATAACTTTTAATTGAAGGAAAAGACTGGCTCATTTAAACCATATCTACAGAAAATCACTATTATTTGCAAGCGACAACAAAAATGCAAGCTTCATTTTGCCAAGGTAGAAGTATTTGTTTTTTTAGTCTATTGCACTAACATAGAATTTTGGGTTTAATTTAATTAGTCCTCTTTCTTTCTAGACACTAAAGGTTTTATCTAGTTCAATGGAATTCAACAGGAAAAGAAAAAAAGTAAAGCCTTCATGTAGTTTCTCTCATTATCTGAACATTAAATGTCTCATTTTGCTTGACTTCCATCTTATAAATTGAACAAAAATAGCACAATGCTTATTCACAGAGTGTGCTGTTGCCGAGTTCATTGCCATTAAAAAATAGGTGGCCTAGTTTTTGACTAAGAGACAACGAAAATGACATTTTAAATACATATGCAACTGCTGCTTCTTAAACAGATGACATTATCCTGCAGAAAGCTAAATAAATCTATATCCTGCTAAAGCAACATGGGATGCCATCAAGTATATCTAATCACCCATTCTATAAAATATTGGTTTAAGATTTCCAGAAAGATAAAACTCTAGGATTATTTCAAGTTAAAAAATGAGTAACAAGAGGTGGGTACAGGAAATGGTACTCAAAACCAATAAACATTCAATTAAAGCAAACTATATTTCAAGGGAAGAAGAATTTGGGGTTTTTTTTCCGGAGTTATTCAGGACTGTAGGAAGAATTCTTAGAAGATCTGAGTCAGATCCAACCTCACCTTCTTCTCTGCATTCACAATGCCCTTTCTGACCTACTCTTTAAGAGTCGAGATGTATAATACATCATACATATGAAAGAAATAAAACATCCACACCCAAGAGAGGATGAATGAAATAGTTTCATGTTCCAGCTAAAAGTCATTGCTTAACACCTACTTGAAGACAGTCAGGTAGCACAGTAGAAAAAATATGTAGTACAGAGGTGCCTATGTTAAAAAAAAAAAAAAGTTAAAGAATATGTGGCTATTTCATCCTATAACATCAGAAAAATCAGTTTTGTAAATAGTTCAGGCCTCAAATTTAGCAGAAAACTCTACAAAGTCATCATAGAATCATTTAGGCTGGAAAGGATGTCTAGGATCATCAAGTCCAACCACTAAACCAGCATTATTAAGTCCACCACTAAACCATGTCACCAAGTGCCACATCTACATGTCTTTTAAATGCCTTCAGGAATGGTATTTCACCCACCTCCCTGGGCAGCCTGTTCCAAAATTTGACAACCCAGGTCCTTTCTCATGCAGCAGCTTTCCAGCTGCTCTTCCCCCAGCCTGTGGCACTGCCTGGAGTTGTTGTGACCCAGGTGCAGGATGTGGCATTTGGCCTTATTGACTCTTGCATCATTGGCCTCAACCCATTGATCTAGCCTCTCCAGATCCCTCTGCAGAGCCTTCTGGCCCTCCAGCACATCAACACTCCTGCCCAACTTGTTGTCACCTGCAAACTGACTGAAGCTGCCCTCGATCTCCTCATCTGGGTCATTGACAAAAGCACTAAACAGAACTGGCTCCAGTAGTGAACCCTGGGGAATACCACATTTTACTAGTTGCCAGCCGAATGTAAGTCCATTCACCACCACAGTTTGGGCTCAGCAATCCAGAGAGTTTTTTTACCTAATGAGCTGTACATCTGTCCAAAATTCATATTATCTAACATACCCTTCCAAGCTAAGACTGATTATCTTGCTGAGCTTTCAGGTCAAGTAGAATGGAGTCTAAATGACAAAGAAAATATACATAAATAGAATGAGAACTTGGAAATCAATTATTAGATAGAGAAAGTGCTGAGTGATGGAACAAGCTTATAATATAGCTGATGCAGTTAACTAACATAAATGTATTAAAGAAAAAAAATAAAGCTGAGGAGACTAATAAGTTAAAGACATTAATCAAATCTGGGATTCTCTGTAGCCATCTGTCCTCTTAAAAAATAAATATTATTTTTATTAATGTTACTATTATGGTTTTGTTTTTAAATGTGTTAACCTTCATATTAACAGTTTCCAAGATGAAAATATTCTATCATTATGTAGAATAGAATGATTCACTGAAGAGCTCCAAATAGTCATAAAATTAATGGCAATATGAGATGAACAGGGAATAAAGCCTCAAAGTTTCCCTCTGTGCATATACATGAATGTGTCCTTATTTGTCTGTGCATATACATGATAAAAACATATAAAGCATATATATAATATTTATTTTATTAAATAGTCCTTCATGGCAACAATATCTGTCCCAGTGCAATGAGGAGCATGATTTTTCAATAGATTCATGTGCATTTGAGCAACTTTGGAGTTTAAGATAAAATAAGCTCCATCTGAATCTTTCCTGTAGTTCAGGCATGTATCCTCGCTCCCAGATTGGTTGTCCCATGTCTGATAATGTCCAACTTCCTTTTGCATCTTCTGTTAGAAAATGATTAGGATTTTGCTCCTTTGTTTGGCCACATCTGTTTTTACAAAATTCTAGAAAACCTACGAAGCTGTCAGGCACCTCCTTCAGCAAAATATAGTCAGAATTAAGGAGTTCCAACTATTTAGATGTGATCATCACCCTATGGTATTTCTGTAGGAGATGAGATTGAAAAATAAGAAATTTTCTGGTGAGTATACATACGCAGCACTTCAGATAAAAAAATCCAGAGAATAATCCTCCTTGGTGCTTTTCACTTACAGACATATTTTTATTCGTGGACCTTAAAACAACTTTTATCAGTACAAGGGAAGGGGTTACATGTGTTTATATAGAAATATATATATATGGATATGGATACAGATATATATCTCCACACAGGCATATGTTTTAGAAGCAGTATATGTGAAAATCACAGTAGTTCAATAAACAGAATATTCATCTATCAGGTGGCAGGGCACAGAGCTATTGCAAAAATACTGGTACAGATGTATTTATGTAACATTTTGTACAAAAAAACTCTGAAACGAATTAAAACAAAACACATTAAAAAGAATCCTGGATCTGGTAGTAGAAACAATTGATTTAAGTATGGCAGAATTATGCCTTTGAATTTGATACTTACCTAGATTTTTTTCTGTTTTTTCTGATAAATGTGCAAGCACAAAATCATAGAAATCTGTAACAAAAGAGTTTTTGCTCTGTATGAGACTCATGGAACAGCAACAGCGACTTGGAATTTCACTGACTTCATGAAGTACTGCAAATATTTAACCTATGTATATTCTACTATTTTAAAATGCAATACCCATTGCTAGTACAAAATCTTTTGCTTTGGAGCGGATCAGTTTTTAGAACTGTTATTCAGCCCCTCACTGAAATCATGCAATTAAAATTGCAGATAACAGAAGTATACAAGAGTATGACCAATGTAATACAGAAGCAAGACTAGAAGTTAATCCTGTACAATGATGGGGCAGTGAGACTAAACAAATGGAAGTACTCTCGCACATTGTAAGTAATTAGATCATAGAAATCTTTGCCACAGGAGATCATAAGTGCTAGGTTTATAAAGGCATTGAAAAATCACAAGTTCCTTGCAGGGGAGAGAAAAAAAAGTTAGTGAAAAGCCAACTAAATATGAAGGATCACATTCCCAGTGGGGAAACCACAGCTTGGAAGAAGCTGGGTGCCATCACAAAAAGTCCCACCATGTACTGAGCTGAATACAGACATTTCTCTTAGTCAAGAGATCTGCTGGACTTAGTTATGGTTTTGATTAATTCTTTGTTCAGCACAACAGAATAGTCCAAGACAACTATTATTTTCATCTTGAGTCTGTTCTTTTTTGTACATTCTGATTGTGGCATAACAAGTTGGGTAAAATTAGTCTATGTATACCATAATTCTCTCTTTCATTCACTAAATAGCCAATTATAAGATAATGTTTGACTTCTTTCAAAAGAAAAACAGAGAGTGTTCCCTGAATTGATTTTTATTAGTTCTCTTCCAATCATTTCTCTTTGAAAAATTGAAGGAAATATCTCCTGAAAATGTTGGGGGTTTTTTGGTCACGGTAGCTAATATTTTTTCTACGTTTAACTAGAATCATAGAATAGTTTGCATTGGAAAGCACTTAAAATCACCTAGTTGCAACCCACCTGCCCATGTGCCGGGCATCTTCCGCAAGACCAGATTGCTCAAAACCCCATCCAGCCTGGCCTTGAACACTTCCAGGGATGGGGCATCCAGGACTTCTCTGGACAACCTGTTCCACTGTTTTACCAACCTCATAATAAAGAATTTATTCTAATATCTAATTTAAGCCTACCCTCTTTCAGTTTAAAGCCATTCCCCCTTATCATATCAATACATGCCCTTGTAAAAAGTCCCTCTTTGGCCTTCTTGTAAGTCCCCTTCAGGTACAAGGAGGTCTCTAGTAAGGTCACCCTGGTGCCTTCTCCAGGCTGAACAACCCCAACTCTCACAGCCTGTCTTCATAGGAGAGGTGCAGCAACAAACTTGACAAAAATTGAGTTTACATAATTTTTCCTAAGCCGTTTCCTGTGCCATATTTGATAAAAAGTACAATGCAGAAGTCTTAGGTACATTAGCTGGAAAGAATGGTGAGATAATCTGTTTATTCAAACCAACACTAAAATTTATTTGAAAGGATTGGAAGGAGGTACCATAATTCCTTTCTCTTCTAAAGTGCTTTTTCTTCCTTGTGTAATAGATTCTGGAAGTGCTTAATCTCTTGACAAAAACTCTATAATTTGCAATACTCTTCTAATGATCGCAGGGTATTTCTTCCACTCTCAGGACACTACCACTCTAGTGGGAATTATGGACACACTTTAAGAGGATTTGATTCAGTATTAGGGCAGCAATTGTGTGTTAATTAAATACCAATTGATTATTTAAAATGCTTGTGCTGAGTTTTAGGTACGTAATCTGTAAATCTTGATTACAGTTTTTTGAATGATAGATTACATGCTCTGTTATAACAGAAAATGTTCAAGTGATGCTGAACAGTGAGTAAAGCAACAGCTTGATGTTCAAGGACACTATAGTGGAAGTGGGTAAATAGATGTTCCCTGTTAAAATATATTTTTCATTGATTGATTTACCTAATACAGTCATTTACAAAATTTACTGAGTCTAGGAGTTTTTTTGCTTTGGTTCCCCATCACACAGGCAAGATCAAAGAATCACAGAATATTCTGAATTGGAAGGGACCCACAAGGGTCATCAAGTCCAACACTTAAAATACCATACATTTCTTTCTAGGGGAAATAAAAATAGATTTGAAGAAAAGATGTAATTTCTGTTTTCTCAGACCCTGGGGATGACACACCCCTGGCAAATAGGAATTTCTCAGGTAAGTAGGTGTTTAATCCCAGATTGCAACTAAGTACCATGCAGCTGCTCACTCACTGCACTGCCCCATGATGGGATGGGGAGGAGAATCAGAGAAGAGAAAATAATCCTCCTGGGTTGAGATAAGAACAGTTTAATTATTGAAAAAATTAAAAATATTATTATTAATGTTGTTGTTATTGTTTGAAAAAAAGGGAGAGGGAAAAAGAGATAAAATCCAAGAAACACAAGTGATGCCAAATACAGTTTCTCACTGCCTGCTGACCAGTGATGGCCAGACTGGCCCCTCCTAGCCAGCTCCTCCTGGTTTATATACTGATCATGATGCTCCATGGTATGGAATATCCCTTTGGCCAGTTCAGGTCTGCTGTTCTGGTGGTGCTCCCTCCTAGCTTTTGTGTGTACCTGCTGGCTGGAAGAGCATGGGCACTGAAAGTTCTTCATGTAGAGAATAAGCACTACTGGGCAACAACCAAAACATCAACAGGTTATCATTATTTTGATAATGATTCCAGAACACAGCAGTGTACCAGTTACTAAGAACAGGAACGCTATTCCAGCTGAAACTAGGACAGTAGGTTTATGCTATATACTGTGTTGAATTGTCAGTAAAATGAGCAATGGGGGTTTTTTTTGCTTTTATTAAGCATTAGGTCATGCACCGTTTATAAAATCTGATCCATACTCACTTGATGTGAGACTGGATGAAAGCCTAAGATTCACTAGAAGATATAGGCAGTTTATTGCAGTCAGCAGCATTTTGTTGGTGTTTAGTTTACCAGGGGCTATGCTGGGAGAGAAAAATTCATCAGGCATGGTTTCTGTACTAAAATGTGAGCTACAGATCAGGCTGAAATAATTTTGTGCTTTCACCACTTTGCAGAACTACATCATTTTGGGTGGTGTGTTAGCTGAGTCAGCAAGCTTTGTGTATAAACATGAAAGATACACAGATAAATAAAATACATAAAATTTAAATCAAGAGATTGTAGCAGGAAACCAAACGGCATAAGTGTCAGTGATAGCAGAATAGATATTATTACAGTTAAAAAATACTTCTGATTTTATAATCTTTACAGATTAGATATGTCCAAACAATCAATCTAATTAATCAAGTATCTTCTGAAACATAAAAAATAGAAACACAGAAAAATTCTTTTATAATTTTTCTGCATTGGGCTGTTGGTTTGTTTTTTTTTTTTTGTGATAGAACCTTCTGGGTTTAAACATATAAGTGCCTTAGGCTATGGGATATTATAGAAGGAATGAAAATTACTCTAATACCATTTGGACAATAGCAGCTGTTTTTATCTGCTGTGCTAGATTAATTCTGGCACCATTCCTGCTCTTTCCTGTGTGCGAACCCAGTGGGGTGAGGATATCAAGACAGGGTTTGTGTGAATGGTCATTGCCAAGGTTCTGACTCTCTATTGAAAAGGAAGAAAAAAGTCTAGGTTTGAGCAGATCTTGTCAGCAGACTGACAAGCCTAAAGACCGACTTTCTGTGTTTATCAGCAGAACGGCTGTTTAACTAACAGACAGTGGCAGTCCAGGCTTCAGCATGCAGGACTGCCAGTATCCTTGTTCAGAAAGGATCAGGGTTGTGAGTGAGAAGCCAGAACAAATCTTCATGGTCATATATCCGGCTCTCCTGGGCTGCATTAGGAGAAGTGTGAGAAAGTCAAGGGAGGGACGACCCTTCTTCTGTACTCAGCGCTGGTGAGGCCACACCTGGAGTATGGTGTCCAGTTCTGGGCTTATCAGAACAAGAGAGGCATGGACATACTTGAAGAAATCCAATAAAAATCTACAAAGAAGGTTAAGGGACTGAAGCATTTTAACTGAGGAAAAGCTGAGAGAGCTAGGACTGTTCAGCTTGGAGAACAGAAGGCTCAGAGGCTACAAATGTCTACAATCTATCAGTGTCTACAAATACCCAAAGGGAGGATGCAGAGAAGACAGAGACAGGGAGTTTTCAGTGGCACCTGGTTACAGGACCAGAGGCAGTGGGCAGAAACTGAAACACAGGACGGTCCATCTGAACATCAACACTTTTTTTACTGTGGGGTGACCAAGCACTAGAACAGGTTGCTCATAAAGGTTGTGGAATCTCCATACTTGGAGATATTTAAAAGCCATTTGGACACCTTCCTGGGCAACTGGTGCCAGGTGACCCTGCCTGAGCAGGGGGATTGGACCAATTAACCTCCAGAGGTGCCTTCCAACCTCAGCCATTTTGTGATTCTGGGATTCAGCCTCCCTGCTGTGATCACCAAGGACCCAGGGTAGTAATTTTTTGTGCCTGTATAAAAGTTGGGTGGAGACTAAACACTAAAATTTCACATAGGACACTGAACAGATTGCTAAATTCAGTCACCAGCCAGCAGAACTTGGAACAGGCACAAGTCTAAAGGTCTGTATTGTCATCATCTGTGTCCCAAGTCACTTCCTGATCCTCAGCAAGGGTGCCAAGGTCTTCACTGATGCTACATTGTCCTCTCTGTCCCATGCTCTCAGAATGACAGTCTTTGCTTTCACAGGCTTTAATAATAATCACTGTGGGCCAGACTGCGCACTCAGGTGGCAAACAAGCTGCAATACCTCATGAATTCTTCTCTACACCACCGAACTTCAGCGATAGACTCTTTGTTGTCAGTTATTCTTATGGGATGTCAAGGGAGTAGAAATTCCTACGCCAACTAGTCATACCTAGGATGAACCCATGAAGTTATGAAATAATGCAGACAGACTTTTTTCTCCCTCCTTCCCGGTAGGACTGCATCTGACACTGCTAAATTCCAGCCTTTAGTACTTCAGCTGTCAGATAATGAACTTTTTTTTTTATTTTTAAGATCACTGATGCCTTAAAAAGAACACAGAAGAATGCTGGGTATGCTGCTTTCTCTGAAATGGAAGTCTCTGATTTCAGTATAAGTTACTCATTCATAATTATTGGAAACTGCAGGAAAGGCAATAAGAAAAGATTTGACTTTTGTGGGGGTGTTTTGTTTGGTTGGTTTTAATTTCAGTCTTCTTCCTTCCTTCCTTCCTCACATCTCTCCAGAAGTATTATGTATAACTTTGTGACTGGGTGGAAAAATTTTAGATAAAGGTATGTGAAATGCCAATTGTCATGTATATCTTATTTTACTCACTGAGTACAAGACAAAGCTCCACTTGAAAGTTTGGAAATTGGGTATTGTCTCCACTATTCAGTATTGAACAATAACAGGTTCTTCATATCACAAGATAAGCACAGAAAAAAACCCTGAGAAGCCCTTTATCAGTGAAAAATACTCTAAGAACAATACATACACGTTTGGATAGAAACAGAGAGTGATTACATTTTGACTAAAGTTAAGAAAGAGCTGCTTGCACATCCCTTAGGAAAAAGAAAGTCAGATAAATATTTTCTACCAACAAAAACAGTTTAATCATATATGCTGCCTAATGCTGTTTTATGATTGCAGTGACCAATTTCCAAGGAACAGACTTCTCTGATACATAAGTCTACAGATAAAATACTGCTTCTCTGTGTGGAGCTTGTTAGTCATATCCTGATGTATCACTGATGGCTCAGAGAGATAAAAAGAAAAATAAGGGAAACATGGTTGATCAAACAGGTATCTGTTCACAGAAGTAATTCTACGTATGCATATATGCAAGTAGAATTTACACATTTACTCAAAGATATCCATACACAGGGAGTTAGTCTAAATCTATTAATGCAAGAATGGTTTCCAATACAAGACAACACGGAAAATACTGAAAAACCTGTCTACTTTTGAAACAACAGAAGAAGAAAGAAACTCAGCCCTCCCACCCTGCAAGGTATTCTAAATGCAATGTATAGTATTATAGAAGAATACTGTGCACAGTTAAATAAACCCAAGACTGAGGAAATTTACCCAAGTGGGGAAAATAGCTACTTGAAGACTCCATTTTTTTAACTGGTGGAAGTGTGATCAGTAGAAGAAGCAGACACATCTCTGAAAGGAGATAGCACCTGAAAGGACATTCTTTCTGTATGAAGAATAGTATTCTTTCGTTGTGAACTCAGGGATGTGCAATCCAGCTAGGCTTGAATTAGAAGGAAGGGTGGTATTAGAAAGAGAAACCAGGATGAGTGGTCAAAACCCTTGATCCCTTCTAGCTTCTTATTCTGAGATTTGAGACAGCTACAGATGCACTTAGAGCTCCTCATCTCTCTCATGAAAGAGATACAAACACTTGTATGGGTCGGAAGGCCAATGATCCAAAACATGGTTATTAATGTCAGCTCAGGGAAAAGAAACATTCTGCTGCTGAATCAGCAGTTTTATGTCTAATTTGAAGTATACACGTAAACTATTAAAGTATACACATTGACTTCTCCATGACTAAATTTTTTGAAATCCAGGGTAATTGGCTGATAGCTTGCCAAACTGGAGCTTAAAGCCTTGACACTGGGCGGATATGCTATGTGTTTGTATATGTATATTTATATGTTTTTCTCCCCTGGGAAAGCAAGTTTTTAAGAATGGATTGAAATGCCTTACTTTCTTAAGACTATTTTGAATATAACTTATTTTAAAAAAGATTTCTCCAACCCACCCACCCAAGTGTTATAGACTAGGCATCTCATTCTCACATCGTGTATCATGAAGCACACTGTGATACATTGTCATAAATCAAAATTAGAGAGAAATGAATCATAGCAGGTTGAAGTTTTGGATGGCTCACTTTCCATGTATGTGGTTTGCAAAATGGGGCTGAGAGTTCAAAATTGATGTTTTCTTTGGCTTATTTTTTGTCTTAAGATAGAAAAGAGTTAGCAAACACTGGGAGCATTGTAATTCAGTTGCTTCCAGTATTTACATAGGCACCTTCTTTCTGGTCTTAGTCAGTGCTCCAGATGTTCTGCTGGTACTACTTCTCCCTCCAGACATTGCTTTCCTTCCTTTCCACAATGCAGCACATTATTCTTCCTTTTTCATATATCTACAGCTCTAGCACCAGCTTCCTGCAACCCCAATATATTGCAAACATAAGCTGGACATTCCTGGCTGTTTGGCTGCTTGCCTCCTGCTATTGCAGGAGTCTGGGATCTTCTCAAACCCTGTTCACAGGTTCCATATATTGCATGTCTGGTCCTTGAAGAAGTTAAGTGCTTGAATAGAACCTTAATCCACGAGTATAATATCCTCCATTTTAGGCCACAACTGGAATCCCAAAATAGAAAAATGGGAAATAATGAAACCCTTAAAAGTATTGTTGAACCTCAGATCTATTCTTGAGTGAAAGTTCTAGCCTGGATATCTCTTCCACAGATCAACTCAACCATCCCCTGATGCAAACACAACAGTGTTAAAAGCACACTGGTGTGTCACCCAGTGATTCATCATCCTGCAAGTCAGAACTAGAATAAGAATTTCTTAAACAGGGAAGTACCACCACGTGATATAAGAAAAGCTGACATTTTAAAAATGCTTTTTCAGAGATTTACTAGTCAATACCCCCAGAGAAGCTGCTTAAATAAAACTGTAGATTTTAAGTCTATGCTAAATGCTTGCCCTAAAGCCTTATTCCAATCCCGTTGGTGCTGATGGAAGCAGAATCCACTGAGGCAGAAACAGAAGGCTGTAGTAGTTAAACTTCAGCTGTGCTAAAATTCACAGCCTTTTGCAGTCTCTTGCTACTGCAGAAAGAATGAGGCCAATCAAGTCTGAGCTTTCCCTGTTCCTCTTGCTGTCAAATTCTTCCTTACTCTATGCCCAAATATCTTCTGCGTTGTTAACATCTGCTGAGTGTCTTAAAGTTCCTGTTTTGTAGATCTGGAGCTTATGAACCTAGAAGGTTTGATAAATAAAATACATCAAAAGTATGAGAGTATCTGCCTTCATGCTTAGGACAATGGTTCAGTCTCACAAAGGATACTAATAATCTCTGTATGGGTCATACCTTTCCTATGCCGTGTCTTCTTAATGCCTTCTACATTAAGCTAGTGCTTGATTTATGCCACAAAGCAGTACCCTTTATATTCTTTTTTTTTCATCTTATCTAAAGATGTTCTCATTATCCATATAAATTCCTGTTTTTCTTTCTGAACTCTATGTCTCAGTGAAATCTTATGGCAGTGGGTTTGACTGATTAATTATGCATTGTATAAAAAAATCCTCCCTTTTATCAGCTTGAGTTTATTTCCTTTCAGTTTCATCTACTGTCCCATTATTCTTGTCTCACGAGAAAGGGCAAGTAAGTTTATCTTGGTTTAAAATCCCTTCATATCGCTTCTCTTTGATGTGCACCACTACTATATCTGCATTACCTAATACAGCAAGGATGTCAATATGTCTTCATCTTTGGATGCTACCAACTTCCATTTTCTCGCTGCTTTTTTTTTTTTATATCAGAACCCTAAAGGCTTTCTAGTAGATATATAGGTCCTAGTTAAATGCATTATCACTTTGTTTCTAATAAAGATGTTCTGCAGATATTTAGAAGCAATCCAAAGGCCTCCAGATAAAGAACTACCCACTAATATCTATTGTTTCTACACTGACCTCTGGTCAGTGTTCAGGACTCAGCATATTAACTTGATTTCTGAAAGCTTTGCTCATTCAATGTTGGTTTATGTTGCCAATAATCTCTAATTAGCTCATCTTCAAACTAATTTTTCTCTGTCTTTTTTTTTTATTCTCTTCTTATGTAGAAGCTTTCATGTGGTTTATTTGCATCACTATTCTTTCGGCCTTTGCTTAAGTTCTCTGCAAGCACAGGGCAACCATAAGGATTTGGGGTGCTTTCGAGCCTATATCCCCTCCATATATGGTGCAGCCATACAGCAGCACAGGGTAATGCACATTTACCTGTGCAGCCATCCCTCCTTTATCCTTAGGGCTCATATATCCTTATTGTGCTATGCTTTCATTTTTCCTGGTGAAAAGATGAGCAGTCTGATAATGTGAAAGCATAAACATGATGTGCACTCATAAAAGACCTCTTCTTTACAACAGAAACTTGAAGCTGGTATACAAATCTCCACATAGCAATAGCTAATCTTAAGCTGTCAGGAGAACCACAAAAGTCTAATTTTCACTGATTTTCTTTGGGCAGTAGTTTGAGCAGAACTCAGTTAAGTATGCACAGGAGAGTCTGTTTAAAAGTCATTCTATACTACTTCTCACCTATTGGTCTCAGCTGCTGCCTAGTGTAGTTACATTTCCAGGTGTCCAATTTCTAGCAGTGGTCAGAAGGGCTGTACGGGAATAATCAACTTCAATGACAAAAAGGTTTTCTGGATCTTGTTGCTGCAAAAGGAATGTGGAGGGCAGACTGTCTTAGTCACCTGTCTATGCAATGGACAGTCAAGCTCTGGGAAAGATTCTAGTAGAGGAAAGGAGAAAGTAAAGTTTAAAACCTTTGACCACTAAATTGCATTTAGTATAATCAGAAAAAAATTCTTAAAAATCCAAAATTTTAATGTTGACAGGTTCTGTATGAACGTTATATGGTTTTACCTCCATATTGTTGTTTTTCATATTGTAAGGATAGTTTTTGACTGTATTAAACAATATTCTCATGATACAGAACACTGAAGGAGAAAACTGGTAGCTCCTTACTGTTGCAGGGCAGATCATTTCATCCTGGCATGAGACTTGTGCCTTCTCACCCAGAGCTGTTCTTCTGACCACACGACTATGGTGGAGGGGAAGGAAGCACAGAAAAGAGCGTGACAGAAAAATCAAATCCCTGCTCTATTGAAACCATCTTGCTGGGGTTTAATTAGAGGATTTCAGGAAGCCCCAGACTAGTAAATGGAAATCTTTGTGATTTGCCTTGGTAATTACTGGAATGAAATTTCAGGAGCTGAGATAATTCCCAAGGGAAAGTGCATCTGTGCACTTCAAATTAGGTGCTTATATGCTCGCTTAAATTCTTTACATGCCTTCCAAACCATGCTGGCATATTTAAAAGGTATGCTCATGTTAGCAGATTTGGAAGGAGGGAATCTTTGGCAGATTACCTTGGCAGAAATTTCCCTGCAGTGTTACTTGTGGAGTGTTTCTCTCCTCCTAGAAAAGATATCCCAAGGGAATTCAGCTCTTTCTCCACAGATATCTGCCTAAATCCCGAGAAATCAAAATTAGGAGAATAAAAGCATCTTATTCAAGATCCTCAGCCTCTCCTGAAGCAATATACACCTGGCAGTCCTGGCTCTGTTCCCAGGCTGGTGTAATTTCAACCCCATGTACGAGTAACAGGCTGCCACAGTTTAAGGTTTAGTGTCCTGTGACCTCATAGGACTAACAAATGAAGTAAATACTATCAGAAAAGGGGAGACTTTGTTTTCTGAAGGCACATGCATTGTACCTCCAACTCTAACCACTTTCAGGTATCAGATTATGAGGATATAGACTCTCTTTCCAATTGTTTTGTTCAGAAGGCTTTACAGCTTCCCTTATGCTTATGAGCTAGGGCTTTACAGTCAGGGGTTTTTAAAAGTGTTCTTGTAGGCTTGGTGTTTTTTATTTAAACTTTTAAAATCTTTTGCTATTCTTTTACTTATTTGTCAAGTTACTATAAGGTTCTAATTCCTTACTATTTATTCCTGTTCTCTGCCAGTATGAAGCTCTGAAAAAAGGGCGTAATTTACCTGCCTGAAAAGTTACGCATATTTTAAACACACTTCTTCTGATCACTTTAGAGTTGCTATGGTGTTTCTATGTGAAGCTATCAGCAGTTGACGAGCACTGACAAAAGGAAACATCAATTGCCCAGGTACACAGGTATCCACGTCTGCTTGATGTACCTCAGATAATGTTTCTGGCTTCCAGCAGCCCCTCCAGAAGGGCATGAGTCTCTTGTAGTCCACTGCTGTATATCTGCCAAGCCTCCACAGCTGCCTTGGCTTTACTATACCGTTTTACCGGTGTTGAGCATTTATTCTGAGTTGACTGAATCCCTGGAAGCTGGCTTCAGAACTCCTTCCGAGGTTGTTTTTTTTATATTATGCTTTCAGAAATCTCCACCAAAATCTGTATAACCCACTGCCCCTTGTTTTCCATATAGGCACAATTAAATATTGCTATGTTCCATATCCCACTTGAAGTGTAGGGAACATGAGCATTCCTGGCTGCACTCCTACTACAGCTCAGTCTCATTCTTGAATTCATAAATAAAAATCCTATGCAAATTAGCTCATTTATTTGCAGTCAGGATGATGCTAGCCCTTGTCATAATCATGTATTCTACATTTATTTCTGTCTCTCAGGGTTTTTTTTCAACTATTCATATTTTTGTCTCCTGTTATTTATTTTCCTTTGGTGCAGCCCAGCTTGCCCATTACTGTGGCCAAAGCTGAAACTGCAGCATTCAAATAAATCGCCTCATCTTTTCTTCCATTTTTGAAAAAGAAAAGAAAAGAAAACAAAACCAAACAACAACAATGAAAAAAGGTATTCTAATCTTTTTTCTGTTTAGGAAGGGAGGGCTAGTTTCTTACTCTATGGAAGTGAGGTGGATTATTTTTTCTTTTTGTCCCCGCCCCAAAAGTCCATTAATAAATATTTAGATTTAGATGACATTTACATGAAGTATAACTGGTAGAGGGATAGTCCCAACAAATCTGAAGAAGCCCACACAGACTGAATTTTGGCTAAAATACACAGTAAAATTATATCATTGTACTTTAAAAGGCTGCTTCACGATCATTATCCAGCAATTTTACGCAGGATGAAAATCTGAGTGAAGTGTCTTGACCCAGTTCCTAGAGAGTCAATGACCAGTCTGGGGTCAGGGATAAAATTGCCATAGTAAAATTTGCTCTTGCTGACTGAGATACAAGAAGTATATTCTTAAAAAGAAGCAGCTTCTTACAAAGTGTGTTCCCTTTAAGTTTCTTCAGTTTCCAGAAACATAAGCAATGTTTGATTGTGTCTGAGACTGTGGGGTGCCCAGTTTTTCATTTCATAGACCAGCTTAAAAAATTCAATTCCTATGCCAAGCTGAAGTAGTGTTCATAGCAGTCAAAGCAGAAACCCATTGGTAGGAAGCAGTGCATCAAGGCTATGAAAACCAGGCACATTTCAGCTAAGATGCTGCCAGAAAGGAAAGGTTCATCTGCACAAAAGAACAGGAAACTGGTCCAGGGACACAAACCCCATTGTGCTCAACAATAATCCCTCTCTTTAGCCTTGAACCCATGATTTACTATCTCTCCTTCACTTTTCCCGTCTCTGAAAATGTCCTGTTTGTGAAGCATTTGGAAGTTAAAAAGGGTAATAGAAAAGTTCTGTATTACCATCATCAGTCTTCTCCCGGTACCTAAACTAGGACAACAGAATTTTCTATAGAATTTATTTTTATCTAAAACTGGTAGCCTCAAATGGACTCTGCTTTCCATTAGATAATGAAAAATACCTGAAGTAAAATGGGAGATAAAAGTGAGAAATAAAAATGGAAAAAAAAAAGGCAATAACTGTTAGCGTAAAGAGGACAAGCCTGGAGAAAAAAAACAAACCACACAATAAAAACCTCCACAAAGACCAAGAACAAAACAGGGAACACATTTAGAAGCAAATCAGAAGGTTTACACGCTAATCACTTAATGCTGAGTATAAATGCAAGGCTATGCTGGCTCTATTTTATGAAGGATAAAATTATAGAATGCATTTTCATTGTTTGACCTAATTGCTATTTTGAAAATGGTTTCCTTATCACTGAAAGCTAAGGGAATGTGAACATGCTGGTAGACCTTTGTTCTTTTATTGAAAGATTTATATTGCTAACCTTCAAACACTGGGTGATATATGGGTTCAGATCTTTACTGACAAATTCCAGGCTCCCCAAACTCTAAAAGTTGGAATGGAGGTAAAACAGCAAATACAATTCACTTATCAGATTTCTCAGCATGACGAGAACTTAAATAAAAAAATCAGAAACAGATATCAAATGGCTGTGACCTATAGCCATCCCTGACAGCTAAGAATGGACTTGATCTGTGTGTGCTTTGTCTGACAGGTAGAAGCTGCTAACCAGGCAGAAAAAAGAACAATGGCTGATAAAGAAAATATTCCAGAGAAATTATATTTCAGATATGAAAGACACGATAATTTATGATGAGCATTAGAGGCATTAGAGACACTGTTTTTCTAGGTAGGTAAAAATGCAACATTCTATTTAACAGATGAAAGCCACAGAGATGCATTTGGGAAACTGATGCATTTGGGAAACTCCAACCCTTCTAAATCCGTATTAGAGCAGACTGAAGAAGCAAATGAAGCCAAGCTATCAGCAGTCTTAAAATCAAATGTGCAAGTAAAGCAGTAAGATCAAGTAAAGGTCAGATTTTATGGCAAAAATCAAGGATTAAATCATGAGAGCTGTCATCATTGATGGTATCATATATTTCCTCTTTAATACAAAGTGTGGTCATGGGCTGTGTTTCTGTGGTAACAGGAAAGGTTGACATCAGAATTATGATGTAAATGAATGGATCCTCACATAGCTTCTGATTCACAGTCAGTGAAGGATGCACATTAGGAACGTAGATGCAACTTCTCTAAGAAATCATTAAAAAGAACAAAGAGTAAAGGGTCTATGCACTGACAGAGGGCTCTGCACATTTTTTGACAGGATAGCAATAATGAGCACAAAGCAAGCTGTTCCATAGCATGCTTTCTTTTTCATTTTTCTACTCCCATCTTCTCCCTTTACTTGCTGTTCTGCTGTCTTTCAAAGATTGTCTTGCTAGGCCTAAAATATTATAAACAAAGTTGAATTAGACTACTCAACAAAAAGAACAAAGTATATTGATTCCAGGTAAATGTGTCTCCTTTAAATGCAAGTTTCGTCACAGATTTTTGTGTATTGATAACCACACTGAGTGCAAAGCACATTGCTATACAAGTGAAGACAAAATGTCCTTGAAAGCATAATAAAGCTGGAAATGGCCAAAGGACCAATACAAAGATGATGCTTTCACTTGGAAAGCTAGTCTTTATATGCTTGAATGAGCTTTTATTTGTTTGCACGTCCTCTTTCAAGCCAGATATTATGTGCCAAAAAGTAACTCCGGATGAATGACATTGTGAGGTTCCGTATTTGTTCTGTCTCAGTGACTTCCGGATCAAATGCGTTTGGTTTACAAATCCAAAGATGATTTTCTGGCTGCCAGAGCTGTAAATTCAATCTGAGATCAGAAAATTAAGCATTGTTCTTTCTGGGCACAAGTGAAAAGTTCACAACAAAATGCCAAACACATCGAAAGCAGAGGTCGCTGCATTTTTAGTTGATCTTGCTTCTATGGTCTTGTTTTCATTTAGAACTGCAAAGATGTTATTTTCTTCCATGTCAAGACTCGGCAATGGTACAACACTTAAACTAGAAAATAAAAATATAGGTGAATAGTCCTGAAATTTGCTATTTTGAAATCCAAGATAGTCAGATGAAAATCTGCTCTTGTATTTTTACTGACAGTCTGATGAAAATTAGTCTTTTCAAAAAAAATCCCAACCCATCAAACAAACAAAAATACCCCCCAAAACAGAAAAAAGCCATACAAATAATATTTCACAATAATGTGTTAAAACTTTTCAATTTTAAGAATTTTATTTTTTTTTTTTACTATTTACATTTTTGTATTGTTTATAAAAAGATCATTCTCCAGTTCTGGCAAAGGTTCTCTTGCTAAAGTTTTAATGAAATTTTGATCGGTTCATGTTATGGCATAGGATTAACCTTTACTATTATTCTGACTGTACTAAATCTCTATATACAACATCCGTTTTGGCAAGCCTGAAAAAAACCCCTCTAGCATATGCCCCAGTGAAGAAATAAGATATTTTCAGTTACTATCTCTACATGATTCCTTCTGACAATGTGATGTAAAGTGTGGGACTTGCAGCTACGGCTGCAAGAGGCCCAGTCCCGAAGTTTCTTCTAATAAGGCAGCCTTTTGAACCCAGAATAGTTCAGTGAAACCTTGTAGAGATACAGCAATTAGTCTATTCAGAAATCTTTGGGGAGTTCAGGTCCATATTTTAAATAAATGACATCGGCCAGGACTAGAAGTACATATAGAAATAAATGGGAATATGGTGAGAAAGCCTGCACTGGTTTTACTTTTAATCCTCCATCCAAATGTAGTAACACTTTTATTTTTTAAACTCCATAGATTTTTTTGAATAAAAGAAGATTTTTACTCTGTAATTTCATATGAACTCTTAGATTAACCAGCTTTTGCCTTGTGTATGTGTTGTTGTTTTCTTTCCTTGACTAGTTCAAGTCAGAATTCAGTCTCCTATACTAGTGGTCAGGCAAATTATTTCATACTTGCACAAGAAAGAAGCCATTTCAGCTTTGTTTACATGCACCAGAGTGAACAAACAAAGAGAAGTAAAATCACATAGCTTAGGTGAACAATTACCAACATGCAACAGAAATGTCCAGTCTTTGCAACATAAACATATGGAATAAAAAGACATTGCAGAAGAAATCCATTGAAAAAATTCAGATAGTATGAAAAAATTCAGACCATGGTAGTGGAGACCACAGGGTCTCTTCAGGAATTCCATGAACCAAGACAAAAATATCCTACATTCATATAGGTCATGACCCATCAAAAAGAGTTTATTTTGAAGAGGAGACATTCTTAATTCGTTGCATAGAAAAGTTGTGGATGCCCCATCCCTGGAAATGTTCAAGGCCAGATTGGATGGAGCCTAAGCAATCTGATGGAGTAAATGACATCCCTGCCACAGCAGGGAGTTTGAACTAGATGATCTTTAAGTTCCCTTCCAACCCAAATCATTGTATGATTCTATGATTTCCACCATTTGAATGTTTTCCAGAAACAACAAATGTCTACATAGCTCATGGGTGTGTGACACCTGAAGTCCTTGGGAAAAGCTGGCACTGGTTTTTTTCTTTTCTGGGTGATAAATTTACATTTTCTACATTATTTTAAATAGTATGAAGTGACACCAACAACAATGGCAACTAGCAGCGAGTTGCACAAAGGAGAAATTTCACAGTGGTCATGGTGTCTCAGGATGGTGAAGAGACAATTCTAAGTGAGTTCCAGGATAAGAATGTTCCACAGCAGCGACTTGGCTGATAGACTCACCATGCAATATTTTATCCCTAACATTCAGTGTGGATTAGACTAGAAGAACAGGGAACATCTCTCCATACAGACCTTGAAATGGAATTGTATAATCAGACAGCAACTATCAAGCTTATAAAAATGGTCCTCAAAGCTGCACTAAACCTATCTTCTTGCTTCCCTCTACTAGAAATCTTTAAGAGAGCAGTCAAAAATATCCTCTCACTGCAGTTACACTTGTTTTATCTCAGTTATGTTGCACACAGAAATGTGATGAAAAATCACTATCTATTTATATGCAATTTGAAGAAACATGCTTTGACCATGTACTCTAAAAGCATCAGATGCCATCTGCAATTGAAATTATGTAAATCTTGTCTGCTGAGGAACAATTAAGAAGCATTTCTAGGAGTATTTCTGATGACATTTCACAGTGACAGAATGTGAGGCTTCTGTGTAATTTATTTTAAAGTTGTTCTATTATTTGGGTGAAAAACAGAGAAAATATGTATTTGCATTCATTTATTACAACTGTGCCTGCGTATTTATAACAGACCAATTAAAAATAAAAATAACCAAACCCAAGTTTAAGTGTTGCATGATTTTGTCAATTAAGCATAATTCAAATTTATCAGCCTCTACTGCATAAAGCAAGAATTAATTAAATCCTGTGTTTTTTGGGTTTTTTTAAAGGAGATGGGTGAAATTAAAATCTCACCAAAATCTGGTTTTCAAGCAAATTCAACTTTTCCAGTAGTCCACTTTGTGATCCTTCAAACATGCCCTAAAGGCAAACACATCCATGCTGTTTTAGGGAAGGAAAGGAGAATGAGTTTCGAAACTAATAATTCAGCAAGGAAAGAAACCTGTTAAAGTTCCCTCCCTTTAACTGAAAAAGCTTCCATTTATATATCTGTGCTATTTTAGCAAAGGTTGATATCACTTTCACTATCACTGTGAGGGAGTGTCTTCTTCCAGGGTGATGTTATCCAAATTGGATCCTTCATAGTCCTAAGATATTAGAAAGTATTGAAATTACAATGAAAAATAGCCCTTGAATTCTGCTTTTATTGTAAGTAAGCAAGAAAAAAAAAGAAGAAAATTAATGAAAGCACAAAAAAAGTTGTAAATAAAGTTTTAAATAAATTTCATTTCCAGTATTTTTTAAAAAGTGCTGACAATCTTTTTGCATTAGTAGAGGCTAGGAATCACTGTATTAAGCACAAATTATTTTTCAAGAAGAGACGGCTGAAGAATTTAAATTGCATATACTACAACCAAGACTTGGAAACTGTGAGTGACACTGGCATTTTACCAGTGGAACAACTTAATTACCTGGTTTTCACACTGATTATCAAAGGTCTATCATTTTTATGATGTGCTGTTTTCTGAAGTAGGACACCATGTGGCTGTCAAAATCTTAAAGTGACAAAGTGGCCTTCAGAAATAAATTTATAATCTCTTTGCCACATGCAAATAAGAGGTGATAATCCTGGCTTCTGCTGAAAGCTGTTCATACGAAAACATAACAAGAGCTAGAGCCCTGGGTATCCACGCAAGCATCTAATATCACACAGAAGCAGGTATGCCAGATCTCCTCTAGCCGGGATCATATCACTTGTTTTACCCAGAGTGATTCTGAGCCAGATGCTTTGCAGTAGCTTCTGCCAAACATTGGGAAAAGAAAAAAAAAAAAAAGGTTCAAACATTGATTTGGAAGAATTTGATACATGACGTTGGAAGATTTATCTGCACAGGGAAAAAACACACTGTAACTTCCCCTTCTTCCTGAGTGCAATCCTGGTTTCCTTCACTTTTGAAAAACAAGGAAAACATGATGAAGATTATTAGGACCTTTAAAGAATTATATTTTAAAATGAGCAAAAGCTCAGCACTATAATTTGAGATTTGCGTGTGCTAGGTCAGTGAAACCACGTCAGATCAGTTCTGCTGATTTCCTACAGGCAAAACTTTCTAGCAGTGCCAGGAAAAATATCTTCAACCTCCAAAGAAGCAAACTATTTATGGAATTATTTCTCATCACTGATCACCAGAAACCCAAAATTTTCATGACAGGTATCAGAGTTCAAAAAATGAGGTTTCTTAAAGTCTTCTAATAAAATCTCGGAAAATATTTTTTCTGGAGGAATCTACAGAACATATTGTGGGCTTTAAGCAAAATTATTTTAATGAAAAGAGAAAAAAGACAGAGATATATAGTTAACTTGGTTAACGCAGAGTTTGAAAGCTAAGGAGATAAAAGATAATACTTGTCACTTTCTTTCAAAATCTGGATGTGAAATTTTAATTCCGAGTTGTAAAAACTTTAAAGTACTCTACATTGCCCAGGAAAAGGACTTACAGCAAAATTTTGATAAGAAGGCAATTAAAATATTTAGAGTCTGAAAATAATCCCATATTCTCAGACTCACTGAGAGTATACTGTATGTATACTATATATACTATATACTTGATACACCGTATATATCAAGAATAAAAATCTCTGAGAGTTTTGTCTGAAGTACAGAAACTGCAAGAAGAGAAATCTGTGTGGAAAGGAACCTTAGAAGCCTCTAAGCTACAAACACAAAATCTGTTCTCAGTATGCTGCACACTTTGTTTTCCAGGTAGGATTCAAAAGATAGCTCATTCATTCAGAGAAGAAGACCTGGGTTTATTTTGACAGGGATTTATTAAAACCTGTTTGATATACTTCTTTCCTCCAATAAATACTTTTTTTTTCCTGAAAAAGGAAAAAAATTCTCACAGAAAATTATATACCAAATCTAGTTCTGAAATTCTATCCTTTTCAAAATGTTACCCAGATTGACGAGGAGGTCAGTGATGTGCTCAGTGTTGCTACAAAGATTACAGAAAGTGCACTAAAAGTGCCTTGACTGTCAATGCCTTGATGGCTTCAGAACACGTTATGGTGTCTAAGAGTTTCTGTTATCACTGAGCACAGTATTTCACCCACAGGCTTTTCCTCAGCTGAGTGTGACATGGATTCAGAACACAGTTTGAGTGTAAAGTTCATCCAGGATCTTAGACAGAATACAATGTTTAAAAATAAATTTTTAAAAAAATTATTATTTGACCCAAAGAACCTTATTCTGCTTGTGCAGAGGCAGAATGCTCAACCTGAACCCAATCAATTTTTCCGCAATGTAGCTGATAATTTTCCCCATAATCAAGAAGCACTCCTATCAGTTCAGTGAATAGATTCACTCAGGGTTAACTAAACAACATGGCACTCAAGAATTGTTCTGATTGAGATTTTATGGATGTTCTGACAGGGCCAAACGTATGCCAAGTCTTGAAAAAAAATGTCTTTACAAATCCAGATTCCTGTCTTGACCACATTAAAAAAAGAATGTATAAATCACTGCTATGTCAATATTTTAAGGAGAGCAGGCACAGAGCATTGCTAATTATAGCAAAGAGACTGTTTTAAAGTCTACTGGCCAATGGTCAAAGGGAGCTGTCAGAGGAAAGAAAGACGAAGAAAAGAAAGAAACACAGAATAAATTATTTTTAGAAGTCAGAAACAACAATATAGGCACACATGCTACAAGACAAACCAAAATCATGACCCTATCTGCAAAACATAATCCTCCTTTCCCAGTGTGTTTTTTCAATTTCTCTGTGTTATGAGAGCCTTATGCTTTGTCTGGTCAGGCAGTGCTAAGTTAAACTGACTGTGCTGATTGAATGATGTTCTTGTCCCTCAACATCTGACTTTTTACTTTATATTTAAAAGTGACACTATTTGCTCTTTATGTCGTACTTATTTACTGCTACTGATGCTGCTTCCTAATCAAAGTCTGCAAATGTTTAAAGAAACATTCAAATCTCAATTTCAAAAGCAGGTATTTTTTAAATTTTACTTGCTTTGTGTGACCAGCACGTTATAATATTTTTTCAAAATAGGTGTCATGGAAAAAGGTAGTAATGATGGAGTTATAAAAAAAGAAGGCTGTGTATCTGAGGGTAAAGTAATTGATTCCATATTGAAATAATTAATCACAAGTTACTCAGAGAATCATCTTACATTTTTTATCCGGCAGTTTTTCGTATTCAAAAAGTGACAATGAAATTTCAATAAAATAATTTAAACTTCTAGTAAGTTGAGTGGCTGGGTTGGGGGCAATAAAAATAAATAAAAATAAGTAAAGATAAAACCATGGAGCATCTAATTTCAGTTTGTTCAAAACATTTTCTTTTCAGAATTACTCACTGCCTTCTAACATGGAAAAAACAGTTATTTACATCTCCTTTCTTGGGAAATAAGATCTTAATGTTCTAATTTTGTGGGATTTTGGGCTGCCTTTTAAATTTGAATAATTTGTTCTATTTTAAACAATTTTATTTGAGAGTAAAACATGGGTGACAAAATTTCGTGTGGGTCTAGATCAAAGTTACAGAATTCAATTATGATAACAACTTTCTCAAATCTCTGCAGAAATCCAAAGGTTGTTTTTCCAAAATGGCAAATAGGTGTGCATAGATAGATAGATATAGATAGATATAGATAGATGTCTGCTTAAATATATGTATATTCATATATCTGTGTTTTTATAAGTATACATATATACAAAGGAATTATTTTTGTTACAAATTAGTGGAAAAATATTAATGTGGCCTGTAAATATGCAGTTTGACATAATTTTTTTACTCTAAAACCTTACGATTAAAAGCTCATTTCTAAAGCTAGTGGAGAATGAATTCAGTCTAATGTTTTTCCTATCCTGTACTCTTTTGCTGTACTCCAGTTTTAGAAGGTTCTGGATCTATATTTATTATAGACATTTAGAAAACCTTTGCTCATGACTTCGATCAATTCTTGTCCTTAGCAAATATTTCCTGTGGTTATTTCAATATTATATTTGTTCATGTTCTTTTCAAATTAGTAAGATCAGGCCAATCAATCTTTCTCTGGAAATCTTCCTGTGTGCATAAAAAAGTGTATTTAGGTTTATGATTGATTATTGATGACTAATAAAAACAATAAACTTTCCAAAACTCAGAAAAATAATATTGGAGTAAATATTCTCTGCATGGTGCAAATGCTAATAACTAGTCATTTCAATCATTTTTGAGGAATCTTCCTAACCCGCTGCCACCAGCAGTAGAAAGTGTGAATCTCAAAATTTTGTTAAAAATAATGCTTTTCTCTTAATCATCTTCCTTCCTCTCCTTACCATACCTTTTTTTTTATAATGCTTCAGATATTCCTTGCAAATCCCACAAACATTCACTGGAAACCTAACCCGCTTCTCCATGATAATTTTATCTTACTGCTCAGTCAACACACATTGAGCATATTTTACAGCAAGGCAAACTTTCTATGCTCTAATCAAAAACAGAATAAACATTTCTCAAAATTATTAACACGTTATTGGTATGCAACCTCGCTTGATTTCTCAACTAATTTCACTTCATGATTGTGAGCTGATCAGAGAGAGAATAGGTAACAATTTCCAAACAAGATGGTAAATAAAGCTGTTTAAAAGCTGACTCAGGTTTTGGGTCAGTCCCTGGTGTGCGCAGCATTAGCAGTCCTGCATGGCTGCTTCATCTTAAGTCATCATTTTTGCATTCAATGGAAAATACTTTAAACTGTCTGCTTCTTTATAAGTTATTCTGCATTTCAAGATAAAATGTCCTAACACTATTTTAAACTCAGAGAGCACGTGGCCACTATGTATAGCATCAATTAGCATAATACCAGATAAAGAGGTGATATGCAAATAGGAGAAGAATGCAGTATTGGCATGGCCCAGCACAGCAAACTGACATCTGTTTGGCAATATTTTGCTCGTGTAAATTCTGCAGCTCTGTCTGTGTTTAATGAACTTGTCTGGAAATTCAGAGCACCTAACTGAGAGATTATCTAAAGTAACAGCACAGCAGCAGTCTGTTTTAATTTAGGCTGTCTGCAAGCTACTGCTATGAAAATTAACAACTCTTAAGTGTGTTAAATAATCCCTGGCCTTCGTAATAATTGAGCAGGCTGAAAGAAGTCATACAATTTGTATTATCTTGTTGTCAAACACCAGCTGACTTTTTTTCCCCTTGTATATTGATTTGGAGAATTAAGGTCCCTCTAGTTAGATACGTCAGTTTAGAAGGATTTTAAGGACAGCTAGCAAAATCCTGAGGCTACCAGTTTTAAGGTAGCAGTGTCAAATGGGATTTAAATTCAGACCCTATGTTTGTACCTCCTGAGAAATGCCAAGAGAGGGCAATTGGGGCACAAATTAATTGCTCTTCTGACTGTTTATAAGGCTTTGGGCCAAAAAATAGTGACTGAGAACTGAAGACAGGTTCACTTGTATGAGGTTGATAACAATTCTTCTCAGCCTCAAAATGTGTGGTCTGTATGTTTTCCCATAAATTATACCTAGTAATGCTTTCTCCAATCAATTAAGTGCCCCGCAATGACTTATTAATACAGCCCTTTTATGTGCTGGAGTCAGACAAAGAGTGCCATTCTGGCAGCAACATGTTTGCTTAGCACTTATTTGGTGATGTTACCACCTAACACCAGTGGCAGTCTCACCCTCAGAACAGATGGGAGAGGAAAACTAGAGAAGATGACTCACAGTACTAGAGGTATCACAGAACCTTATTAACTTCAGGGATGCTGTTGCAACAATGCCAAGAAACCCTGGGTGAGGCCAGCATCTTGTGTTGCCAGGCAGAGATACGCATGAGCATAAGATATGGTTCTAATAGTGTTTCTCTATCCTGGACAAAAATTCTGAAGCTATGAACCTGGGCGAGGAATGATGTGGATGGTGCTCCACTTTCCCAGCTCCTCCAAGCTCAAAGAACTATGAACTTCCTCAGGCATATATTATCTAATTTTTCTGCAACAGCTTCTGACTGATGGCCAGTCTTGTTTTGTGGTGACTTTAAAGAGTCAGGAGGTGACATTGGTTTTGGGAGAAGTAGTGCTGAGGTAACTGTATTTCCCTCTTCTTTGGCATTGAGAATAACTATAAGCTTGCTTTTCCAGAATTTTGACTTTTAATTCTCTGGTAAGGTACCTAGAGACTGGAACAGCCATTAATTATAACTTTTTGGTTCATGGAACAGAAAATATCCAATAAATGTGTGCATTGTCATGGGATAAGGAGTGGTTGAAGACCTCAGTTCCTGGAATATAAGTATAGATGTGGATGGATAAGTCACTTCAGGCAGGTGGAAGAAATCCATCATTGTCCAGACAGTTTCCTGGATTACTTCTGTGGCTATCACCAGGGAGAGACCATTACAAATTTATGGTACTGATGACTAAGCTCTTGCTTTGGGGTCTGACCATAAGCAGAGAGATCTTGGAAAGTTCTAACTCTTTCGTTCAATTTCAGTTCAATAACATTTCATATCAGAAAAGTTTTGTTTCTACACTCAGCAGGGAATTTAGATGAAAACTTTGCACTTTAACATACTTTGCCTTATATTACTTCTGTAAAAATATGACTGAAAACAACAGTCCACACATTTTGAAATATTTGATTTTGAATATTATTAAAACAAAGTACATAAATCTCTACTTTTACTCCACCATAAATGATCCTTAGGCAAGTTATCACACTATCTTCCCACAGAAATGTACCCACCAATGCTTACAATTTAGTGAATTTACTTGCAAGACTGACAAAACCAAATATTTTTCAATAAGGAATACACATATAATTGTTTCAGTGTGAGTATATTTTTTCATGCAAATATAAATGCTGACATGTTTATGAAGAAATTCATGTAACTAGTGCATCAGATAAGGTTATGCAGTGGCCAGTCCCAAGGGAAAAGAAGTATATTTCATACATGTTGAAAAAAAATACAATGTGTTCCAAGGAAATATAGTTAACATTTTTCTTCTTGACATGAGACTTTAAGAGTAAATGTTCTTTTTCACATAATACAACCATTTCTCCCACCAGCAATTTCAACAAACAAAAAACATTGAAGTCAACACTATTTTTATTCTTTCTGATTAAATCTTTTTTGGTAGCTATGTGCTGTATGGACTAAAGCGCACTTTTCAACATTTAAAGATTTGAGCTGAACAAGCTTCATATTATCTGTCTGGTTTTGATTTTACTCATGGATTTATTGTCAGAGAAAAGATCTCCCCATTCTGATTGCATAGCCTGAGTTGAATGAATGTTCATGAATCATTACAGAAGGATTGCATTTTTCAAGGCAAGACTATAAAAGAAAAAGATTGGCTATTCTCTCTATAAATGAATGAATGGAAAAATAATTCTTTGGTATATCCAAAGAAGTGAATCAAAGACTGAAGTACAAGCTTTTTCCTAATTGCTATGAGACCACTGTGTTTGATGCAATATGTACAGCAGAACATTGCAAAGCTCTATGCCTTGCGAGTCTGAAGCAGAGTCACCTTCTGGTGGGAGACAAGAATTCCTTATGTAAGTGTCCTGCAACTTGCTGGGATGGAATCTCTTGTCTGGTTCAAGTACTGATTAGTAAAGACCAAAGCCAGGAAGAAAACTCTCTTTCCTCTATCCAAAGACAACGCATTTTTCTTTGTGGAGGAGAACAGTGAATTTGTCATATGTCACATATGTAAGTTTAAGGCCACTTCACACACTGTCCTTGTATTATGTTTCTTGAATGGTTATTAAAGAGTTAATATCTTCAGTTTTATCAGATCATCAAAAATAAATAAAATTTCTTAGGAGAGTAATAAGAAAGGGTATACATGAAGACTGAACTGGCATTCATTTTTATGATATTTAGCACCTAAGGCAAGTCGTGTTTCCATGTTTCTAAATCTGTCCTTGAATTAAACCCAACCTCCATGCTCATTATTTCTATTCAGCCAGTTTTGATCATATTTTAGTCATAAGAGGAACGTTATCCACTTAGTATGGTTAAGGAAAATTATCTTGATTAAGACAAATCAGAATCGAGCTGATATTAGATAAAGCATTCTAATTGTGACAACAATTAAGGTTGTGAACAGCTGCCCAAAGGGGCTGTGGAACCTCCTTCACCAGACATAAATGAAAATCAAGGTTTCATTAATTTGAAACTAGCAATTGTTTTATTGAACCTCTTCTCAAAGGCCTATACTTGGCTTTATTTTTGACTGCCTTCCAGATATTCCTAATCTACAGTCTTCTTGCTCTGTGGAGAACAGACATTCTGATTTCTTGATCTTCACTGGTTGGTAAGCAATTCTGATAATTGCACTGCACCTCCCATACACATATGGGCACTCTCGCTTTAGTAAAAATAGATTTTTGGATTCTAAGAACTTTACTATGAAATATATGTGATCTCCCAAAACTATGAGAAAAATGGAAATATGGGAAAGTGTATTGGGTTTGCATGGTCAGGTGTTGGTAGCAGTGGAGCTACAGGGGTGGCTTCTGTGAGAAGCTGCCAGGAGCTTTCTCCATGTCTGGCAGAGCCAATGCCAGCTGGTTCCAGGATGGACATAACACTGGCCAAGGCCGGGTCAATCAGAAATGGTTGTAATGCCTCTGTGATAACATATTTAACAAGAAAAATAAGCAACCAAACACGTTATTGCACAGTTGTAGTTTCTGACAGAGAAGAACAGGCTGAGAACAGCTCTGCAGGCACCAAGGTCAGTGGAGAAGGAGGGGAAGGAGGTACTCCAGGTACCAGAGCTAAGGTTCCTTCTTTATACCATGGGGCAGACCTTAGTGAGTCAGCTGTGTCCCTGCAGCCCGTGGAGGTCCACTGGGATGCAGAGATCCACCTACAGCCCATGGAGGAGACCCATGCTCAAGCAGGTGGAAGCTGGAGAGGAGGCTGTGACCCCGTGAGAGGTCTGTGCTGGAACAGGCTCCTGGCAGAGACCTGCAGAGCTGTGGAGAGAAGAACCCACACTGGAGCAAGTTTCTTGGTAGGACCTGTGACCCTGAGGAGGACCCACGCTGGAGCAGCCTGTCCTTGAAGGACTGCACCCTGTGAAAGAGTGAACCACATTGCAGCACCTTGTGTCTAACTGTTGCCCTTGGGATGAACTCACTTCGGAGAACTTCATGGAGGACTGCCTCCCATGAGAGGGACCCCACAGTGGAGAAGAGGAAAGATTTTTCTCCCTGAGCAGCATAAGGAACAGTGTTGATGAAGTGACAATAACCCACATCCACTGTCTCTCTGCGCCTCTGGGGAGGGGAACAAGGTAGGGCTAGGACTGAAAGAAGGGTGGGTGGAAGGTTTTTAAGATTTATTTTGTATCTCGTTATCCTGCTCTTATTTTGTTAGCAATAAACTCAAATTATATCCTCAATCCAATCCGTTTTGCCTATGATGGTGTTTGGTGAGTGATCTCTCCTGGACCTCATATCAACTCATGGACCTTTGTTATATTTTCTCTCCCCTGTTCAGTTATGGAAGAGACTGAAAGAGTGGCTTTGGTTGGTGCCTGGCATCCAGTCAGGGTCAACCCACTACACAGAGCAAAACCACAATATAGACAGTGATTACATTTTGTTTTTAAGTTCTGATTTTGCATAAGGTAATATTCTGTAGCCCGGGTGACTGGAATAGTTTTGTTATTTGAATAATAAATTATTAGCATCAGTAGCATTCTCACCCTTGATAATATTCTTTAAAATGCATGTTGTGTTTATAAGAAATTATAAATAGCAATCTTCCAGCAATAGCAAGACTAGGCATGGGTCATTAACTATATTACAATGTAAAAGTCTAGATCTTTTCTCCAGGAAAAAGTACTTGAACATTAATCTGGTTGAGCAACCTCACCAATGAAGCATTTTTGTTTTTCTAATGATAGTGGGATAAGTTCAGGGCAAAGAGAAAAGAAAAACAGATTTTCTTCCTTTTTTTTTTTTCCTATTGCTGTATTAAGCAAATAGATTTAAAAAAAAAACCTGGTTGCAATCACTCATATTTTAGAAATACACTTTTCCTGTTAGTAAAGTAACCTGCTGGTGCCAACAGCTATCAGAAGAGGAAGTGTCACAGTTACACAGGTTTCAGGCTTGGTATTTGTTTCCTGAAGAGTATATTCTACTGCAATTTCATGTCAGGGACAATGTAACTGATATGTTAATAAAGCACTGACGTTCAGAGATTCATCTGGAATCTTTTTACGGCAATCTATCCTTATGTTTTCAGATATTTGGTCTTATTATGGTGCTGTGCAGGGACATAAGTTGGACTTGATGATCCTTCCAACTCTATGAGTTCCTTCCAACTCAACCTATTCTGTGATCCTCTGATTCTCTGAGTACTCCAGTTTAAAGCTCACAATGTTAAAGTGTTATCACTCTTTAGTGAATTGGTGAACCATAAACATACAGAAAGACATTACAGAAAGATTTGATTGAATGATTTGTGTCAACAAATTTCTTATGACATGCCATCAAAAATATCTTTTACTTTGGTCACTATTTTTCCAGCTTTTCAATGGAAAAAATTAGTAATTTCCCCCCATATGTTTTCAATTATCTCCTAAAAATTAATTGGGGTATTTCTTTTGTTCTGTTTTGGTTGGGGTTTTTTTTGTAATCTCTTATGTACCTTTTGAGAAGACTCATAATACCTGATTTTATTCTACTATGAATATTTTTGAGCTCCTACATATTTTTCAGAGTATTTTAATTCAATCTCATTTTTTTCTCTGAACATCTTCCAATCTGAAAAAAAAGGAAAAGGTTGGTTATTCTTTTCTCTAGTAGTGTCAAAGTAATTAGGATTTTTAAAATGGCTCTAATCATTGTATAGAAGCACAAGAGCTCTGACACCCTATTCTTTGCAGGTATATCTGAACAATGCTTATGCTCACTGCTTGCCTAACTTAAGACAATAAAAGAACTCTGGGAACATTAGAGAGAAAAAGCTTGTGATGAAGAGGCAATGGAAAAAAGGCAAATGTTGATTCAAACCAATCATTGTGAAATAGTGTGTCACTTTATTTTGAATCAATTTAACTCAATTACTTAATGAGGCGTAGTGGAGGAAGTCAGTCAAGCGAGTGATTCAATTGTTTAAAAATATTGGAAACAGTAAGGGGGAATACAATATATTAGGATTTTTAAAGTGAAGAAAGAAAATAAGAGTTAAGAGAGACAATACTGCAAAGTCACCTTTTTATGAGAGGAGGTGGGCAAGTGGTAATTTAAATTCTCCTGTATCTTATTGTCTTTGTCTCTTTCAGTTTTGTCTACAGAAATGATTTGCTTTTACAACGAAAGAGCGATTTAGTTTCAGTTTTTCTTGCCTTTCTTTGTCTGGTGTCTTGCATGTGATGGTAACTTAGTTTAACTTACCAGAAAGGCTAAGCAAAGACTCTCTCAGTTATGATGGCTAGTGGTTCATATAGGCATGCACTAAAAGTCCAAAAAGGATGAACGGAACAAGCAGCAGCAGAAATATACTGCAGGAGGGGAAAGAAAAAATAAACCCACCTCAATTATTTTCCAAAGAAAAGAAACAAATGCATCCCCTGATATTCTCCTAGCTGCGTGCCAAAAAACATATTTGAAATGTTAAACTATTGTTACAATTTGGAAAGCATGAAAATTGCAAAAGCTGCAAGCTGAAAATGCTACAGATAACAGTTCATCACAATTTAGTGGATTTTCACTCTTCCTACTAATAACTGACAAAGGATGCTTTGATCAAGCAGATTCTGATGACAGAGACTTTCCACAGCAGACAGAAGCTCTTATCTTCAAGCTATGAAACACAAAAAACGTTCATAAAGATCACTTTGAATGCCATTTTCTCTGTATTATGTAAGTTTAGGGATTACTGAGCACAAAAAGGTGTGTGATGAAAGATACAAGACTTGGAAGATATTCCAGTGCACAGTAATTCATTGCATTTATTACCATTAAATTCCACATTCTGCTGGTAAACACTGTTCCCTATTTAGAAGATGTGTCAATGGTTGTAGAAATTTTCATAAGCAAAAATTCTGCTCTAACAAATGGATTAACCTTAAAACAACAAAAGCTTTCAACATTAGATACAATAGTTCTTTCCCCTCTTAAACCAAAGCTCTTCTTCTGGAATATTGCAAGATATTTAGCATGAATTTCATTAACTTACTAAAGAAAGAGTGAGGGTCTGTTGCTGGGTAGAAGTACTTTAAGAGCATAGTGCCTTGCTTGCATTTTCCGAACATCTTAGTAAACCAATTAAACCAGCTTTTATTTTAGACATTTGTTATTGCTTTCAGTGCTTTTTCCAACACATAAAATTTTTTAACTAACCTTTCAATATTGAGTACCCCATTATAATTTTACAGTTGGCCTTCCAAAAACATTAAAGAACTTGATGGGGTTATGAATCACAGATTATTTGCCTCTCTGTGGACTAATCTATCAAAAGGATTGAGATAGGATCTGTATCTAAAGGGCTGGTGTTAATTCAAATTCAGCGGCAAATTAAACTGGGAGAGTGTGTGATTACCTTACACACACATCTATACTGCTCCTACAGCTGAGGTTTAATTACTCCTAAACCGTTGCAGTTTTCAGAACAATGTATTAAAGCTAAGTCAGTAATCCTACATAAATCTACAGCATATTGTATGGATATGTATTGATTAGGAATCAATACTAGCCCAGAGAACTCTTCACCGTCTTACACATGATGATACCCTGAAAATCAGAGTATCTCATATCCTATCTTTTGGGTTTTTTATTTCTAAATCAGAATTGCTTCACGCATGTTGCCAGTCTTATAACAAACCAGAATCTGTCACTCAAGACTTTATGAAATACAGTAGAGATACAACGGCTTTCCTAATATTTTAAATGAAGCTACTTATAAAAGCAGATCCATTTTATTTTCTGTGGCCTCAGTCAGTAGTTGATGCCTACAATATTTTTTCTACTGTCACAGAGATCATTTAATTTTATCTCTTCAAAGAACTAAACAATCAAAATGATACTGATAAGAAAGACAATATGCGGTTTGGAGTTTTTTTTTTTGCGTCTTATTTCATATTGGTCTCTTCATCATTTCGGTTTTGCCAATATTGTCATTAAATGACCATTCTTAAAATTATTAGCTGCTTTAAAGTTTTATTTGAATTTTCTTCCAAGTAATGCCAATAATGTAGCTGACAATTGCTTTGAGTATTCATTTCTCTACCCATGCACAGACAATCAGATTCATTGCCACCTTGAGACTCAGCTATCATCAGTCACCTTAGCCTATCAAATCAGTCAATCTACATAATGGGAAAACATAAAAAACCTGGGGTCAGAAAAGAGCTCTTTCTACTTGAAAGTTACAAGGAATATTCTATTAGTGTTCCTTGCAGGCTTCAGCTGCGTATGTTCACAGTATAGGTCAAATAAATGTTTGTTGTGCTATCCTCATTTGTTTAAACCACCTGGAAAACCATTTTAAGTCCTGGAGTGTTTTTCTCTGTATGTTTCTACTATGTGGTTTGGGGTTATTTACTTAGAATTAATACATTTTTGTGGATTAAAGTAATTGACCAGTAAATACTGCTACCTGAGTAGGAGTAATTCTTGACATGAAACAAAAATTACCCTTTTCTCTATTGAGACAGGTTTAAGGAGGTCCAGGTAGAACAGGATTTTAAAAACTAGTGAAATTCCCTTTTAACTATCTAGAACTGATAAAAATTCATCTGAATTTAGGAAAAAATTCCCATCAAATATAATAGGCTTTCACAGAGGCTCTAGCTTGTGAAAAAGAGCTGCTGTAATTTTATATTAATCAATCATAGTTTAAATTTTAAATCAAAGTATAATTTCTGGCATTGGCCTTGCATTTGTGGCAATAAAATGTGTTCCTCAGAAGGAATAGTATTTGTCCTTTCTTTGATATTTTTGAAAGTCTACAATGTGCCTTTTCAAGTAATGGTGAGAAGAATACTAAGCCTCAAAAACTAAAACCAGTGAACATTGGGGGAAAGTGGGAGGACTCCTGGAAAAGAAATATATTACCTTTAATGGATTTCTAGGAGGAAGTAATCAGATCCTTCCTGCCTGCTGTTTCTCAAACTGTCTACAAGATAAGGTCCCCAGTTTGAGAATCAAGTCGCTTCAACTGCAGATGTGTGAAGTTGGTGCAGTCAACAGAACCTAACATCTGCATTCACCTTCCTAAAATCAACCTACCTTTTCAGTAGCTTCAGAACTGATTACCACTCCCACTGAAAGCAGAAGACCTTTGCTGCTTTTTTCATGTAAGCCCATTTCTCCTTTCAGCTGTAGCCCTTTTATCTCCTTACATTCCTTAAACTAGGTAGTAAAAGTTCTTCAATGTATAACAGATGTGGACATGTACATTGCATTAAATTCACTGCAGATACAGTGCACACTCTCAAAAATGTCATATATTTTGTTTTCGTGTGATGAGCACCTGCATCTTTTTACCAAGGAATGTGGTTAAACAACAAAGACAGCTTGCTATGCATTCACGTAACTCTCTTTCTGCCTGTATTTTAATAGCAGAATTACTTCTGGATACCTGTTTAATGCCATTATATATGAATAATTTATACATGTATCCAATGTATTTATTAATTATTTCTGAACCGAGAAGTACACATATGACAGTTCATATATATATATATTTGCTTTTTGTATATGCCTGATTTCAGTACTACAACATTTTGAAAATGAATTTTCATGACAGGAAAATCCGTTCTACTGCTTTTAAAAGTACCAGGTGTTCGTGGAAGGGAGGACTACAGTGTGGTGCATTTTACAGGCATTAGTAAACAATTCAATAACCATCCCTTTGGCCCAATCTGACTGCCTTTCTGCAATCTCATTGGCAGTGATGGGGATTTTTTCAGGACTTTTATGAACCTGCTATTGGGAAGAAATCAAATAAAATAAAATCTCAGAAAGATAAGATTCCTTATTCATATCCCTGAAGATATCTAAGTAGCTAAGCTTAAAGAACAATGAAACTGTCATTGGTGGACACATATTTCAATGGTGTTCAGTTAGCAAAGCCTATAAATCAAGGAGTGTTAACCAGATGGATTAGAGAAATGGAAATGCTATGGTAGACTTTGCTTAACTTATATGCCTATATAACTGTCAGAAACATGTAAGCCAAAATTCCTTACTTGGAAATATTTATTTCATTTGTAAGCAAGACTAGAGTAATCCCTTCACTCTCTGTGTTTTCTGCATACCAACTGGAGAACTGGTTAGAATGTGCCAAATTCAGAACAGATGTTGCACTCTCACTGAAGTTCTTTATGGTAAATTTGGTAGCACAAATTGGAAACAGAAGAAAAACATCACATAAATGACAAGCAGGGAAGATTACTGAAAACTCACAAGACTTGCACAGATTTTAATGGAAAGAGAAAAATGGAAAGTGAGTATTTCTGGTGGATTCTGTTGGTTCAGTTTTCAACAGCTTTTCATCTTACATTACTACCTGCAATTCTAGTACATTTAATGGCATAATAAAACATCATCTGGAAATTTTGTATTTTATTGGGTTTTTTCATCATGTCTTCATTAATTAGACACTGGCATTTCCCACACAGAATATCAGTAAAACATAAATATGGTTGAAATAGGAAATAAAGTATCACACTTGTATTCAAAGCTCCAGGGGAAGAGAGAGAGAGAGAGGGGATTTTGACTGATTCACATCCAGACTGCGCCTAGAAGCTTCAATTTTGACAAATATGGTCTAGAGGTTTTAAAAATGAATCAGGAGATTAATTAGTAAATTTTCCATTCCTTTCCAGTGGAAAATGCAACCATGAAAATGTAAATCACTGCAGGGTGGAAAGCCTCTGTCCCAAAGCTCCCAAGACATGTCTAGTAGCATGGGACTCTGATCATGGTAACAAGGCTGCACCCTAAAATGGTCTGGAAAAAGATGACACAACCTTATACAGCTATGCAACTTCAGGACCAGCATTTTCAGGTGTTTAACCACCTTGGAGTGCTGCACGACTAGCAGGTGAGTTTGAAATCAGGATTTTCAGAAAAGGCTGAATCCTCTGATGACACTGTTTCTCCACCAATAAAATAGTGCTACTGATATGAATGCCTTTTGCATAATATTATATGATCACAGAATCATAGAATGCCCTGGGTTAGAAGGGACCTTAAAGGTCATCCTGTTCCAAACCCCCTACCATGGGCAGGGATACCTTTCATTGGACCCAGCTGATCAGAGCTCCATCCAGCCTGGCCTTGAATGCTTCCAGTGATGGGGCAGCCACACCTTTTCTGGGCAACCTGTTCCAGTGTCCACACAGAAAACAATTTTTTTTTTAATATTGTGCCGGTTTGGCCAAAATCTAGTAATATA